>RPOG01000004.1:1175374-1606981 GCA_008086565.1 Thalassoma bifasciatum
TATATATATATATATATATATATATATATATATATATATATATATATATATATATATATATACACACACACACACACATATATATATGAATGAAATGTCAGTGGTTGAAGATGACTTGTACTGTAAAAGCGCTTTGAGTGGTCAGAAACTAGAAAAGCGTCATGCATGCACAGTCCAATTACCATTCCATGCAGGTGTAGGTAAACTCAAATTTTGACACTGTTATCGCCCATGTTCACCACTCTATAAGCCAAAGAATAGTTTTCCTCTAGTTTCTGGGTTCTTACTGTGACATATTTCCTAAAACCAAATCAAATTCCAAGTAAGACAGGATTTATGTAGAAACAGAAAATTTATACCCTTATCAAATTGTCTTTTTCCATTCTTTCACAGCCATTGGAGGGTCAACTTTGTATGACATGAGAAAATTACTGACATTTTGGATGCTTTTTCCTTCTCTTCTCAAACGTTATGTTTATGTATATTACATCAAAGGAGGTTTTTGTCTGTTTTTAGTTACATGACAATGCTGTGAAGCCCAAAGCAAGATAGAATTTAGTCTCACTTACAAGATTGGGGGTTGAAAATAGAACTAAAATAATACAAATCTAAATTCATTTCAGACTGCAATTTTTATCATCCAAGGCTGGACAATAAAATGAATCTAACTAATTTTCGATAGACATTTCGAAAAGGTGTTGTTGGACGGAGGAGATTAAGATTTGAAAATGGTACCGGGGAACCAAAAAGTTTGATATAAACCCCAAACGTAAAAGATGCACTTGGTATCATTGTAGACACAACTAACCTGGTCAAGTATTATCCAAAAATCTGTTTTTCCCTATTAGTGAAAGGTTAAAACTTTCACTTTTATGAACAACCCAGAGAAAAAAATAATGTCAGCATCCACTCCAACTTTTAGCTCCATATTTGGCCTTCTCCCTCCTCCTCCTCCATACTTTGGGGATAAGAAAAATAAGAAGGACAACAGGGGGGGAGACCACCGATAATTAATAGAGTTTTGTGTGTGTGTGTGTGTGTGTGTGTGTGTGTGTGTGTGTGTGTGTTTGTTGTCAGCCATCTACTGTTGAAGGGAGTAAATTGTAATAAGGGTTAACAAGTCAAATCATGGATAAATACATGAAAACAAAATGTCAAAAGTCACTTGAATGCTTTCAGAGTTGAGTTGTGAGTTGTCAGTGCAGGAGCCATTTAACCATACACAAAGCCATATGATCATTTTTTTTATTACAAAACATTTAGTTTACTGTTTTGTGAGAGCAAATGTTTCTAAGCTCCAGTCTGTCTGAAGTCTGTTTAAAATGCAACAGGAGCAAGCCTCTTGAGGGTGGTCACGCTCTCTTCTTCAAGGTGTCAACAAACAGTGCGCAGCAATGGAATGACAATTTGTATCATTTAATTAGAGCCTGCTCCTCTTGGCAGAGTTAATTTATTACAATCTTGTTTATGCACCTTGATAGTTTCACAATATATTTTTTAATTAGCTCAGATTGATTAAATTTCATTGATTCTGTATCCTTATTAAAATAAACCCCCCTGTTGCTCTCCTTCCTTATTTTTCATAATTAATGAGACAGTTTGCTGCTTCGGTGGAGGCACCAGTTACACATTTTGTAATCAAAGCAATGGGTAGAATTATTTATTGTCCTGGCTGTCAAACAGTATCATATTGACAGGCATTTTTAAGAGTTAGTGTAGCTGTTGTGCCATGTGTGGTGATAGATGAGGATAAGTGGAAGTGCTGCTGCCTGAAAGTGCCATAAGATGAGAGATTAAGCTGAACTCACTTGTTTGCTGTGTTTAAGTGTTCAGATCTAACCCAGAGTTTCTGGACTGCCTTTTTACCAAAAGGGACTTTGTCTGTTTGGTCCGTAATGTGGGGACACATGCATGCATTCTTGTGCCTTTAGTACAGAATCTCATTTCAAACCACATGCTCTTTTTAATTTTGATTGATGACTCAGTTTATCTCTGGAATAACAATCCTCTGATACCCCAACACCTCTTCGACAGCCCCCGTCTTTCTACATCCCAGCCAGCCCCTCATACCTTTCCCCATCTCTCCCCTACTATGAAAATGATATTAGAAACAAAATGAGATTTGAAATTTTGTGTTTGACAAGCAGCTTGATGAAAGTGTTTTATAGCCAGGCTTGATCCATGGAAATTTTATGCTAATAATACTGCTGGCCAAGCAATCTAGTGGGAAATTAATCAGGGTGCAGGATGAATAGGTGGAGAGGAGAGGAAAGGAGGGGAGAGTGGAAGGTAGGTTGCTCAATAAACACCCTTCCCCCTCCTCAGCCTCATTCCCTCTTCCCCGGCTCTGAATCTCATCAGAAATAGCCATGGGGTGTTGTCTGTGTGATGGGGTAGGGAGAGAAATTGGGAGTTAGAAAATTACACTGCAGCTTAGCACTGATTGATGCAGTAATGTATGCAGTAATGTATGCAGCCATGCAGCGAACTGCCGTATTATGGATTAGACCTCTACCCTTCTCAAGCAGACCCCTTCTGCATGAGAGATGACACACACACACACACATTTAGAAATAGATACAAACACACATACACACCTCTTTAGCCATGTCTTTTCTCCTGTTATCATTCTATTTACCCTGTTCAGCTTTTGGTGCTGTCTTTTCTGCATTTATCATTTTGTTCTTTCCCTCTGTGTGTGTGTGTGGGGGGAGGGGGGTATTATTAAATAGACAGCCCCAGTGTGTTAGTTCTCTCCCCTCTACTTTCAGACACACACATATACACTCCCTTTCTCTCTGTATTTATTCTCTTCCTCTCGAAACCCTAGGAGTCATCATTACACTGAGTCACTAATGAAGTCATTATCAGATTTCACTCGTTTAAAACAACACAATTAGTACCAAGGTCTTAATGATGTTTGCAAGTTAAATGCAAACTAATCGCTTTTCTCTCCATTTCTCTGTCTCATTTCCTCTCTCCTGAATTGCCGTTCAGTTGGAATAAAGAGAGTAAATGAATCACAGAAGTGTTTGGTGGGTGTAGATGGGTTGGTAGGCACACATTTCTCAACCATGTTACAAGTCTGTGTGATTTATTATTTTTACCCCAAGAGACATCTGTAACATCGTTCCTTATTTTTGTAATGCATCATCAGCCAGAGGAAAAACAATATTATCCAGCCAGGGATATTGTACTCTGGAGTCTAATAATCTAATGTACACCAGAGTTGGTGTCATCAAAGTGCCACCCGAGCTGTAGGGAAATTGTAGGTAAACATCTGTCTGTCTCTAAATCCCCACTGGTGCTGGTACTCCATCCCAATTCATACCATGAATACAAACACACATACTACAGTGAAACCTACCTCTTACACTTTGCCCCATATCTAGTGCTGTTGCTGTAGGAGCAGAGCAGCCAGTGGGAGGTAGAGGGGGGGAAGTGACATGTGGGAAAGGGGCCTTGGGGTTGGGGTGACCCCAGGCTGCCTGCTTAACGAGTGCGTGACTTAACCATTCACCCACTCTCTACTTTTGATAACCAAGATGGTGTTTTTCTCATGAGCTGTGAACAATGTTCGCCAGTTTTAGTTTAATCTGTCAGTTTCAGTTTTCCAGTCTAATACGTTTTTTTTACAATACAAAACATTCACATGAAAAAGATGTTTTCGTCAATTAACATCCAACCTAAAAACAGCTGAAAGTCACCAGTTAGCTGGGTCACACTTAACCCTGAAACACGAGTGACATCTGCAGCTGTGTTATTAAATGTCTTCAATATCCAACCTCCGTTAACCAGGTTTGAGTGCAAATATTCTAAATCCAGTTTTTACTTTGTGTATTTCATGACGATGCTGGTGTCAGGTTTAGGTTGACTCAACATGGAGAGTAAGTGATTAGCCTATCAAGTATGATTAATAGAAACAGATTTAATCTTCCAAGCAAAACTATGGTATATTATCAGCATATTAACCAGTTTTTATAAATACAAAACCATTTATATTCTGATATATTTGTTGCAGCTCTCTGTCTAAATGTAGTTTTCTGGCTGCTTTGTGACAACCCAGGTTATATCCGTCTGTGTGCTCAATTTGGTTTGGGAGAGTTTCTGATGTATTGACACAATTTTATGTCTTTACATTTCAGTGTTTTGAATGTTCACAGATATTGCTGTCGCAAGCATCAAATGACTTGTCTGTTTAAACTACCCTCTGGGGTACATGCTGGCTTTTTCCACCAGAAAACATCTGTCCACTGAATGTCCGTCTACGTGTTAATGTGGCCCATCTACTCACTCATTTCCATGTAATGGTGTAACTTGAGTAAAAAATTGATTATCTGGTGGCTACCACCCTCGCATCACTTGACCAACCATTGTACACCGTAGCATCTCTGTTGCCAAAATGCATGGCCTTGCAAATGTCATCACTGTTTACAACTTCTAAACAGGTCTATAAAGAGAAGCAGATACAATGGTAGGCTATGTGATCTCACTCCTGGCAGAGTTTATCAAACAAGCACTTACCAAGTGCTTCAGCTGGTTCTAATCCATTGCAGTCAGTCATTGCAGCAGTGCTGTTGGGAACAAAGTGAGAAAATGCTGGACAGTAAAAAGAGCAGTGGCTATCTTGCGTTACATTAAAGAGTCCTTCAGACACATTCAGGTGGGAGATCTGTTGTTGTGAAAAGCCCTTGAAGCCCTTGAACTACATGGTTCAGTTGGCGGATAGGATGAATTGATGTTTTTGAGTGATGGCAAAATGGTATTTATGTTTGTACTTGTGTGTAGATGTGTTTTAGAGATGGTGAAACACAGCTTTGTGTGTGTACAAATCTGAATGTGAACCTGCTGGATTGTTCCTACAGATCTGTAGATTTCATGACTGTGTCAGAGTTTGTGAGGGTCAAAGAGATTACGCTTGTGCACTGATAGACTAAAGTGGAAAGTCATGCTGAGGGAGAGATGTGAGTGTGATAGATAACAGGTGTTGGTGCCCAGTGGAGACCAGAAGTGAAGAAGTAAGGATGGCTAAAGGTCCAATGGGGGAGCTCACCTCCATCTAAGATTGAAGTGTGGAGGTGCCGCTCCCTGCACACTTTACTTTCACACTCATTTTCTCCTTGGTCATGAGCACAGTAGGAGATACAACACACTCATCAGCTTTCACTCTTCAAAAACCAGCTCGCTGTGTCAGAATCTAAAACATGCTACTCTCTTATGACAGACCTCCATTAGCAACCCGAACCTCATAACCACAGGCACATGCATATCTCTCAAACAGTTATGTCCACTGTGAGTTACACCCTTAATATTTTATACCTGTTTGTGTTTTCATGTTTACCTTTATCAACTTGGTTATGCCTAGAAAAATAAGAATGTGTGACTCCTGTGTAGGAGAGAAGTGAGGAAGAAAGAGTTGCTGTTTTGTTTGTAATGAAGTGCTTGTATGTTAAGAGAGGTCAATGGGATCCTTAGCTTTGAGTTTTCATCAGAACTTTTGTGCAATGCAATGACCCTACAAACTTTGCTGCAAAATTGAATGTAATTTCATCAAATTGTTTTTTGAGTTCTCACTGATCATTTCAGCAGCTAAAAAATAAAGAGTTTTTTGTTATTCAAGTTTAAAAACTAAGTTTTGTTTGATTGTTTTAACCCCAGGGCCAATTGTGTTTTTCTGAATAAGTATTAACAAGAGAAAAAAGTTGGTGAGAGATTAGAGCAAGTGGCTAAAACAAGATAAATGTATTTATTGAACAGCAAAAAAGATCAAGAAAAACCTAAACAAGGCAAAAAGTTGGCACTTGAACAAAGGTTAAACACCAACAATTAAAACATGCTCAAAGTGAGATCAGCCATATTAACCAGACATTTACTTGTTTAATGTAGGGTCTGAAGGATTTTTTTTCATCACAGTTTACAAGTACAACATACAAACTGAGCTCCTCCTCTGTGGCTTGGTTCCAGTGGCAGCTCATGCTCACTGCCTCCAACTGTGGATAATGGCCATAGCCTCGTGGACACACTCACCAGCCCAGAGAGCACCTTCAGCATCACATTTCGACATATGAGAGACTCAAGAGCAGTACACCTGACTTCCTGCAGGTAAATGAGGTGTCCTGAAAATATAGAATGATTCCATCTCTGTGTAACAGTCACTGTCATAGCCAGTCGGGATAGTTTCTCCCGCTATCCCGCGATTATCAACATGCACTGTGATTGGCTGATCATTATGCCTACTCTTCACCAAGAACCATCTTGAGTCAACCAAAACATCAACATACAGGCAGAGGAGGGGCCTTAGGAGGGGGTGATGCAGACACTTATACACATGTACAGAGGCCCAGAGATGACAACTGAGCAGGATTATTCCTGTGAAAGTTGATATTTATATTTTAGGAAAATCCTGCAGACCCTACCTTTAATATAGGATAGAGGGGAGGAGGAGGGGATGTAGTGAAGATCTGGGCCGATCTGCATGGCTCTTTCCTCTTCTGACCCATCTCTGACTCCAAAACCCAGCCCCACAACAGGCTGAGGTTACAACTGCTTCAGTTTACTTTATTTTATTAATGGTGCAATGTGTGTAGAATTTACCAAGTTGTAGAAGAACAGACTAGTTTGAAATGAAAGAACAGTCAACAGTGGGGCCTGGTTGCTTGAATTTCTGTGCATGTGTGTGTATGCTCATGTGTGTCAGCCTGACCCTGCGAAGCTTGATGTGCAGACAGTGGAGTAAGAAAGGGGAACTGCAGCTACACCAAACTGGGGAAGCCTTTAATAAGGAACTGTTTTGGTACAAATGTACACATTATGAGGCAAATAGCTCTCTGAAATTTTCTTGCCAAACAGAAAAGTGATGACAATGACCCTAACAACAGACTCTGAAGTTGCATAAGTGTTCAGTGTGCTGTGTCAGGTTTATGATTGTGTCAAAAAGGTTGTAATGACCAGTTACATTTGGTGATCATATAAGACACAGCTGTCAAAATAGCATGAATAGTTTTGTTATCAAGCAATGGTTCCTTAGATAATGTACCACAGTGCCCTGGCTAAGAGGTGAGTGCCCATCACCAGGCAGGCCCTCAGCATGTTAAGTCCATACCCGCAGCAGTGACTAATTGTTTGTTATGTCAGTGCTTGTCGTGCCCGTTTGCCTTTAATGGAGTGTAGTGTGGTGATCCATCAGGCTGTCGAGCAAGCCCCGTGTCAGTTGAAGTGGCTGTGTGTCAGTGGGGCGAGCGTGCAGTGTAGATGTGATTTACTGCCCTGCTTGTTGCGCTGCAATGTGCCTCGCCTCTTACCTACGCAAGGCAGCCCACTCCTCTCCGCTGCTCTTCTCCTCTTTCCTCTCCTCTCTTCCCAGATTGATAGCCAGCACAACTGGCTCATGACACTTGCCATCTTCTGGAAACCTTTTAGTGCTTCTTTATAGATGGTTAGCACACCTCATTTGGCTATTTATACATCTGTAAGTGGCCATGAAATATAGATTTGTCTTGATGGGTGTCAACATCGGAGCTATGGCAGCAGAGTGTGGTGTCACCTCATTATTCTAATGGTGTGAGATGAAGAGGGCACATGGCTGGAGTCATTTTCAAACATGGCTAAATTACACTGTTTTTATCAATGTAATGTTTGCACCCATATTTTACTCAGAGCTAAGAGCAACTGGTATATTTCTTGCGTCATCCCTTAATACTCCTGGAAATGGAAGTAAGGAAAGTGGTGACTGAGGATAGAGAGGAACACGGTGCCCTTCAGTGTCGCACAGGCACATGCACATACCTAAAACCACCATTTGAATGCCAAAGTGGCTCAGAGTGGGAAAAACCCTAAACAGTAACATGATGTGTGACCTGTCATCTACAGACACATATTTCACTCCATTCACAGTCAAGGTCTCTGAGGTAATTAGGTGTTGGCACCCACTCAGTGCAATGTGCTGGTTAATTGAATAGTTAACACATCAGAAGCAGGTCTGCACAGATTGGAGGTGACACCTGTCACAAATCTGTTCTCCACCAACCCAGGACATTTCCTGCCCCCACTGATACATATGTCATCTTTGTGGAAATATCAAATTAGGGCCAGGCAAGGAAGTGCAGTGCAGCAGGTGTTGAGGTAGCTTGAAGGTGGAGGAAGGCAGGTGCTCCTCTGCTCTGTCCTTCAAGAGGATTTTTAAAGCCCCAGGCACCTTTGCTCACTTCACCTCAGGCTATTGCCATGGGTCTGTGACAGAAAAGAGACAGCCCTGTGTGTTTGTGTGTGAGTGCAGGTGAAAGTGTGTGCTTGGCCTCCTCTCCCCCAGGCCCAAGAGCAGTGTGCCCAAGGCAGCAAGGAGTTGAGTATGCATGGTGCAGAGGTGTGTCAGGTAAGTGGAGATGTCAGAACTTAATCAGCCTGCACATGGCTTTCTGAATTATAGACAGGCAATTGTAAAATGAGATGTACATTATATAAGGTGACACTTTAATCTTTGCATACTGTAAAGCTTTGTGAGTCTATACAAGGGCTCTGATTGATTGCTGGAATTTTTGTCTACAGGTAGTGTGCCCCCATGAAGAAGCAGAGGGTGAGCTACAGCTGGAGGTGCTTTGTAGGGGCAAGAGAGGCTGGCAGAAGATAACAGCTGTGGAGCCCAGGGTCCACACACCAGGGCAAGACCTCTAACCCCACTCAGCCAAACCAGTGAGAGGAAGCAGGTAGTAGCTATATCATGTGCTCACTGTACAGTACAATACAGTTTTTCTACATGCAGCACCACATTCTCACACAGTGTGGGAGGCTTATGAAATGCTCAAAAATGGCCTCTACAGTGACTGAGGTGTGGTGAAACAGTGCAGTTGGTGTCTTGACCTGATGAGGATGTAGTCTTACAGTAGTCAGCTCCACTGAAAAACATGTAGCTTTTCTGTGTCCAGCTTGCTACTCTTGTGTTAAGCTTCTGCTACTGCTGCTGTCATTGTGAGTACAAGGATGTTGGGTAAATTTGGTTTTTGCTCTTCTGGCAGCTTCTTGTTCATTTCACAGTTTTTTTGTCTTTAAGAGAGGGTATTTTTGCAAACTCAAAAAATAGAAAGAAACAGAGAGACTGAGAGAAATTGTTTAAGTTGGGGAGAGCGGGAAAGGAGAGTGACAGGCTTTCGTGTCAGGTCAGCTCGCCTCCTGTGCTGGCTTCAATATTTCTCATGAGACAGTCACCTGAGAGTGTGATGAGGTGGCTGCCTAAGCCACTCACCTGCAAGGGAAATTCACAACCCTGAGCCTTTTTTCACTCTAAAGCTACACAAGATTGAGATTAATTAAGGGTTAATCAAAATTATTGAAAACATATAGATGCTTAAAAAAAAGGATAACTGAATTAAAAAAGTAGTGGAGAAAAGTCAAATTAAAGGCCGGAGTTTGAGTCACTGATTGTAGTGAAGACTAAACAACCAAACATATAAGCCACAAAGCTAATAGTTTTTCATACCTACGGTGAATGATTTTGTTGTAGCTATTAAAATAAAACAACTAGAGCCTCACAAAATATGAACTCTTAGAAAATACATCTGTGCTTGTATGAACATATCCAGCAGTTGATAGAATCTTTGGCTCTGTATCTTCTGTATTGTGTCTTTTATCCTCTATCCCTCCGCTTTACTTTTATGCCCAACCATCCGTCTGGTCTGTGTGTGGGCTGGGCGTTCAATAGGTGGATCATTTCAGGTCGGGCCCTTGTGTGAAATCAGATGTTTAACTGGCCAGCTGAAGTGGGATGGGAGCATCTTAACCAGCACCTTGCCAAAGGTCTCATGTTCACTCAACCACTGCGGCTGCTGTGAGTACGCTCGCCACCTGCCAATAGGCATTAGGGAGGATTTAGTAATTAAGTGATAGGCTGAGGACTAAATTGGGTGTTTGTGGGTTGGCAAGCCACCCCAAGGTCCCTACAGCCATGCAGATAGGGGATTCTAATTGCCAGGAATATTGATCAGCCTGGCGTGGGGGGTGCACAGGGAATTCACAAGCCATCGATTAGCTGCTACAGCACCTCACTCGTCAATGGAAGAGAGAGGTGAGCATTGGAAAGGCTTCAGGCTTTTCCCACAGTATCCCTTACCACGAGCAGATCTCTATGGTCAGAGTGGGTGACACAGCATGTTGTGATGAAAGCATCCCCTCATACATCCTCCTTAGTGTCTGCAGAGCAAGTCACGGGCAATTTCATGGTTATCCTAGTATTAGTATTCACAATAAATACATCGAAAATGTATGAAGTTATTGTGTATCAGATGATTTCAAAATATTCAACAACAGCATGATATCAGCATTACACATAGGCCATCTGTTGATTCTTAATATTGTCATTGGCTGTTGAAAACAATAACTGACCAAACTGATGTTGTACTAAAATATCTTCTTCTACCAACCCAAACCTTTCCCTTGTTTTTTTTTCCCTTTTCCATAATATTCATCTGCTTGAGTCGGTAAAGGGCTCCGACCCGTGGCTCTGGTCCTGGGATAAGAATAAGCCTGCCTACCCTCTTATATTTAATTAGTTGCTTCACCTAGCAATAAATAGGCCCTGTTCAGTACTCTCACACACAAACACAAACACGTATAAACACACGCTCTGGTTTTAGTTCTATCACTTCTGCTCCAGTGACATGTCACCATTACAAAACAACCTGCGGTACAAAACAACAATGCGCAGGCAGAATTACTAAACATCCTCTCATTAAATGTTAAAGCTTGCCTGGTCAGAATGAATCCTGAGTACATGCAAACACTCTTGTCTATTGATTTAGATCCATACAAACTTGCAGCACTTTTAATGTGGTATAACTTGTCTAAATAGGGAAGCAATCAATTAGGAAACAGATTAATGATATGGTTGAGTTGTTTTATAATATGCAGGAGAAGCAGGCATTAAAAATCTGCCTGAGACCAGCCAAAAGAAAAACTGAAGGAAACCAGGGGTATCGACTTTAAGATCAGTTGACAGAAAGTAAGCTCAGATCCCAGCTTGATGGAAATACCATTCATTAAATTGAGTTTCAATTTTTGAGAAGAAATTAGTTTGGCACCTTTCTTTTTAGACCACCCGTGAAGACAAGTTGAAAAAACCCACTAGCTGCTTGTATATTTTATTTTGAACAAGACGAAAAAGAATTCTAAACTAAATAGTCCTTGGTTTATTTTTTCCTCACCATCTCAGACGGTACTTTATATCTGTGCTGAAATGAATAGCAGAAACATTCAAGCGGTTTGTTGCACAGCAGTCTCTAACCTGAGTCATTTAGAGCCTATTACAAAACATCAATATATTGATTGAAGTAAGTGTCTCAGTGTACTGCTCTGTAAACACACAGTTGGTTCGATGTGCATGTTTTATCTGCTTGAATCTTATCAAGATTTAAATCTTTTCATCTTCAGTTCACTTAATCGTGGCTGTATCGCCTTTTGAGCCGCAGAATTGACTCACTCTTGGTAAATTCTCGGCAGAATAACAAAAAACACTAGCATAAAGAAAATCATTTAGATAGTGTGCTTTTGTTTCTATGTGATTCATAAGCGATAAAGTTTTTGCGTACATGGGTTAGATGTGTTTGATTTTCTGTGGGCTTTCTGCCAGCTTAGAAATGTAAATGCTTGTGGTTTTGTGAACTATTTTCAATGAAAACTTTCCACAAATGATGAAGCTCGTGGCCTGTGTGCCGACTTCAGGATCAAACTTAAGTCTGCCTCATGTAGCATAAAAAAGTGAGGCAGAAGGATCAACAGGTCATAGAGAAACTCAATACCGAGTGGTCAGAGAAGGAGTTCAGACAAGTTTTGGCTCTGCTCACAGCTGGGTCAAAAGATTGTTCTAGAATCGAGCTAGAAAACATTCAACTTTCGTCCTGTAGTCTTAAACTCTGCAGTTCACTGGAATTATCAAACTTTCATAAAATACTTCTGTGGCCCACTGATATGAAATGAGTAGGATTTACCCTGTTTTAACACAGTTGTCATGAATTACCAATGAGATAGCTGTTAAGTGGCTAAATTCTTTCAGTATTTTTTGTTACATTAATTCTTCACACCAAGAATAAAAAAGAAGAATTATTCAGGGTTCAATGATGTCGTTAATGTACTATAAAACATGATCAGAAGACACTGTGATTCTCCAGTTTATATACTTTACTGAGATACAGGCACGGTTCTGTTTGTCTATTGGTATTTATGACCTCCAGCAGCTCCAGTCTGAAGCTGTGTTTTAGTTCATGTTCCCATGTGAGCGTCTGCACTGTTATTTCCAAGGTCATCTTGTCACCTCCAAAGGGGGGGCTGTTCCCTCCCATACTTGTCCTCCAATCGAAGCCTGGCTGCAACGTTCATACACCACTCAGTCACCCTCCAGCCATGCTCACAAATTGAATTAGTTTCAGTCTGAATTTGTGTTTCAAAACTAGTAATTATTCTTTAACCCCAGAGGAAGTCAGATCTTCACAAGTCATGAAATTCGACGATATATGATTCTGCACCAACCAAAGGGACACAAGCCTGAAGCACAGCAATTTACCAACCATTCATCTGTTAGCAAATTAAATCACACCACATTTGACATCTTTTAGAAAGTTAGATAAATCTGATGAAAAAGTTTCCTTCTCAATTACCATCTGAAATTAATCTCCTTAATCCCAATTTGATCTCTTTCATGCATATAAGAGGTATCTTTCATCTGCCCACCTATGTGCTCCAAATCTCCTCCACAGAGCTAAGATGGAACGTGACAGTCAAACTTAGTGCTACGTGAAACAACCATCCAGCTCCATGAGATGGGGGAGCTGATTAGGGGAGATGAGGACAGAGGGGCGTAACTGACAGCCACCCATTATCTCTCTCTATGGAGCTGGCAGAGGACTGTAAACGCTCTCCAGAAGTGTGTGACGGAGCTGCTGAGTGAAATTCAGACAACAGGACGGAAGGAAGATATTCCCATTTTAAAAAGGAATTGACAATCGTTTGTATGACTTTGATTTAGATTGTATTTATTATCTTTAACATCAAATACTAATCAAAAGACTTCAGCATACATGCCATGCTCCAAAAAAGGATGGACCAAGATGGCCTGCTCTCTACCAGAGGGAGCAAAGACCTGGTAAAAGTGCAATTATAAGAATTGCTGTAATATTTTGAGCTGTTGTTTGAGGAAATTTTCTTCACTTTCTTACGTTTGGCATTGGCAGAGAATATTTGGCAAACTTGCTCAGCTCTGCTGTTCAACACACAAGTGCTAATTCTTTCAAATTGGGTAGCTTTCAAAGGGAAATTACAAAGAAATAAGCAACAAAACAAAAATGTCTTACTTTTTTCTTTCTTACTTTTTGTGCTAAGTCCATAACTCTAAAAAGGAACTGTTGGTGCCATGAGATTGTTTAAGCAGCTCATACTTGTGACCAGCAGAAACAGTACCTTCAGCCATCTGTTTGTCTTTTCCCAAATATGTGTAAAACTTGAGAACAAAACCATCCCAATCGGAGCATTTGACTGATGTAAATTATTTATGGATAAATTGTGAAAAAGTGACACATTTTTGAGATTAAGATACGCTTCTATTTGACATCATGTTGTGCTTTTTTGCTTGGTCTTTATAGAGATAAGGCCAGTAAGAAAGGACTTGACACCCTAAATAGAAATAAATACAGTGGAAGCAGCCAAAACCTCGTGGATGGTTATCTGGCTTTTTTACCCACCAGCCCTTCCCTCTTTCAGCGGCGCTTTGACCAGCCCCTACAAGCCCCAAGCCCCTCAAAGATAGGAGCATTCTATAATAGGGAGGAAAATGAGTCTCATCTCCTTTTTCAACAGTGGGTTTTAGTTAAAGATATCCAGCGCAGAGAAGGGGCACAGTGTGAGCTCCTTCACAGAGCATTGTGGTCATTAGTGTGGACCACGCAGCCTTTTCTCAAGAAAAGTTGTAACCTCCTGAGGTCGCACTGTTCGCTAATTGAACACTACAGGCAAGAGCAGATTCTGTTGTCAAGAAAAGGGAAAACTTGGAGCTTTGCCCTTTTCTGTGTATTCCTAAAGCTGATTAGATAATGAGGTCTTTTTTCGGACTCAAAGCTTGGGTCTACTGTAAGACTTAATGCTTTCTGAGATTTCTAGCAATTTTATTTTCTTAAATCAGCAGTTCAGGACTGCAGACCTTATGTATTACAGTTTGCTAGTTGTACATATTTTTTCAAAGTTCTCCGAGTGTACATACACATCTGATCAAAATCTGAAGACCAATTAAAAAATTGCACAAATTTACATTTTGCACATTTTAGTATTAGAAAGCTTCAAGGTAGAGTTTCAAAATGCAAAAAGGAGAAATGGGAGTGAGACAAAAATGGAGAAAGAGATTTATTAAAAACAAAATTTAACTGAAATAATCTGCTGATCAGCTTATCAAAAGTTTAAGACCTTAATTGAAAAAACAACATGAAATTGCAACAAAAGTTTCAAAAAAAGACTCATGAGTAGCTCCATTGGACTTGTTGATCACTCCAAAAATTTGTTTCAGCATACTTGCCGCAAGTAGTTCCAGCAGGCAAGAGGGAATGTTGCTCCAAGTGTTAAAGATGGCTTCATGAAGGGCATCCACTGTCTGAAACTGACATCCTTTTTTGTAAAATTCCCTTGCCATCCATCCCCAAATACTTCAGTGTGATTTAGATCAGGGGCACATGCAGGATGGTCCAAAAGAGTGAACTAGTTCCTCTGGAAGGAGTCCTTTGCCAGACGGGCACTGTGAACTGCAGCGTTGTCTTTCCGGTGAAAAACCCAGTCATTACCACACAGACAAGGGCCCCCGGTCATGAAGGATGCCCCATGCAATATCTCCACATAACCAACCTGAAGCTCTATTGTTCCACCAAAGGAAAAAATAGCCCAGATCATGATGGCGCGCCCTCCACTGTGCATTGAAAACATTTCAATACAGGATCTCCTTTTCATGCCAGTATCGTTGAAAGTCATCAGGACCATCAGGGTTATATTTTTTTCTCATCAGAGGTTAAAACTTACTTTCACCAGTCAATGTCCCATTTTCTGTGCTTTCTTGCGTAATCCAAATGGGCAGTTTTGTGGCATTGAAGAAGACGAGGCCTTAAAGCCCTTCTCTCTCAGATGTGAACCTCAGCAGCGATGGTGCGTTGTTTAAGGCCTTGCTTATGCAGCTCAATGATCTGACCACATTCAATAAGAGAAAGATTTTTTGCCTTTGCCATCAGGAGACCATGATAGTGATCCTGACAGGAAATGACGTTGAATCCACATTGTTGCACAGATTTGGTCTTTTGAAGGCTCTGGTCTTAAACTTTTGATTGGCTGATGAGTGATGAACAGACTATTTCACTTTAATTGTTGTTAATTGTGTTGTTACTTGCCTTGGGCTCTCCTGTCCCCTTCCTTTAACTAACGTTTGTGACTGTGCATGTGTTATAACATACATATACACCTCTGTATTTGTGTGTGTGTGTGTGTGTGTGTGTGTGTGTGTGTGTGTGTGTGTGTACGTGTGTGTGTGTGTGTGTGTATGTGTGCATGTGCATGTGTGTATGCTGACTCCTCGACCAAGAGCACATCTCTGGCTCATCTCTAAGGCCTGGCGTCAGCGTCCTTAAGTGCTGTCAATGTCACATGGTAACAGCAGCACTGCAGCCTCTTAATTGGTTTAGGGAAAGCATCCTTGTCATTTTGCGGTCAGTAAACTCCGCCAGAGAAAATGAAGTCCAAGCTGCTGCCACCTCCTCAACCCCCACACAGCCGGCCTAACAAAAAAATAATGATTATGTGCCTGTATATTTGTGCTTTCACTGTCTGTTTTCACTTTTTGCTTTTAAAAATAATTGCTGTTGGTTGTGTGGCTGCATCAGAGGAAGGGCATTAATGATTCTCACTGGCCGCGAGGAAGCGCTGCGCTGCAGAGGGTGGGAGGAGAGCAACTCATTTTCTCAAACTAAACGTGTGAGCATGTGTGTACGTGTGTGCATTTGTGTTTGCCTGAATGTGTTTGTGTTTGCTTATTTATTTTTAGTTGTTTCCTCACTTTGTCATGCAGTACATATTGTATGCAGTCCTTAATAATTACTCCTTCGGCATGTGCATAGATGCATGTATCTCTTCATGACCTTAATGTGTGTGCGTGTGTGTATGAGTGAGAGTGTGTTTCTGCATGTGTGGGCACTTCTGTGTGTTTTTACAGTGTATGTGCATGGCTGTCCTTTTGCACGGATTAGCTGGTGAATGCTGCAAGAGGATGATCAGACTGGGAGCACACCAGGGTTGCTCTGCGATCACACAGGGATTATGGGGGATATGGAGCTGTAGTGCATTCCAGGGCCGCCTCCAGTTAGGCTCATCTCCGCCACGCTCCCCTCACACACACCACTTTAATTGCCTTTGCTTCTTTCATTACTTTTATTGCCTCTCCTCTGCATTGCCTGCTCCCCGGGCTTGTGGAAAGGTCATTGTGGTGGTGGTGGTGGTGGTGGTGTGCTCATAGCCTTCGTCTCCCTGACTGGCAGGAAATGGCTGCGGGGCTGATGCTGTGAAAACGAGTGACACAACAAGGTAGCCAGTAACAGGCTGTGCACTGATTTTTATCTCATCTTGTATTATTCATTTTTTCAAAACAAGCAAGGATAGTAAGAATACACTAGACTGTTTTTATTTTTGAGAAATATCAAATGTGAAGAGAGCTTAATGAGATACATACAAAACTTTCTCTGCACTGCTTTATGCAAACTGTGGTAGTTATTAAAACTTGTTTATCAGTTTACAAAGATAGAGGATAGGCAGTCAATGTTTATGGCTTTGGCATTATC
This sequence comes from Thalassoma bifasciatum, assembly GCA_008086565.1. Taxonomy (NCBI): domain Eukaryota; kingdom Metazoa; phylum Chordata; class Actinopteri; order Labriformes; family Labridae; genus Thalassoma; species Thalassoma bifasciatum. The sequence continues at coordinate 1,192,216 of RPOG01000004.1, forward strand.
CAGGATTAGGAAGAAACAAAGAGGTGACAGCCTTTGGATGAGGGACATGGTTGTGCCTCATCAGAAAGTGGTGAAAGTGGTGTTGAACAGGCATGTAGATGGAGTAATGATTATTACCTCTTTCTAACAGCTGAGGCAAACTGTTGCAGAAATTGTTGGAAGTCTTGTAGGTATTAATTATTTCAGTGAAGTTGTGACAGTCTTTCTTATTGGTTTGTTTGACTCAAAGGTTGTTCAGATCAAACAAAAAGTGGTCATCACTAGTCTTACACCTTGATAAGTCCTACAAAAATGTATTGTCTTTGTAGTTTTGAAATTGTGGAAACAACAGAAGAGCAACGGCATTTTTTGAACATACATATTTTAAATACGTCTTACTCACCCTTTCCTTTGTTCCCTCTCTTTCCCAGTCAAAGGCAGAGGTTCTCCAATGGGCAGACGGCCCTTGAGTCCACAAGATGCTTTCAGCATCACTCAGCTGGACCTGGATGTGAGTATGGACTTAAATCGCATTCTCCTGCTGGGATCTCTCTGCTCTTGCACAATAATTGGTTTCCATCCTAACAATAGCAGATGCACATTTTATCATATTTATACATAGCTGCAGGCAAGCAAATGAAAAACCGACTCTTAATTTAAAGGAGAAAAGCACAAAGAACATCCATATGCACTTAAAAAAAAAGCGCAAGTGGACAGTAGGGACTTGTATTCACTCTCAAATTTATCCGTGCAAAATACTTGTTTTGTTAATGTGTTTTGTGTCTTTTTAGTTTAGGCACACAGTTTAACCCTTGAGGGGTCTGAAAGCCCCACGGTTAGGAGATTGAGGAAAAAAGTCCAGATACTCACAGAAACAATAACCCCTCAGATAATTTTGGAGCAAAGCCATCTTTTTACTCTCTTTATCATAAATGTAAAACCATTGGAGTCAAAATAAAGCTCCATCACTCAATTAACAAATATGAAGGACACCAGAAGGAGTCACTTACCGTAGACTTGCTGCTCACAATAATGTCACATTTTCTGGGTTGATTGATTCTTGTACAATGATTTGGTTCCCTTACGTATGAATTTTTGACTAAGTTTATTTCAACCTCAGCACACCCAACCTTTGACATTTTATAATTTTTCTGGTGTGAGTGTGATCGTTTTAGTCTGTAAACTGTCGGAGTCCACACTGAAGACCCCTGTTCGCTTCCAAATGAGTCTGCAAATCTATATGTGCCCTCTCTGTGGCTACATGTTCTCAGCTTTAACTCTGCTGACTCCAGAGACAGTGTCATTGACAAAGCAGTATGCTTTCAGCCAGTGTGAGTGTTTCTGGAGTGGCTCATCTGAAACACAGGTCAATACAAACACTCACCAGCACATCACAGACAGTAGCAGTGAAAAGCACAGCTGCTGCAAGATTTTATTGGCTGTCATGTTGATTTTTGTTGTTCTGGGATTTGCATAAGCCTCAGTATGTTTTTGTGAGTAATGGTCTGTGTTTTCTGGCTGTGAAATCAGCAGCCTAAGAGCTCTGGACAGGTTCCACATCCATGTCTAAAGTCTTCTGACCCCCCCTTTTCCCTTGGGTTGTCCCTCTGGGTCTTTCTGTTAATGCAGCCCCAGCACATTTCTCTCTCCATCTCACAGAGAAGAGGCTCTCCTTTACATACAACCATGTTTAGCACCCCCCTCCTCCTGCACCCAGCATGACCTCCACTGTAATCTGCTGCACTCTGGCCAGCTTGTTTCATCCCCCACCTGTGTGGCCCTGATGGCTAAAGCTTGTTAACACCAAAGTCACATTTGTGCACTAGTTAGCTGAGAAATGTTGAGGGTTAAAAAGGGAGCCAGTGATCAAAGGACATGTTGCGGAAGATGAAGAAGCCTCACCTTCCCGTCACATTTGAGAGTCTCCAGTTGGAAAACTTTTCACCCATCTGACCTGAGGATCCCTTCTTCTGGCCTGACAGGAAGATAAGTGTTAGCTGTTGGATGCGTTCACAGAGACCACACAGGACTGTTAAAGTCGACGTGCCAGCCAAGAATCACCAAGGAAACCTTTTCTCAATAAATATGAATACCTGATGTCACAAGAGGAAAGGCTTTTTGTTGGAGGAATGATGTCCAACAGTATAGGCCATCTCATTTCTTCTCCGCCAATATCCCCTTCCAAAGAAGTAAGCCAGATTTGTGCTACCTGGCATTTGCCTGCAACACATTCCTATCAGATATCCTCCCAGGTTTTAAGAGGGGAAATGGGGGTCTGATTGGAGGGATAAGTTTTGATGGTGGAGGGATGGCAGGAGAGCGAGAGCTAGGTGAAAAAGATGTGAACCCAATCTACCATGTGTTGACTGTACTGATTAGGGGCTTGTGCTAAGAAGAGCCTCTCGATCCCCTCATTCCCCGTGTTTACTTTGAGCTCTACCAACCCTTCTCAACACAGAAATCACGACAACCAGTCTGCCCTCCTCACCCCGCTCTTCTCAGCTTCAGCCATATCACCTGCATCACTGAAAGCACAAGTGCTCCTTTGTGTGCCAATCTGGTCTAATTATAAAATTACAGCATGACAAGGAATCAAGAGGGGTTTGGTCAAGTTGGTATATCCGTTAGAGAAAGAGAACAGGCAGTGCAAATGTCTAATAAAGAAAAAAGAGAATCTGTGGCGTGTATGAAAATGTGCTTATTTTGTGGATCCCTGTTGTGCGCCGATGATGCAAACTCAGCCCATTAAGGGTTGCAGGGTGACTGCAGCTAAGTCCAGCTAATGTTTTGAGACGTTCAAAAGCCTGCAGGGAGCCTAGAGTAAAGAGGTGGTCTGAAAGCAAACTGCAGATAGGGGGAATAATAATAGATAGATAAATAAATGGATGCAATGGCATGGAGTAGCTGGGGAAATAGCACATTTATTCTCATGCAGCATGTTTGTTTATTTATGGCGTCTGAAGGCCTGGTCTGGATGTCGGCTCAGGGCTGGGGGAGTACCCAGCACAGGTTTTCCCCCTCTCACAGCTCCCCAGCTTTCATTAAGTGTCATTACTAGTACTTTCAGGGGGCTGGCCAGGCTGAGACCTGACATCCCCTCCGCAGATAGTTGGCCATGCATATGGATGGATTTCTGATCCCTCTCATCCACCACTGAGGAGGGGGAATTAGGCCAGTCAGAAGGAGAGCAGGGGGCTTAAAGGGTGCATCCATATCTGTCTTTAATGGCAAATATTGAGCTATTACTGCAACTGAGGGACAGTGTTCATGCTTGGTTTGTTGTTGTGTGTATGTCAGTCTAGCTATGGACATTGTGAATGTTTCACTTAAGATGTTCTCTTCAGGGCCACGTACGCTTGAATCTATACATTTAAGTGCATTAACGCACACATGGAGGGCTTTTTTTTTCTTTTCAGCCAGTTGTACATCATAGCCACAATGCTATTTTAAAAAATATGCATTTCTAGCAGCTCGGTATTCATTAGCAATTTGTTATCCCAGTTCACTCACTTTGAGAACGTCCTCTGATTGATGGGGGGTGTTGTGTTTATTTGTATATCATGGAATGAAATATTCATATTGTACGCTTTTCCGAGCAGAAGTTATCTACATTCAGTGTAAATGGTACTTGGGATTAGATTTTCACAGCAGATTGCTGTTATTAAGGCGAAAAGCCAACTCCTTTGAGCAGTCATCTTCCTGGGAGGCAATCTATTTCTCTTTCACGCAGCCAGAGTGCTGGACCGGGCTCTTAATGCACTGAAGCAAAAGTGCTTTGGTCCGCAACCTTTCACGCCTTCAGCTCTCCTTTATGTGATTGAATAGTTAATAACTATGAGTCGCCTTTGAAAGCTCTGTACCGTCGGTCCTTCTGAGGCACTTCTCTTTTTTTGTGTTTGGCTGCTCTACCTGCCCATTGCTCAGTCTGCCTGCATGTCTACTTGCCCCAGATGCCAAGTCAACTGATAGTCCTCCTCTTCTCCACCAGCCCCTCTTACTTTCATCTTTGTCTCTCGCCTGACTTGCTGCTTGTGTGTCTGGCTGTCTGGCTGTCTTAAAGCGTACATCAGAATTTTTGAGGGCTAGGGATCAGCTTTTTCATCTAATATTTCCTTTTTCTCTTCTTAAAACCATTCACACACACACACACACACACACACACACACACACACACACACACACAAATGCTCTGACTCACACAGCTCATTAGCTCATCCCACGCTCACAGCTCTGGCAGAATGTGACCCTGCCTAATTGTGTACCATGCTCATTTGTTCTCCCTGCATGATGTGACGATTGCTTATTTATTCTCCTCAGGGCCCCCATCTCACATTAAAATGATTGACTCATTTCATTCACTGCACATTTTCAAGCTTTATTTGATAAGCTCATTTCCCCTGGCATTCAAATCCCTCCTTTTCCCATGCTTAAAAGTTATAATGTTACCCAGACACATTATTATTCATACTCGGGATTGTTTCTTCAGCTAATTATCTGTGTTAGAAAATAATTTTGCACGTGTGATTCTGTTTATTCCGGTGGAATTGAGAGGCACAAAAGGGCAGACATTAACGATGCAGTTGGAATGACTGAGGAGCCAATTGTGTACACAAAGCTGGCAGACGCGGTCAACAAGAAGCTTAAGAGGGATTGGGACACTGCAAAAGCTTGGCCAGAATAAGCAGAGCAAATTTGCATTGTATTACAATTTACATCTGGTTAGAAAGCGTTTCACAAATAACAAAGCCATCACCCTTTTCTGTCCAATCATGTAATGAGGGAGTGTTTTGACACAGAAAGGAGCATAACAAGCTATTGCTGATTGAGGGTCTGGCTAGCATTGTTAAAAAGAGATTTAAGCTCTTGTGATTTTGCCAGCTGACTGTTTTGTTTTTCCTCTTCCCTCTAGCTACTGTATATCGACCAGGCCTTAGTGACACAGCAGCCACTGGAAACCTTCCGAGTACACCGGGAGGTCAATTTAAAGTAACATTTGTGAGAGTGACTGATCCAAAAAGATGTGGTAGGTGACGTCAGTACACTACTTTTATGAAGTACCTTAAGGGCCAACTGTTGAGAGGCATGTTTCTGAAGTGTCAAATCCACAAAGCTGGCATTAAAGTGAAACTATTTTATTATTATTTTTCTTTGGATTGAATTCAAAGCACTGACAGTGCTGGCAGATTAAATGATTGTGATCATGATAAATTTCAGTTCAATTAGGTTGATCAGCAGTGAGCATATTTAATAGAAAAACCTTGGTGGAAATGTGATGATAGCCAATCAGAGTCAACCTTTTGCTGCTCCACTACCATTTGTAAATTGCCAGAGAAGTAAGCAGAGCTAAATGTGGGCTCAGGGCAACTATATAGATGTCAATCATGACTTGGATTCAGTTGTATGGCAATGGTTTGGGTATCTCTGAACTGAAACGGAGCAAAATAAACAACAACAAAAATTGTGATATAATCAAGATCAGGTTATTAAAAAAATATATAAGGATCACTTTTTTTGCCATATTGCTCAGTCTTGCCCTTACTGACAGCTGGGATAGGCTCCAGCCACCCGCGACCCTCAAGAAGATAAGCAGTTAGGAAAATGAATGAGTGAAAGCCTCTGTAAATGTTTAACTATATTTAACTTGTTAAATTTTTTGCAACTGAGATTCAACCTTCAGAGAATCAAACTTAGAAAAAAAAAAAAAAAAAGTTGTAGTCATAACCAAACTCTTGATATTTGTTCAAATTTTGAAATCTTATGCAGTGCAGAGTCTGTTGCATTACCCCACTGCTTTAAATCAAAAACAACCATTAAAGAAACAGTGACATTCATTGTTTTTAGCAGTCCTAATGCTCTTTGATCATCCAATTATTGCATGTATTGTTGGAATGAAGTCCCTGGTGCTTTAGTTGTGCTCTGACTGTGAGAGGAGTTCTGATCGGTCAAGCACTGGGCCCAGAGAAGAGGAGGAGAGGAGCCTCAGAGAAAGAGAACCGACCTCTGCACACCAGTGCGTGCAGCTTCTGCAGGTTCAGGAAAGAACTTAGCACCACCTGAACATCACCTAGGTAGTGTGGGGATTACATTTCAAACCTAGAGACTGACGTTATTTATGAGCATTTGAGAACAATTGCTTGCATGATGTGTCTCTCTTGTTTCAACACAAAGCTATGGAGTTTTTGGAATAAAGGTTACTGAAAGTTCATATTTTTGTTGTTTTGTAAGGATGTTTTGATGTCGGGATATGACTTGTAAATAAATAATGTTTGGCTTAAGACAAGAACTCAACAAAATATATATTAAAATGATATAGATAGATATTAAAGTACGTTATCTTTTTTATCAACAGTGATTTTTTTTTTGATGTATGTACTGTTGTACGTTGTGTTGTTTTGGGTTGAAATGTCATGAATATCTTATTGTTTTCATTCTTTTTAAGAATGTGCATGCTGAACTAATGATGGTTTTAAGGGAACATTAATCAAATTTTCATGATATAGTTTCTGTACATTGATTTCAACAAAAGAAGAGTTGAGTTCTTGATGTGTTTTGAGTCACATACATGTACTACTCCTCAAGCCATAAAATCCACAAGCCAATGTAGCCAAAGTCTTAATGAATATGGGCAGAGAGACAAGAAATTGCAGCCAAATAAAAGAATAATAAAGGCATCTAAACCCTAACAAGTCTGCCTTTGTTCTTCCATTCCACCCACCACAAGTTGGCTGTGTGAAAGCAGGCATTGTTGCAGCTTTGAGGGCAGCTCTGAGAGTTCCATGCCCATCGGCCTTCAATCACATGGGATGTCTGAGTTTGACAGTATAAAGTCTTTTTTGGAGAACAAAATAAGCCCCCTAAGCAGTAGTGGATGAGCTGTTAGTAACCATACAGTCCACAGGGAGGTAGACCAAGCACGGTAGTACAGTATACACAAACTGTTGGTTAGGGATGAGACAGTGGACCAGTAAAAGCATGACTGCATGCTGCAACACTCACATTTCTTACATGTACTTAAAGTAGTAAATGGTATCTGTTTGTTTGGTAAAAGTCCACTTGACTTGATACAAAGAAAAAAGTAAATTCACCAGGAAAACAGTGAATGGTGCCTTTAGCTGAGCATTTTTTACGGCTAAAACTTCTACTGCTATAAACAGTATTATAAAAATTCTTTAATCTCTGCTCTCTTGATCCAAAAGAAGACACAGCAGCAATTTAATGCCCATTTCCCTGCAACATCCTGCAATTTCATGTATTTGCTGGCGCCTGTTTAGTTTGTGTTGTAGAAGGCATTAGTGAGAACACTCAGGTGGATCTTCTGTGTCTAAGTGGCAGCAAGTAAGTTTTTCACTCACTGACAGAATATAAGGATTCATTCCAGACATACAAGAAGAAAACACCATAGGTTTGTACCCTAGCCAGATCAATAGGCAACATTCTTACCAGTATAGCGCTCAATACAGCACACTTAAGGTGTGTGAGGAAAATAAAGCACACTGTTAATTGTTATTAATAGCGTGGATATCTTCAAGCATTGTATGTAGAGTCTCGAAGACTTCCAGCTATCGTACAGCATACATATGCTTTAGCATTTCAAAACAGAAAACATGACCATGGTGATTTGGTTGATATTTCCCCATAACAACAAGTATTTCTATTGTGTTGACATTCATTGTGATGTCTCTGTCGCTCAGTCCAACTCTTTTATAGAGGTGGCTTACTTTAGATGATAGATTAGTTGGTGATGACTTTTTTTTCTTTCTTAAAAAGTTGAACCAAAGGCTTTCCTTTATACTAATGATGTTTTTATGAGCTTTTTACTTTGGGTTTGGTACCAAAGATGAACTTAGCATCGTCATAGGAGAAAGAGAATCATTGACTGACTGTGAAGATGGACCTCTTTCTGTTGAACAAAAATAAGCCAAAAACCACTCGAATTAAACCAAATTCAGACAGAAAATTTAGCACATGGTGTGATGCAGAAGTTACAGCTGAAGACTTTGGGGAGAAAAAATAAATTTCACTTTTTTTAATGCAAATTCTATCAGTTTGGAGGTAAACTTTGTGACCCGCTGGAGTCAGTCAATGTGAAGAGGGCTCATATTTGCTTTACTGTTGTGGAGCTGTCATGTCGTCTCTCCTTTTGTACAGGGAAATGTAGTAAAGCTTGCAAATTCACCAGGTTAAAAAAAGTGTTAAAACACTAAGCTCATCATTATTCCGCACATATACACCATTGCTGTGTCGATAAGTTGGTGTGAGTATGACAGGGTTCTGTGCTTTGAGGTATGAATGTTTGAACTTGGTTTAAGATGCTGTTCCTTCCTTGTTTCTAAGTAAACAGACAACAAAAAGAGATACATTACAATTTAACATTTTCACACTCTGAAAGTTGTTTGTGAACTGTTCTTATAAACCTTTACATGGTAACAATCTAGTGTATCATATGGCCTCGGGACACTGAAGCATGTTGGAGGGACACAATCAGCTCTTATGCGGCCCCAACACACCGCAACAAAGGCGCTCTCAGTGAAAGCAGTTACCAAGTGAAGGACAGCTAACAACAAGCATACATCATCTCTTGTTTCCATCAAAAACCACATGTGGGTTCAGAACTGGTATAGGTAAGGGGCCACAGAAGGCGAGGGGGTGTTTGTTGGGAGGGTATAACATTCAAAATTCAATCAACTGAAGGCCATCTCCAGCAGGGTAACAGGGAGTGAGGAGGGGGGTGAGGGGGTAACTCCGCTGAAGTTTCCACTGGGCCTGCTGCGCTCCTAATGCAGCCTTGGATGTAATTGGGTCCCAGAAGGCTGTTCATTATCGGGAGTGAGTGAGGCAACAAAACAGAGAGGGGTTGAAAAGAGAAAGAAAATGTCTCATTCTGTGCTCGGTGCCTCAGTCCCGCCACCATTATGGGACAAGAGTTAATTAAAAGAGCGGTTGATGCCTCTGTTTTTCTCATCAATCTCACTTCGGCTCTTATTAAGTTTGTAATGACAGCAGAGCTTGTCCCTGTCTGCCACCAGACACACAACGAGGAGGGAGAAAGAGGGGTAAAAGAAGGGCGGGGCAGTTGGTGTGAGGGACAGCTCATCTCGACAAATCTCACAGTGGTCAACAGCTCACATTCACTGTAATCCCTCCATCAAATCACACTCAGGCAATACATGGACAGAGGAGAGCTGTACTTTTTACTTCTAGATTTTGGGTGTGGCAGCTGAGCCTTTTTAAGAGGCGTGGCTTTGCACCCTAATCCTGAGGCTCCTATCTCCACTGCCTTGGAGGCCATTTTAATTCCCTCCATCATTACAGGACCTTCCCTGGAAAGCTTTGGTAAAGGTGACTGCTGACACTGTCATTCACAAGGACTATTTCAAAATGTCAGCCCATAGCTGAGATTTGTCTCATTAAAGTTGGTGGAGTCCATTATAGCTGTCCCCTCCTCTGCCTGCCACACTCAATCAAGACACCTCGGAGGATTGAGGAGGTCGAGGGAACACTCATAATCATGTTCATTTGCATAAGGGTTACAGTCAGACTGACTATGGCTGACCAACAAGAAAAAGAAGTAGTGCACAGGGATCTAGAGAAGAGGAAAGCCCGATCTGTTGTTTGAAGAAATCACATGCTTCTCTCTCTTTTCCCTTCAAACTGATGCCAGATACCAAGAGTGGTTCAGCGAGGAGACATCAAGAAATGTCAGCCTGAACGTGATGAAGAACAGCATCCAGCAGGCTTTGTTCAACAGTCTTGTGACCTGAGGATTTACTTACAGCTACAATGCAGCCAAACGCAAGATCCACCCACATGTAGCTGGGCTCTTCATCTTAAGCGTATCAACATCTTTACAAGTGAGGGTGCTGGAAGCCTGGGGATCACTCATGTAGATGTGTGACATCTGTGGGTGCCAGAGTGATGGAGGGAGGGAGGGACAGACCCGTGCTTTTTGTTTCTCTGAACAAAATCACTCGCCTCAGCTAGCTGTGCCAAACTGACATTAAAACAGTGTTCTGGGGACGTTACTACAGTCATTAAAGCTGCACATTGGACCTCATCTTTTTGGTTGCTCCATGATATTTAGAAAACTCAACCATTGGGGTATGAAAACAGTGAAGTCTTAACAAAGGCAAAAGCTACTGTGTTGCATGCACTGAAGCTAGAGTGGGTTGTTAATTTTTTGAGTCAATAAAAAAGGGTCTCACATTACCTGGATTTTTGCTGATTTGTTGCTTTCATGACATGAAAGAAACCAGAGCATCTTTGATTTTTTAAGTCAATCTTGGAGAAATGGTCAGTTGAAGGGGAATTAACACTTAAGTGGATGTTGTTGCATGTATGTCAGAGTTTGACCATTTTGTGGTTTCAACTAACTTGACAGTGAGAATTTGCACTATCCCACTTGAATATCTTAGGTTTGGGGCCTAAATCTAATTACATTATCATTTTTTGGCAATATTTCCAGAACCAAAACATTAATCAACACTGGATTGATCTATTAATGGGGCCCTGATTCATAAACTTAGAAACTCTTAATAAAAAATTCTGTTAAGTCATGGAGAAAGTGCATGATTCGAAACACCGCTAAAGAAAACAATAGCCATAGACTCTGGGTATGTGCACAGTTTAGAGCTTCTAAAGTAATGACTGAACATATGTTTTCTTCTGACTGGGAGGGAGAGGAGCTAAAAACATTTACAACTAAACTTTAAGAAAATGTAACCATTACTCCTTTCTCTTATTTGGCTATAATTCTCTGCAAAACCAGCTCTAATAGTGCTTTTGAATGACATAATTATGTTAGGCACAAGCAGTGCACAAAAGACACATCAGTTTAAAAAATAGCCAACATGTATTTATTCATTTACAAAACATGTTTGGAAGAAAAAAAAAACATTAGCAGTCCTCCTGCTGTCTTAGATCTAAGTTTAAAAAGACAAAACAGAAACTGTGTCACTATCCAAACATGGCCTTCACTAAACCGTTTGTTGCAGCTGGGTGGTTAATCTAAAGCTGCACAATGTTGTCATCTGCTGAGAGGGCAGAGGAGGGGGCACATCTACAAACAAATTTACTGATTAAAAAGACACATTTTCAAATACTTGTTTTGAGGAAAACCTAAAAAGGAAGCTGCTGTGTGCTATTTTGAACACCTGGACCACAGAAGTGAAACGGCTATGTTGAATCTAGCAGGTTAATGTTTTGTATAAAGAACTCTGAGGCGCATAACATCGGTGGAGCTAGGTCAACAGCAGGTAGCAAAGGTGAATTGCCATAGCTGGAATGAGTGTGTTTGTTTGTGTATAAGAGGGTATAACAACACAGTTCTAGAGTCTGAAGACACTCATGCCACAAGTACAGATATAATGGTGCTTCAGTCTGTGAAGGAGCACTTCATGATGGTGCACACACACTCGCTGCTAAAGCCATAGCAGTACAAGGAGTCATAACTGCAAGGACACAAAGACGATAAATGCTTAAATCTGATCACTTTCTGTCAATCTGATAGTATTCTCAGCTCTAAGTAAAAAAAAAACATATAAAATTAAATGTTTTCAGATCAGACAGAAATTATTAAGAGACCTCAGCAAAACACTTTCACCTATACAAACAGAACATACAAAAAACACATAAAGTTTTCCCCTTCCCTCTCATTTTATCATGCAAAAAGCTTTATGCTGATAAAGGTGGAGGGAAACATCTTGAAGGACCTGGCCGCTGTTCGTATCTTGTGCCTTATACAAGTTCTCACTCTAGTGGTCTGAGGATGAACTGCAGGTGATTGTAGCCATGCTGCGAGGGACAGAAGCCAAGTGGAAGTCATATTGTGTGTTTGTGGTCCAAGCCTGAATGAAGCTAAGTTTACAGGGGATTAGCCTGTTGTGCCGAACACCAGTTCTTCTTCTACAGTCCAAAGCGGGCAGGGGTACGTCTCGGTGTCATGGGGGCCTCGTCTTTCCTCCCTGGTGTGCAGATTTTCACTCCCCTAAATCAGGGGAAAATAAAAATAAGACCGGAGTCATTCAATGTGCAGACATGATGAGCCTCATTTTTCTAGTTTTGTGTTTAACATTTGTAACATGAGGCTGAAGGTGAGTGTGAACATGAGAGCAGCAAGACCAGATGAGGCTGAACAGGCAGGCTGGTGTCTCTGGGATGAGTGCTGGGAAGTAGAGCCTGACGCCACTGACAGCAAATCTATCATCTTTAATTACAGCAGCGTGACACTCTGACACTGCCCACACTTCCTCCATCCCTCTCTCCCTCCCTCCCTCTCTCTCTTCTGCCCTACACACACCTGCAGCAATTACACCCATCAGGCCATAACCCCCTTCTGTCACTGTGTCCCCCTTGTCTCCTTCTGCTTGTTCACGTTACCCTTAAAACACAAGCTGCTGAGAGTGTCATAACAGATTCACTGGATTCGAACAAAGTTTTTCTTTTGATATTAAACCGAAGGTGTGCTTTTAATTTGAGTGGAGTTTTCACCAAACCATGGTGTTGTTTCTTACAAATCCTACATTACTTAAGGATTCACCAGTTGTTTAAATAACCAGAAACAAACAAATATTGTGATTATTACTTCACTTAGACAAAAAATAAAGCACAAAGACCTAAACCTTGATGGAAAAAAACAGCATGAACACGCTCAAAGAGTCTGCAAATTAAGTTTTAACACAGAAACCATTATGATCTGCACCTGTTTTCTTAAGTGTGAGAGATTTAACCCACATACCCTAAAGCCAAACATGATCGGCATAAGCTTGATTATTGTTTAACACCTCTTGTTACAATGAAGTCTTGTAATTTAGCACATTTTGAAGAATGTTAACATGTTTTTGAAGATATTATAACATAAAACTCCTAAAAAATAAGCACTTGTACAAGATGTGTTGAAAGGAAATAACTCTTAAGTGGGTAAAAGTGTTATTCAATCAAACACTGTCACTAAACAGAACTGAAAAGTAGGATGAATCAAAGAAAGAACTGAAGATAGACTCCTTCAACTTAACAGTTTTTCTATGAAATCACTCTGCAGTTCTCCTGAGTTATCTGCCATTGTTTGGCGAGTTTATTGTGAGGAAGTAGTGAGTGAATAATACTATCACACTTTTCTTTATAGAATGTTAACATCTGAAAGTGTCTTGGTTTTTTCAAGGTACTGTCAAGAAACAGAAACATAATCCTTACAGTCATGTTTGACAAAGAAAGGTCTAGATCTTAAAGCTAAAAGGAGTAGGCCTACTTTTTAAACGGTAATAAAACAGACTGGAATAAATGATTTCTCTTTTTACCAACAAGAGATAACCAGATCAAAAGTGACAAGATTTGCTATTACCTTATACATTTTTTTTCCTTTTGCAAATATTCTCCATGAATGGTATAATTCAAAATCAAAGGAAAGCAGGATACATTATTTTTTTCAAAACTCTTATTCATACAAAACATCTTGAAAAGGTGTAAGACATAACCCTCTGTCTGCAGGGGGTGCCAATATCAACAGAAACCAAAAGTTTAATACTTAAACTTTCCATGTAAAGAAAAGGTTTGACTTTTTCAATCTTCTTTTACACATATCATAGCTTTCTGTCCTGTAAACACATCACTCAGAACATCAAATAATAATGGAGGGTTTTATACTCAGTACAAACATGATTATAATCTTGGAGCTAAAACTTTTAGTGTTCTCTTTGAAGTGTTTAAAAAAATAAAACAAGTCTTCACTCCACAGCTGTCTCTTCCCATTCCACTTCCCTAAACAAAACAACTGACTCGCCAATTCCTAATTCACACCACTGATCTGTGCTGGTGAGCAGGGAGTCAGGTGATAAGCATCCTGACGAAATCTTCTATCCTGGTCACAGTGAGCTCATGGAGGAGCTGCTTGTGAGGCCTGCTGGAGGACAAAGGCAGCTGAGAGCCCAGGAGAGCAGACGCCTTTCATTATCACACGTCCTGCTTCCTGCGCTTAAATCTAATTCTTAATCCTATACCTCGAGTGTGATTATTTTCAACAGATCTGTTACAGAAGCGGTCACACAAACTCAGAGAGATAAACCAGACGATTAATTAACAATAAAAGTTCTTTTTTTAAGTCTGTCTTTGTAACCTTATTTCTCTCTCTAAAGCTGGCGGATGGGTGTGAAATTAATTTTTTGGTCTAATTTGAAATTGAACGTTCCCCTCCTTTCTCTGCTCTGCTATGGCACAATTTAAATTGCTGCAGTAATGGGGGTCAGCCAGGAGTCAATATTATTTCTTTTTGTCTCGTCTGTGGGGACCAGAGGTGAGAAAAGCTCATCATGAAGAGTGAGAGAGGGTGAGTAGAGAGAGTGAGGGAAAGGGAGAGAAAGAGGGAGGGTGGAGATATGAATTGGAAGCGAGGTAGGTAAATTAAACATTTCTATCTTGACTGTGTATAGAACATAGGGGCCATGGGGGAACTATTGTTGGAGGATGGAGACTTACCGAACAGTGCCAGTGTTCTTCTTCTCCTGCTCCTCCCGCCGCGATCGCAGCTGCTCTTCAGCCAGAGACATCTCCTCTTCCATGTTGCTGATCTCCTCCTTGGCACGGCGACGGTTTTCCTTCAGAGCAACAGACAGAGATTTCAAAGGGTTACAGAAGAAGAAAAAAATACAGTAAGAGATGCACAAAGCTAGTTTAACAGATTTGTGCTTACAACAACACAACAAATATAAGAAGTACACAGAGGTCCAAACCTTAAACCAAATGCGACTTTCAAACATCCTAATCCAAAGCTAAAACCTTTAATTTTCTTGTATTAGGTGTCTCCCCTCCAGATACAAGATTTTCCCCAACATTTCAGGACCTGGCTGCAGATACTTGCTCAAGTTTAGGATCAAGAGCCTCCACATAGGTTATTACTTCACTTTGATAACTGGTGATCTACTTTTTGTTTTGATTACAATCACAAAAAGAAAACCAAAGAACAACAGCCCCTTTCCCAAATATAAGGTTACACACACATAAACACACCCTTATATACATACATATAAATGTACACAAAAATGCAAGTACAAGTTTAACGAAAGGAAATTAAAAGATGGGGTTACAGAGTCATATTGGTAACTGCCATATTTTCAACATAGGTTATGAATGGTTGCCAGGTTTCAAAAATTTCCTGGCGCAGCCTCTAATGGTATATCAAATCTTATCTAGGTGAACAAGACAAATGATGTCCCTTGTCCACTGGCCATATACTGGGGGCACTGAGTCCTTCCAGTTTGAGAGAATTAGCCTCCTGGCCAAGAGGGAGCAAAAAGTCATCTGGCTAGTTATTGTTTTGATGGACAACTCTAAATCCTCTAAATCAGCCACAGACCAATCTTGCAAAAGCAAAAGTGTATTATTCTTTTCTCAGCGTATCTTTTGTTCATAATGATCCTGAAATGTGCAGAAAGAGTTTCAGCCTAAACTGGCCTTACCTGTCTACTCCTCCCTGCATGTTTGATGCTGTAAAACATTGGCCCCAGCTCTGCCAGCCACTCTCCGTCCACTGCAGTCACACACTGCATGTACTCCTACAGCACAAAGCACAGGTTAGAAATCAACAAAACATGGGTCATTATTTGTCTTTAAGCTAGCTTGCAGAATTCTTACCTTAGTGGTCATGACCAGCTCGTGGTAAATGATGTAGTCCGGGGTGTAGCCCATGCCAAAGAGGGAGCTGGTAGGATGGAGGTGACACGGCATGCCTGTCCTCACGTTCACATATTCACCGATGCCCTGAGAGCAAACACAAACATAAATCATAATTTAAATGTTTTGCATCAGAATTTCTGGACAGAAAAATGGGGCCTTCTGAGTAGTGCGCTGCAGTTTAGCCGTGTATGCCTCAGTGTGTGTTTGTGCACGTTAAGGTCAGAGCAAAGCCGGTCCTCTTGGTTAATTTGCTTCCCCACCTGGCTTAGACAGCAGGAAAATAAATTTGAAGTATATCCAACACTGCTCCGACCGCTTGGGTTAGCCGACGACTCATAAGTCAAACGGAGAGCCCTGATTATATAGTCATGATTTCAAATTCCCTTTCAGATTTTAGCGCTGTATTAATGTGAGGCCAGAAGGGATATTTCACTGCTCTGTAATTATGCTGCTATAAATCTGCCACAACCAGTTGCCACAAGGCGTAGCATATTAACTGAGGAAAACCCAGAGTGCACAAAGTACCTTGAGCTTGGCAGCCTGGTGGAAGTAAGCAGCACAGATGCACTTTCTTATGATGTCCCAGTCTGACCCACAGGATACCAGGTTCATCCTCTGCTGCACCATGATATCCTTCAGCTGGGAGCGCACCTCACGCACCTGCACAGAACAACACACACATTTCATCCAACCTGCTGACTAGTAATCAATGCTTTTGGTACAACTTGATCTCTGCTTTCCGAGGGGAAAACCTGCCAAGCTACAAAATCATCAGAGGGATACAGTAGAAGAGCCAACAGGGCTCAACCAAATACGGCACATATTATATTAACAACACAACGATACTTAAACTGAAAGGTTCCGATTGTGGGTTATAGGGTGCTGATGGATAGAACAGCTTTAGCAGTGAGAGTCAAACCTTGCGCATAGCCTTTGTGTGGATGAAGTGCTCATTGCACCACACACTGGAGTAGTTGTTGTTCTTCCACTGCATGTAGACGTTAAGGTAGGTGAGGTGGTCACTCTCTGGGACTGAGAACTTCTCCCTCACCTGGTCGCTCTCTTCCTCACGACCCTGCAGAAACACAACTCAGTTTTAAAGAAATCCCTGTACTTAAAAAAAAAGTATCCTAAAGTATTGTGTTTTCAAAACTTCAAGCATATAATGCTCTGTACCAATAAGTCCTTCTGTGCTGTTGCCACACTTCATTTCCCACAGACGTTTAAATGTAAAAATAATGATTTCTTTGTTTAGAAAGACATGAAGCCAATTTGGTTCCATGCTTTTTTCAAAGCAGATGCAAGTTTTTGGTTTCTACAGACTGACATATTTGCTGCTAAGAGTTCTACTTTCATCATCAGTTGGATGTACATTGTGCCTCTTTGTTTCTCAGTGTATGTTATGAATTGATAGATTGTAACATAAAAAAAAGAAAAAGCTTAAAAAGAGCAATTGAATGAACAACAAGAGTGAATTTTTTGGCAGTTAAAAAGTCCCCAAAATAGCCAGAGAACTATGCGTTACATTCTGGTGACACAGAACTATTAACCTGGACACATCTATGGTTTATCGGTAGACTGTGCAATCTTTGTAAATCTGTTAAAACACTGAACAATATCTTAACACCTATTCAGTGCGCAACATCTGTTTAACACAGTTCATCCAGCTACAGTCACAATGTACATATTTATTGCTTTTGATACTCACTGTTTATTTTTTACTTGTGTCGATTCTACTGTTAATCTTATTAACTCTATCCCATTTATTTTATTACTGCTGCATCCTACTAAGAGATACAATAACACCAAATTTCCCCCTGGGATTCATAAAGTATTTCTGATGATAATTCTCTTTGGGTTTGTCAGTACCAGGGTTTTCCTTCCATATAAAAATGGTCATAAGACTGTAAATTGAAAAAAAAAAAAAAAAAAAAAAGATTTAGATCAAAGCCACTATACAAGAAAACACACAAATACAATGAATATACATTTTTCACTTAACTTTTACCAATAACTTATTATCTTGACAGTTACTAAAATACATCATGTATACCTTTGGTCTGTAAAAGATGGCCGGCACAGAAAGCATGGAGACAATTATAAGGATGTCAGCACTACAACCCATGTCACAGGACACAATAAGCATCTTTGAGAGCGCTGGGTCAAGAGGAAACTCCACCATCAGACGTCCTGTTGGTGTCAAAGCACCTGAGAGGGCAAAAAAGAAAGATACACAATAACACGGTCACACATGGAGTAGCAGTAAATCAAAGTGCATGAGACGCAGAGAATATAGGAGGAACAAGCACAAGACGAGTGATAAGCTCCTTTTCCATCAAAAGCCTGCTGGCGTGATGGAGAAGCCGGCATAAAGTGACACTTATTTGTCTAACACCGTGAGAGAGGGGGGATGAACTGCTGACAGCTGAAAATACTTGTAGAGAAAAAAGAGAGTCAGATCAAAAACTTTGCCGCTTCTGATTTAAATGATTAGACGACAGAGTCTAAGAAGCTTATATGGAGGAAAAGCAGAGAAGCAGAGCAGCCAGTTTGGGGCAGGTAAGCCTTAATCAGAGATAATCTGCTGTTAACACACCATACAGGGAATCATCAAAAGTCCCCCCTTATCCCCAAATCCCTAAATCCCCTGGAATCTGGCTAAGGATGAGACAGAAATGAGACTCGGCCAGTCAAATCAAACACAAGATCAGTTACTAGGCAATTACTCCACTGGCTAAACCTCACAACTCAGTCCTCCAGGCCTGTTTGCAATGTGTGCATCTTCACCGCACAGCAATGTCCCCTGAACAGCCAGTCCCCTGCTTATGGTTGCATTGTCAGCATCACTGTGTATGCAGCAGCTCAAAGCATCGCTGAGGGGGATATACAGCCTTTAAATACCCAACACTCATAGCGTCATTGTCACCTTAAAAGGAGGATGATTTATGTTGTTTAGTGTGACTGTACACAAGCCTTGACTTTGCCTTGTGAGGCCTTGAATTAAAGGTGTGCAGGGGAGACATCAAACTGGACTTGATCATTGTCTGCAAACAAATTAATCTTCCGCTGAAGTAACCTGGTATTGTGATAATTTGTATGAGTTTGACAAAAATGCAAAACTCTGAAACTGGTACGTCAATAGCCTATTCAGAATACAAGTATTTCATGAACATGAAATTCTGTGGCTTCTGCTTTAGTGCCCCACCTGTGTTGTCTAAAGCTCCCAGGATCCAGAGCTGGTACATAGAGTTGAGCATGTTGTCTTCAGGTGGTGGGTCCATGAAGTGGAAGAGGAGCAGATCCTGGACACCCAGAGACTTCAGCAGCAGGACAACATTGGCCAGGTTTGTCCTCTGGATCTCAGGTATTGTGGTAGTCAGCATCTCATTCTTGTAAGCGCTCTGAGTGTAGAGCCTGAAAGAAAATGCAGAGCCACACAGGGTGATCAGTTCATATCAAGTGTGAAATTTAAGCCTCCTGGAATAATATTATGCAACATCAGAACATCCTGAACATGCAATGTCGCATCTTTGTACACTTAGTTGGGGAAAGAGCTGCAAGGTTAAACTAGGCTAAGACCAACAACATTCTCCCAATATTCACAAGCAATTGATGTGGGGTTTATAAGTATCATAAGTATAAGTATGCCAACTTCAGTGTGTTACCTCTTCTAGTCAACATATCATCTGTCAACACCCAAGAAAATGTAAACATTACAGTGATTCAGAAACACTGTCACATACGAATGGGAAAAGAAAACTATCATTCACTAGGGAAATAATTACAGGCCCTCTTTCTGTGAGGACAGTAAAAAAAAAGCAGGAACTAAAAAAAAGGCATAACTAAAAGCTGTGAACTAATGAGAGCTCAATAAAGAGATAACACAACAACCCTTACCTGTAACACTGGCCTGGACCTGTACGACCTGCTCGCCCAGAACGCTGGTTAGCATTGGCCTGGCTGATAGGATAAACCTGTAGAGCATCCATACCAATGCGAGGATTGAAAACCTGTTGACAGAATAATAAATGAAGTCAGATCACTTTAAACTTCCTCATAAAGAAGTGGTGGTTAAAAAAAGACATGTATAATAAGACAAAGACTAAACCTTTAGTTTGCAGTATCCTGAGTCCACAACAAACATGATTCCATCGACTGTGAGCGAGGTCTCAGCAATGTTTGTAGCAACAATGCATTTCCTCACACCATCTGGGGCCTTTCAGGGAAAAATAAACTCAGTCATCATTGTGTTCATTTCTTGCACTTATAGATTTTAAGCAAAAATGTATTCTAAATCATGGATGGATAAAGATGAAGACCTTCTGAAAGATCTTGGCTTGGAGGTCAGAGGGTAACTGAGAGTAGATGGGCAGCACAGCCAGGGGAGGGGCGTTCTCCAGGTCTTCCAGACGCTCCACAATCTGATCAGATGTCACCTGCAAGGACAAGGATATTTGCATTTAATTTCAAACATGAAAAAAATGGAAAAACTGTTTGCAGGGTGCAATTGGCAGAACTGCAACTGACCAATGAACTACCATCTTTTACTAACATCAGATTTCCTGAGAGTTATTATTTCATTTTGAGATTTCAGGTTAAAGATAAAGTCGTGGCATATAAATTTAGTACATACAGGTATATAAAATCTGGGTTATGCTCATTTATTGTGCGTGATCTATTTCTATAATAACACAGCATTTCCGTCACCTCAATGTCCTCCTGCCCAGGCATGAAGATGAGGATGTCTCCCATCAGCCCACTGAGATGGATCTGCAGGGCCTGCTTTACTGCTGCCTCCACATAGTCCTCCTGAGGAGTCTGCAAAACACAAAACATAATTCAAACAGAACACTGCTTCCGACAACCAAAACACACAAAAAACAATTAGACATTAAGTTAGACATAGCCTAATTTTTATAATACGTCATGATTACAGTACAGTGTGCATTCCCAAGTCATCTCAGTCAACTGAAAGCTATTCATTTCACAAATATATGGATGAACTTGGTGGAACATTTGACTGTCCCCTTTTTAAATTATTTAGCTATCTAAGAGTTGATGATTTTAAGATAAGTGTAGTAATATGAAGAAAATTAGAATTCAGGTCTTACTGAGGAAATAAAACTCTGCATATTAAAGTATCACAAAAAGATTCTAGAAGAATGATATGATGCATAGGGGAAGCAGCATAAGGGTCAGAAAGAAAACCAGAAACATACCTTACTGAACAAGATGTCTACTGGAAATGTTCTTCCTGGAATGTGAAATATGGGTACGTTGCCAAAAAAGGCAGCAAACTTGTCTGAGTCCATTGTTGCAGAGGTAACTATGAGCTTCAAATCAGTACGTCGAGAAACAACCTGATGGGAAACAGCAGACAGTCGACTTTGTAAATCACAGGGATTTGACTCTGAAATAAAAAAATCCCTGAAGCAATCTATCAAAGGCAGACAGCAGATTAAGCTGTTGCATCTCCTGAAAATAATAAACAAAATCTGTTTGTAAGGATGTTTTGAACTGACCTCACGCAACAGACCAAACAACACGTCTGTATTCAGAGAGCGTTCGTGAGCTTCATCCATGATAACAGCACTGTAGTGGTCCAGGTCTGACTCTCTCAGTGATTCTCTGAGCAGAATACCGTCTGTCATGTACTTTATCAGTGTTTTCTCTGATGTACAGTCCTCAAAACGGATTGCATAGCCCACCTGCAGGGAGAAAAGAAACCCCAGAAATGTGAAGACACTTCATTCAAGATGTAGTACAAAACTCAGCATTTGTTATAAGGGAGCAATTTGTCATAGCCTTCATAGATTATTCATCTTTTTTGACCCCTATCTCAGTCCCAGGCAATACTAAAGCTAGAATCCATTTGACATTTGCCTTTAGGCCACTAGATGGCAGTGTGACACAGCATTTGTGTTCCTAATGGCCAAGAGGAAGGTGCCACCTGTTTGGCTTTTTCACTGAACAGTTCTTATGTGACACTGAAGACAATGTTTACCTTCAAAATAAATGAACTGAGGCAATCATGAGGGATTCAAAATGCACACAGTTTTTCAATACAGTTATATTACTTACTTCTGCACAACACATGCTCAACCCATGTAAATGATGAAAAAAAAATCTGTTTCCCTGATATTTAAACCAGATTGTGTTTCCCCTCAAGCACACAGCAGTCTCACCTCCTCTCCTAAGTTAGTGCCAATCTCTTCACTGACTCTCTTGGCCACACTCATGGCTGCTACTCTTCTGGGCTGTGTACATCCCACCATGCCATAGCTGGTGTAACCGTCCTCATGTAGGTACTGAGTCAGCTGAGTGGTCTTTCCACTGCCCGTCTCTCCGACAACAATCACGATGCTATTGTCCCTGAACAATAAAATTAAACAATTTAGAGCTCAATCAAAAAGTATCTTAACACAAAGATGACTTGGCGTCAAAGGAAAGTAAGTGATGAGGATTACCTGATGATGTTTAGAAGTTGCTGTCTGACGGCAAAAATGGGCAGGTACTGTCGCTGCTCCAGAAGACTCTTTTTCTTTGCAAACTCACTGCTGGCCTCAGATTTTTCTTTCATATGGTCTGCAAATTTCTGCTCAGCTCTAAGAAGACAAAATGAACAAAAATGTGTATATAGCAGGTCAGTAACAGACTGATTTGTTCGACAAGTTAAGTGCATGTGATTCTACAAAAGATGTCTGAATTTTCGTATATACTCAAACTTAGCATAGGCATTTTGGTCACCTGTAATCCACTTTGCCATCTTCACCAACTGGTTTTCCTCCAGATGTGTCTGCTTCTTCAGTTTTCTTGATTCCCATGATATCCCCCAACTTGGTGCCTGCCAGCTCCCAGTGTTTGTGCTGTGCCTGAGAAAATATTCATTCCAGTTACCCCAGATGATTATGACAATTCAGTTTTTGACCAAATACAGATTTTAATTTTGAGGTCGATTCCATACAGTGAAGACATGACACGCTCTTTAGGGTTGCATTTGTCATGACATTTAGCTTCAACTTTCTGCTAGTTCAGTTTAGGTGTCAACCAACCAAATGGGTCAGTTAACGAGGTGATTACAAACAAGTCATTAACTACACTTATTGAGAGACTACTAAATGATGCATCTTGTGTAATTAAATTGGGTATTAAATGGGTATTCAGTAGACACGATGTAATCGTCATTTGGTTTTCCAGAGAAAAAAAGGACAAGAAATAGTTTTATATCATGCTAACCTTCTTGCGTTCTTTCTGTTCACGATGCTTTCGAACAAGCTGGCTGCCTTTCCGGGAGATGATGGCCATGTCAGAAGTAGCATCTTTCACAGGGATGATAGGCTCTGGCTACAGTGAGAAAACAAACACACATATACAAACACTTAAAACAAAACCTACGTTTTTCAAAGTGGTAGCCACAATTTGACCTCTAATGCAATGAATGATTATCAATACAGCTTGGCTCTTAAAACTGCTCAGTTCTTGTGTACCTGCTTTGTGAAAACTATTCTTCCATCAAGGAAGGGAGGGACCAGGTTGTGCACAAGCAGATGAACCTTAGCCGCATTATCCTCTTCAAAGTCTTCATCCACCTCCAACCTCTGCACCACACCACTGGTCAACATCCGATTAGTCTCCCACCGCTCATTATCCTGAAAAAAGAAATATAACCGTTTACTGAAGTAAAGCAAAACAGAAAGAACGATATATGAATAAACACAAAACACTGTGAGCGTACCTCATTGATCTGTCTTTTCTGTGCAGAAATTCTCTTCTGAGTCTGCTTCTGAAGGATTTGCTCCCTCTTCTTCACGTATTCATCAGAGGTAGAAGTGAATGGGTTATGGAATTCATCATAACCTTCATCCATCATGTACCAATCCCTGTCAGCTTGCTGCACAACAGAAAGACAATGGGGATGAAGAGAAAAAGTCAGCACTAGATGACAGTTGCTGGGAAATAACTGAATGATAGCTGTGAAACTCACCTTCTGATCCTCCTGCCACTGATCTTTTTCATCCTCATTATCAAACGTGATTCCTCCCTCACCATCATCTTTCCTACCTAAAGAAGAGTTAGCAAACAAATGTTATGAAACAGTGCCTAAATCTTGCACAAGCACAAAATTGCAAGTTTCTAGAATATTACCTTTTCCTTGTGATAAACGAGGTGTAGAGCCCAAATGCTTTCTGTCATTGGCCCACTCATTGTACTTGTATGATGGTGTTGGCAGGGGTGTGTCATCAGGGTATCGCCCTCTAATTGACCTAAGATTTAAACAGTGGTTAAACTTTATGAACAAATAGAATGGAAAAAAAGCTTTTGTGCATTTTGAGCGACTGAGAAATGTATCTGCTTTTTAATGCAATATATCGTCATATAACCTCTATAGGATTTCACGAAAACTACAGCTATCTTTCCTGGGCATAAAACTTATCAACACAAACAACATTTGTTTACCTGTCTCTCCTTTCACTCTCTCGGCCAGAGCGACTGCTTCGCTCTGAACGATCAGATTCTCTGTGAGACAGAGCTGGAGATGGAGACTCCCATTGGGAGTGCCGTGAGCTGCCGTAACCACTGTCATCCTCCTCCCAGTTTGAGCGTGAAGGTGTGAAAGAATCTTCGACACAATAAAATGAGTCCAATCAACTCAAAGAATAAAAGACAGATTCCAAATATAATTATAATTGTATATTAAGGGCTGTGAGGACTATCTGGAAAAGCGAGTGTTTTCTCAGGATGAATACTCCATTTCCCATGAGCACTTGCACTCACTGTCAAGCACATGCCTCTTACCAAGGCATGTGCTTGTTTTGGAGCAAGTGAAGGGAGACAGGATCTTCTGTTTAACACTTATTTTCTTTGTTTAAGACAACTTTTTACTTGAAACAACACGACGAGGTAATGCATTTATTTGTAGTTACATAGTACTATTGTTTAAAATGTGACAACAAGCAAAGTTTCTAAACTCTGTTTGTACTAGTCCATATTTAGCCCTCCTGGTCTGGTGCTCCGCAAATTGTAATGTTAGTTAATACATGTTATGTCCTGCTAGTGCTCATCTACCAAGCAAAGCAAACAAAACCTTACTCTTCATTTTATTAATTGACTCTCAAGTTTGAACAGAACACTGCAGTATGACTGCTGCATGTTAGTTGGAAAGAACATTATCACGAACAGCTTAGCATTTAGTATTTGAGCGGCTCGTGCTCTACCACTCTCCCATCTAGCTTTCTTCTGCTCTCCTCTTCCTTTTTATTTGTGACAGTCCAGCTTCAGTGTCCACCATTACAACAAAATTGACCAAAGACATTTTCAGCAGAGAAAAGCACAGATTACTCTTCTCACTTCTAAACTTTGCTGGCTGGTGTGGTGCTCTAACAGGGACTATGACCCGTATTTTAAGTCATGCATTATGATCAGACATATCTAGAGGTGAGATTTTTTCAAGATCACTTAGAAAGTCCTCAAAGCCCCTTTAAAAGAAAGTTGTTGAGAGAAGCACTACCTCTGGGGCGATGCTGTGGTGTCAGAGGTTCATCTCTCTTCGTTCCCCGGCTGATTCGATCACTCCAGCCATCTCTTTGTGAGCGCTCGCTCCTCTCACCTCGCTCTGAACGGCTTCGGCTGCCTTCACGCTCATCTGAAAGACAAGTATAAATGAAAGTTATGTGCAACAACTCCAACTGTTGGTACATTTGCTTTCATTACTAACAAATCTGTTATTGCTATTCTTTTCTTTTTGTTTGTGTGTGATGATTAACTTCACAATGACATACAGAGAAAATTTAAAATGATACAGAAATTTGTCCAAATACTTAGTCGGCTCCAAATAGATTGTCCTTCAGTTCTGACAACCAAAAAAACTTTGTGATGCATTTTCCATGACTGAACTAAGAAACCTGAGATTTTGAAAAATCACCTCTTTCACTTCTTCGGTCTCTCCCTTTATCTCTGCTCCTTTCTCTGTCTCTGTCTCTGTTCCTGTCTTCTTTGGAGGAGGCGTAGACTCCATGCTCTCGTCTGTCTTTCTCTCTCTGCTGATGTCTGCGCTTAAACTCTTCGCTGACACCTCCAGGGTTTGAGGGAGTCTCTGAGCCAGTCACACGGTATTTTCTGTTGGGAAGACTGAACAAAATGTCACACATTAGTTGCATCATTTTATATCTTTAGTAATACTTAATGAATAAAAGAGGAAGGAATGAAATGCAAAGATAACATAAAACTTAAAAGCAAAGGGGTGGTCACTCAATGATGAATACTCAGATGATACTGTTTATGATCTTCAGGAATTAAAAGATCATTACTATCTACTAAATACAATAATATAACAAAAACAACAATAAAACAAAACAGACACCTACTAAGTTGACACAAAATGTATTATTTGTATTTATGTACAGATTTGATTTTGAAGTTTCTACATCTAGCCCAATATCTGCATAGTTGTGCTTTTCACACTGATTGGAGCTGCGTTTACTAAATAAGCAAATAAAGAAATGTACATTTCTATTCATTTATATGGCTTTTTGGATACATAATGCCGTTTTTACTCAATAGAAACCACTTTGAATATCTATACAGATAAGAGACTGCTGTTAGTTACCTATTTTTATATTATCCGTGCACTTACCTCTCCTTCTTATCATCTTTGTGTGTAACATCATCTTCTTCATCAGATCCAGAGTCACTTTTCCCCTCCTCCCAGTCCTTGTAGGAGGAAACTTTTGACCTCTTTGTATTCCTGTCATCCACGCTACCATCAGACAGTTCCTTACTCTCTCGCTCCTTCCTTTTCTGGGCTGCCAGTAGATCCAAGCCTAGCAGGGAGGTGCGAGGAGTAGGTGCTCGAAAAACATGGGGCTCTGCCGCAGCACTCTTCTTCTTGACAATCAGCCCACCAACTTGAGCAGATGGATCGGTCCCCTCCAGCCTGTGCATAGACACATCATCATCCATGATCTGTAGGAAAATAAGAAAAGGAGCCAAACGTCAAAAATGTGTTAAGCTACAACATGGCTCATACTTCTATCTCATTCTTGTTGTGCATGTTTCATCTGGGTTACCTGTTGTATGTCTCTTTTACTTGTGCTTAGTTCAGCTGCAAACATAATTGTAATGGCTGTCTTTTCTTAACTGTATTTTAAATATTAATGTTTTAGGTTGCCTACTGCCAACTGGGTGGGTACAACAGCTGAAAATTAGCTGTAAAGGCTACAGCTGCCTTTTTACCTGAGCAGTAAATTAAAGGGGTCTGTCCACAATATAATGAACAAACTAACTAAACTAGACTAAACTTAAATGCTTTGAGGGGGCTTCCTGATATGAAACTTCTTTACTAGAGAATTTAGTGTGAGATCACTAAATGTTCAGAAACACATTATTTCAACGTTTTCCTGTTGTTTACCTTATAGATACAACCTCAAAAAATGTATACCATATATTTAACTAGTATAATTCTAGTTGTTGTTTAAAAAAAAAAAAAAAATTAACGTAATTAGTTGATCAGAATTGTGAGCGTTACTTTTGTTGCAAGCTATTAATCACACCCGGTTTAAAATTATGACGAAACAAAACAAAATATGTCAGGAAATCACAGCAGCTGGAGGACAAGGGAGCTCTTCTCTTGATCACTTATAATGAAGTATTTATGAACAAGTTTCTTGTCTGCCAATTATCTTTCAGGCTACACTTAGCTGGGAATCCATGAAACACCTCAGCCAACAATCACGTTGATTGGTTTTGTTTTTACTGAGCATTAATGTAATATCATACACGTGTATCACTGTCTGTACCTTCATCTTAACGATAGAGTCTAGAAATTTCACGTTCATTCCAAAACAATACAATACGACAACTCCAATAACTTCAAACTTCACCCAAGGACGAGGCTACAAGCCTAGATCATGACACTAAACTTCCCGTGTGTCCTTAATATCACAACGAAAAGTAAAATTGATCAAACCATGACGAACCTCAGATACGGCGGCTGACGCTTGTTAGCTGCAGAGCTAACAGGCTCCGTCCAGAGAAGAAGGCCGAACCGTTAAAAGAGAACCGGGGGTTTATCTGGGTCTCAACGGCAAAAACTCACACATGAAGCCCGATACAGGAGGTCAGTAATTACACGGTAAAGTGGCTACAAAAAACAAGGGATATGTGGCAACCACAAGAGAATAAATAAACAATGGCTTTCGTAAACAAAACGCGTATGTTTACAGACATGGAGGGAGACATTGCAATCCCACAATTCTCAGGGCGGCGTGAAAAAATATCAAACTTTATTTAAACGAGATCAGTTTCAGAGAGCAATAAATTACACCGTACTACAGAATCATAGATAATATAAAGAATATGTGAAATAAAATAGAAGAAAACGAAATAAAATATTAGCTTCTTTCAAAAATGTGTATACTAAAAACACAATTTTTAATGACTTGATTCTATATTCTTTGCGGGGAAAATATTAATTATATCAAAATAAAAAGAGAGTAGGCTAAGCTACTCACAGTCAATTTTCAGTGCAAATGTCTATCTTAAATTATTATTATTATTATTATTATTATTATTATTATTATTATTATTATTATTATAGAAATAATGACAGTTATGATGTTGAGAACAATAAGGGATAGAAATATTAAGACTAAAACTTAACTGAATAGAACAGAAAACATTCTAAATAGTTGTTAGGTACAAGGTATTTTTAGCCCAGGATGCACTTATTCCAGCTTAATTCAATTGAATAAGCAGACAGGACTTAGTTTGCAACATACATTATGAAGATAGACAAACAAGAGGAAAAACTGATTGTGTCTCTGCAAATCCTCTGTATTTCCCTTTTTAATGTCATAAAAGACCTTCATTGTTAAGCACTCTGACAAATATCACAAATGGCTGCAAAGAATGCAATTAAGTTTTTTCAGGGAAAGACTGACAAAGTTAAGCAAGGTGATCTGTTACTTGTGTCATGTTTACTCTGATCTATCAGTTGTATACATCTAGTTGTAGGCCCCCCCAATCAGCACATATAACCAACAGCAGCATTTGCTTCTGCACTTGTGCAAAATATCAAAACGGAAATACAGGATGTGCTTTTTTACCAGTTAAAGTATTTTGCATTAGTCCAATTAATGTCATATGTAAGTGAAAAATATGTGCCGGAGGTCTACAAGGTCTTTGTAGATTGAAAAGAATTAAAAAACTAATGTCACGGCCTCTGAAAAATGCTAAAGAAAGTACTGTATGAAACATGATGGAGAAAATTTCACTTTTTGTGTCTGTCATGTTCTGGGTTTTTATGCACTGGCACGCTTCAATTGTTCCACAAATAATAAATAAGTAGAATTACATTTGCAAGCCCATTTATAACTTCAGCCCCCATAGTTCATGAGATAAACTCGATCAGCTTCAAACCCGTTTTCATTACACGTCTGCGCTTTAAAAAAAGGAAATTGAAATAACCATAATTTAAAGTGTTAGGTGGGGCTAATTAAGCCCGATATATATAATATAGCCTAAATTAAGCTGTCTCCACAAAAAAAGTATTAGATGCGTATTGAGAGCGCACCTTCAACAACCATTGCAGATTTCCTGGTCTCATGATCATCAAGTGGTAGATTCTGATTGGCCCGCAGTCTGAAAGCCGCAGCCTGATTGGTCAGCTATGGTCTTCGTGCTGAATGGTAAAATAGCAAGCATGTCATTGGTCAGTTTCACATGTCGGCTGATGTGCCGGGTTGGGTTGTTTTTTGATTTCGTAACGAAACACTGTGTAGCATTTGTTTGGTAATACCGTAGCTTATGTCAGAGCGTCTCTACGGTGATACAGTGGCCCTCAAGGCCATCTAACCTCTGACTAACCTAAGATAAACCAGCGGAGCAGCCGAAGCTTCTCAGCCTCAACACCGCGCTCATTGGCAAACATAGGCTAACGTTAGCTAGCTTGCTCGGCAGGTTATTCTCGTCAAAATGGGCGAAGAAATTAATGATAACGTTGTAAACACAGGCATCGGGCCTGCTGATCCCAGCGCTGTGGAGGAGGTCAGCAAAACAGCTGAAGACGGTGTGAAATATTACACATTAGAAGACATAAGAGTACATAACCTGAGCAATGATACATGGCTCATCATACATGACAAGGTGTATGACATCACAACTTTTCTAGAGGAGGTAAGAAACACTTTCAGTCAGCTACTAGAAACCACATCGTGTCAATGTTGATGTAACGTAAGTTTTCACTTTCAGCCTGTGGAAAACATATAAGTTATACACCTACTTCCTGGAATTGCAAACCAGTGAGTAGCTCAGTGTCTCATTCACTACTTTGTCCACCATGTTACTGCTGTTGGCATGGCGCTGCAGTGCAGCTCAACCTCGGGGGTGAAACAAGGTTACTCTAAAGCAAACTCAACTTGCATTTCTCGTGTGCTGGCAAAAGAAAATGTTCCCTTCCACGTCAATTGCCAGCTAATGTTAGCTCCGACTGCTAACAGTACATCTGAGGCCAAGCTGTCTCATTAACGTGGCTGCTCATATGACAGAAACCAGAAAATCATAGATAAAACCGTGTGGTATTTTTCTTTATTACAACATTATAGCTACCAATCCACCTGAGAGTATTGCTAATACAGCAGCCTTAACTTGTGGTAAAAGACAAAACTTTATTCTGTAGATGACATCTTTGGATGTGACTCTTCACCCAGCAGATATACAGCTGTGAGATAAGGATAAGCAGCAGTGCAAGTGAATGACGTGGTCATGAGCTGCACCTTGAGATAGTTTGAGATACTCAATCTAACAGTGTAGCAAAGAAAGAGTTGGATTCTCTATTCATCAAATTCTGTATTCAGTATTTTCACTTGTAAATAACCTGATACCCCGTATTTATAATGACAATTTCAGAGCCCCAGCATCAATAAGGGTTTAAAGCAGTGTTGTTGCTGAAGCTACTTCTTCTTGATAAACTATTCCATAAATGAAACAACAGACTAACTAAATTGTCTGGGGTTTTCTTTTCTTGGATTTTAATTTAATTTTTCTGCTTTGTTGTAAAACGGTACGTTTGATTGTTCATTGATATTAGCAATTGTCATATTCCAACATTAAATGTGTCATTTTGATTAAACAGCTTGCACATTCTGTTAGATAAAACATCACAGAAACAGTAATATGTAGAAAACAATAATATACTGATAATTGATCTCATCAAGCAAGTAGCAATCAATTCTGATACCAACTTTGGTATTGATATTTTAGATCGATCTGCCCACTGGTACATACTGACCAAACCTTTGGTACCACATCCGTGCAATTCCCAGTTTTTCCCGAGAAGAGGTATTTCTGGGTCTTGATGTACTGAAGCATTGAAATGGACTGCTGGATTGGAAACCTGTGGTGCAACTTAAGAATTTAAGACTCTCAAGAATCCTAAGTATCCTCTGCTTTGCTTTCAGCATCCTGGAGGGGAGGAGGTTTTGTTGGAGCAGGCTGGTGCAGATGCCACAGAGAGCTTTGAGGATGTGGGTCATTCCACAGATGCCAGGGAGATGCTTGAGCAGTACTACGTTGGAGAGCTTCATATGGTAAAATGCTGCCACTGGTGCCACTGATAGTCCTGGTTTTTCGCCTGTTGCATCATTACAATTTTAACCTTTGAAAGTGAGTTAAGCTTAAATGAAGCAATACAACCAACCAAAGCAGTGAAACTGATCAGCTTCACATGAACTTGTTGAGGAATAAGTTTATACTGTGGGTCAAAAAGTACCATGTAAACCGCAGTTATGCTCTGCGGAAAGTCCGCTACAAACTGACAGGTAACAACTGATGACCTTGATTTTTTTTAAAGTGTAATTTACACTGAAGTTATTTTAAATAGCTTTAATCATAGGAGTGATAACATCAAGAAAAACCTGTTTTATGTACACAAAAAGACAAGGCATTTGTTTTAAGGGAGAAATTGAGGACTTGTCAATTAACTCAGTGTGAACAGAAGGGTTGCTCCTCCTACAGCAAACAGAAGATGGTGCCAGAGGGTGAGATAATACAAAAGAGAGGGATATAAAAAAATCTTAAGCATTGTTAATCATATATTTTGAGTGTGAAGAATTACAGTTGTGGAGCACATAATAGTTCCTTGAAGTTGCCAGAGTAGAACCTGCTTTTTCATGTGTTGATTTCAATCACTGTTGACCAAAGAACAATTCACACCATCCCCAAAAACGTACCACACAGAACAGCTTAAAATGACTGTCAGTCAAGTAAGTGTAGCCTTTAACAAAGGAACAGATGGTTCTGTGGTTATCAGCTGCATAATATACTAACCAGTCATCATTTTTTCTGATTTGGTTGGAAAATTAAAGTTGTATGAGTGATGATGGTGTAACAGTGATTGTAATGTCTCACAACAAGATGAGTCATTGATTTGTGCTGGCTCTAATCACATCAGCTGAGCATCTGCTGGCAATCTGCTGCTTCTGTACTGAATTTTCATCCTGACTTAATGTGTATAACTGTTTGTGTTAGTCATCTGTGCAGACAGAAAAAACAATTCATTTCTCTTTTTTTTGTAGGATGACAGACAGAAAAAGCCGGAAAAGGTAAAATAAAAAATAAGAGTATCATAAGTGTATAAAGTTTTTTGGTACTGGATCATATAACATCACTTTCTAACTGCTCTTGTTCACTTGTTTTTACCTGATAAAGGTGACCAATGACACAAACTCAGGCGAGTCAAGGTGAGTTACCATGATGGACTTTGTGAGCAAATCTTGTTGTTTACAGCTTTGAACTGCCCATTGATGTACACTAAAAAGTTTAAACTCTTAATGATAATGAAGTAATGAGTATCAGTAGTTGTTCCAGCTGTGGTGGTTGATGGCTTTGGTGGTAAAACCAATATTGCTATTATGCTCCACTACTCTTTTTGTTCTTTTCTGTGGTTGTGGTTCAAAACATACACTATGCTTTCCTTCATTTCTTCCAGCACTTCGTGGTCCACATGGTTGATACCAGCTATCGCTGCGACTGTTGTTGGTGTCATGTATCGCTACTACATGTTGGAGCACAAGTCCTCTTGAGTGCTGGCTTCCTGGTGTCTTCTCATTCTACTCATCTGGAGGCCTTGAAATGTTTGACCAAAACCTCCTGAAACTGAAGGCACACAGGAGTGAGTGGGTCCTCAACAGCGAGAAAAGGAGGGGAGCATTTTGATAAAGTGCTTTTGTCTATGTCCGTCTACATAAAGTGCACCAAATAGACAGTCAGGCAGAGACTTTATTAAATTGTCTGCCTTCAGTTTTTTGTGTTTTATTGTCACTATGCCTATTGTCATGTAATATTCTTTAACTTAAACTTTCATATGCATTTGTCCCAGTTTGGTTGCTTTTTGTTCATAACCTTCATCCAGAGAGAGAGTTTTTGTTGTAATCCTGATATGCTCACACCATTTCTAAACTGATATTACGCAAAAGGAGATGTTGGTATGCAGCTGGTCATTGAATCAGGTAACAGTAAATGGTGACTATTTCTTTACACTGAATTAAAATAAAGAAACTTCACTGTCGCCTAACTCAATAACAATTATGACCTTCTTCCCTGCACTCCTTACTGATTCCTAGTTCCTATGTTCAGAAATGCTTGATTAGACATGTCCCTTTATTGTTAATCCATTTGATCTGATTATGTTACCTTGGCGTCTGGTCTTTGTGTCTATTTCTTTTAGAAAATAGTAGTAAATTATATTGTATCTTATTGTGTAAGGCAGAACTGCTCCCCTTTTTCTACAATTAAGTCTAAAGAAAATAGTCTATATCCTCTTACAATTACAAAAAAGAAAACTGAAAATTAATACTGCATAAAAGAACAATATTTTATTATCAGATATAATGGCTGCTGAAATGAATGATCATGTGATTATCTTGGAAACAAGGCGTTTATATTTTGTTGTCCTGTTTTTAAACTTCATTGCTCCTCACTATGCCATTTGTTATTTAACTGATGATTTTTCACTGCCTTGATTGGTTGTTGTACGTCTTTATTTATTGTTTTGAGAGAATGGTAATGGAAAATGTCACTGGAGGGTTTGAAGTTTATTAGTACAAGAGTGCAGCCTGTTGTTATCAAAGCCATATTTTGTCACTATACATGTGTAACATTTTCAAAAATGTTCTGAAAAGCATTTTAATTAATATTATAAAAATAATATTCAAAAATGAATACGAATTGAATCTGTTCACCACCTGTAAGCGCACAGAAGTTCTAAGTGTCTGAGTATAACTTGCTGCTATTTTCTCATGCGACTATAATATTTCCTACCGGATGCATTTTTTCATTGGTCAACTTTACAGATTAATGTGTCAGCTCTTTGAATTTCAACTGCCATTTCAATGTCATCAAAAATTTGAATAAATCTTCTCATAAAAACTGAGCTGTAGTTAATTGGTTGACCCTGTGAGGGCCATTTTGTACATATTTGTAATTATTATATACAGTTGTTTGATATATTTCATCATTACATATATTATGTATATGATAAATTTCTAAGTTTGTCAATCACCGGAAAATGCCAAGAGGTTTAGGTACAGGAACATAAATGATGGTCACACTGAGAAAAAGCAAAAATGTCCAAAACAGGCAAAGGATTGTTCTGTTGATGGCTGAGCTTGATTCTGAGACCTGGAAAGAGAGTTGAAAACAGCTTCTCTCAGTCATCTCTGTCTTATTCAGTCAAAGGGGATTAGATTTGGCACCTATTGTGGAGGGAGGCTGCCTCTTAAAGTATCTTGCAAGAAGAGGGAGCTCCCCTTCTCTACTGCATGAGGTTATGAGAGAAACAAGAACATAAAAAGGATTTACTCTACTCTGTTTTAGTGTAATTGTACAAAGACAGCTGATAATGAGGTCATGCACTTTCATTTTGGTCTGTTGTGTTGCAAAGTTACAACAGTGAATACCACATGTCCTGCATTTGCCTGCCACATTCAGATACTTCTCCTGTTGAGAGGAGCAGTAAGCAGTGATTGAAATTAAAGCCTTTCCATTTGCAACCTCCACAAGAGCCCTCACAGCACAGAGAGCTCATCGGCTGCAGGAAGCGCGAATCAACATATATTGTTTCAACCTTGTTAATCACTGCAATTGGACATCCGCCTGTTTCATGAAAAGAAGGTGGTTGTAAAGCTCACAAAGAAACCCACCATGGGGATTATAGTTACAATATCTGCAACAACTGGTTTCAGTATAAAAACCAAACTAATTTTTGAATGGCACAAACAAGACAACACAACAAAAATGAAAGAATACAAACTCAGCAAGCACTGAGACATCATGTGTTTTCACCGCAAGAGTCTTCTTTTTTCCCCATGTAATACTTGGTCCGAACACAGGGTGGCACTAAAACCTTAAGATTTTTACCACAGACTGATCTTTACTTGTCAATTTTTATATTTGGTCCTAACCGGAAACACTGAAAATTACATGTTTATACTGAGACATCCAATCTGACTTGTGTTC
This sequence comes from Thalassoma bifasciatum, assembly GCA_008086565.1. Classification (NCBI taxonomy): domain Eukaryota; kingdom Metazoa; phylum Chordata; class Actinopteri; order Labriformes; family Labridae; genus Thalassoma; species Thalassoma bifasciatum. The sequence continues at coordinate 1,227,370 of RPOG01000004.1, forward strand.
CCACACAAAAAAATCATCACATTAATGTTTTGCTCAAGGTTTTCAAAGCTCTAAAACTATATCGGCACATGTAACTCATGTCTGTCACACATGGAAGAATAAAACATGCAACAAAGAAAGACAACCTGCACTATTGTGTGTGTGTGTGTGTGTCTGTGTCTGTGTGACGGTGTGATAATAATGAGGATGGTGTGCTCTGAATCTGATTAGTGATAAAGTATTTCCATTGCATTTCTCTGAAGACTGCTTTAAAACACCTGTTCTCTAAAGCATATCCTGCCTTTTTTATAATAAATGCGCCTGAACAACATATTAAACTTATCTAAAGTTTTTTAAAAAGCCTCTGAATTTATGCATATTTTAATTTCAGCTACACGCCATTTGAGCCAGAAATATTGTAGTCAGTGTCCGTTTTACTGGCATGTCATTGTGGATTTTGTGTCAGAATTAAAATCAGTTTGATAAGCTTTCATATGATGCAGCTTTTTCGAGCATGTGGGAGTACATGAAGCCCTCACATAGACATCCTCCCCCAAGAGTGAATTGCCTGTCATTCTACCAGCACTGATCCTTGAGGAGGGCTGATGCTGCTAATGCATCACTCCAGTGTCCTGAGAGACCAGTGAGGCAGAAATCTCAGACAGCTGGAAAAACACTTATGTACTCTGCAGGAATAAACACGATCTCTATAAAGTGCACTGGTTGAAATGAAAGAGTCACCAATTCATGGAAAACATAGTCTGTGCATTGAGTGTTATGCAGGAAAATGTAAAAAAAAAAATCAAAGACAATTTTCTAGTACATGGCGTGTAAGAGCAGAGGAACACCTGCATCCAGAGAACCAGCGTTCAGATGGGAATCCCAGGACGCTTTTGCAGCTCTTACAACTGCCCACAAGGTTCCCTGAAAATGCTCATCCCCACAGCCAAAACATTCTGACTTTCCTTTCATCCTGTAGGAGTTGATACCCATACAAAGAATCTACTTCACTAAAGATTTTAGAGTCAAATTCTCTTTCTTCTCTTTCTCTTTGAGTTGCTTATGGATATTGAGCTGGGAATAAACCTACAGCATGCATAAAATGGGACTTGTGGCACTCTTTTTGTTTTAAACCCTGTTCTATTCAAATTCGTTCCTCGTGAAACGGTTTCCCTCCTCAAAACAAGTTGTTTTCCTTATTTGCATGTACATACATCTTTGTTCATTTTTCTTCAGCAGAGACACGATACATTTGGTTTCTTGTTGTTATTCAGAGAACAAGGCATCAAATTCTCATCTTTGGATTGTTTTGAAAAATGTATTTTTGACCTTTACCCTTGATTCACTTTGTTAGTCACTCCAAGACACTTTATCAGATGCACTAGAAAGATCTGATGAGAGAAAACTCATCTAAGATGGTACAACATACTGATTGTTTGTGGACAGAATAATTTGATGTACTGCAACACCCAGAGGTCAAGTGCTCCCAAAAGAACACATAATCATATTTACATCAGACACATTTGGCAAATGATGAACTGGCAGCAATGATTGCCTACATGCCTGATAGGATATACAATTTGTGAGATTTTGATTTTATAAAAATCATTTTAGGAGCTGTAAACTCTGCCAGCTGCAAAATCAAGCATAGCCAATTTTCTGATTGTTCCAATAACATTTTCAGTTCTGGAATGTGACAGTCACTCAGTTTCAGGTCTGGGAACAAATTAAATATAAGACATTTTTAAGCCTTGTATGGTTTTATTCTGTTCTTTAAAAACATTTGTGGAAAGCAGAAATGTATCGCTCTAATTTTTCATCAATTAAAAAATGTGATACTTTTATCTACCGCACTTTTTGAGACCTGAAGTTTGACAACATCAAAGACATAATACTTTATTTCACAGATTATACACAAACCAAATATTTTCAAACATGCTCAATATCTTCTATAAAATTTTGAGATCACAAAAAAATGCATTATAAAGTTGGACATTTTTTCCATGATCTGTTAGGGCAGACCTCATAAAGCTCAACACTTTGTAATTATTGTAATAAGTCTAATAAGCATTTGCTATGGCACAGCAACTCAAAGCTGAAATAAGTTGCATAAAACAACAGCTCTAGAAGTTCAGAAAGACAGCGTGATCATTTCCAAGTTAAATTCATTTTCTTGAAGAAGACATTGAAGTAAGATTATTGACGTAATATCTCAAAATAAAATAACCACAAGTTTCCCATGTTATCTGTTGCTGGCATAAACGCAGTGACCTTTCTACAATGTAGTCGCTTAATTGCTTTCCTCCTTACATAAACTTGACTTCGGTGACTCAAAGGTTAATCCATCTCTGCTGTTATATGCCAAAGTCTCTGACTCAGAGTTTGAACTGCAGACAAGGTTGATGCCTTCAATTCTTCAAAGTGCTCATGATCAGATAGTGATGTTAGCTCACAAATGTCTCATGTGAACAGAGGTATAATTACCAGTTTCTTTTGAAGATAAACTAATGTCAGACGCTCAAAGTGAAATATGTCGACCAAAGCATCAAGTCTGAATGTGTAAAAGCAGTCACTGTTAAAAGATTCATCCTCAGAATAAAGGCAAACATTTCTGGGGCACAGACAAGGTTGATGGCTGACTATAAAACAACTAAAAGGGTGGTTTAAGAGGCTGTCTTTGACAGAAAATCAAGTCCTGGCAATACTGTGTCTTTAAAAAAAAAAATCAGAATAAGTTATAAATTGAGCCTGTGTTGCAGTCAACTGAACACTGATTAAACTGAAAATTTATAAAAGAAAATAAAATTAAAAAAGAAAATATACAATTTAACGTAAATCACTATGACAGAGACTCTACAGTGGTTGTTTTAAATTCTTGCCATCATAACCTATTTCTGATCGACTCCTCTGACCCATTGTTCTGTTTCTTAGCCTTGCTATCTCACACAGGGATACATGTAGCAGCCCAGCAAGGCCTCTTGTCCTTTACCATGCCAGAGGTAATCTCCTCCCTAAGTCAGGCTCAGCAGTGTGCAGGTGGAAGATACACTGGATGAGCGCTCATGAACGCTGTTGTTATTGTTGTAAACTCCTGACACAAACTGAGTCTTTGAGGAGCTGCAGAACCCAAGAGAGTCAGCCAGCTTGGGGCAGAGGACTGTGGCCAGCCTCTGGAGGACGAGTCTGAACTTTTTCCGGAAGCTTCTGTTTATCCAGAAGTAGAAGATGCAGTTGAGGAAACCATTGGAAGTTGGCAGCCAGACAACGACAAATTCGACCCACTCTGGTATGCTGCTTCCTGAAATTGCTGTAGAGTAGAAAACATGACAACTATTACAAGCAGCTTCTCAAAAGGATGAGGAGAAGGGGTTGACCTTTTGTACACCTCTCAATCAAAGGGTCACAAAAAAAAAAGTCGTTAGGACTATAACTGCTTCATGATCATATTCAGCCCATGAACTGATTCATTCATCTTTAAAAGCATAGATGAGGATATAAAGCATCAACGGGTAATAAAACAAGAAAACCACCCTGGAGATGCAGGCCTTCTCCCTGAGTGCAATGATATAAAGCCACCAGCTTAACATTTATGGCCTGGATATAAAAGCACTAAATTAGCTGATAGATTTGGTGGAGTGGCAGAAACCACTCACTACAGAGAGGCTCACCAGCATTTGGTCAGCAGCACACTTTGAAGTTTCAGTTAAGACTGTCAGCTTCATTTTATAGGGATTTACAGCCATATCAGATGAATTACAGCTCTCTCTGTAGAATGAGGTCTACACTTCTAAAAATGTTCAGCTGTGACACCATTTCCATTCTCAATTACTCTGAGACAGCACACGCTCGGGGTAAATGAGGAAAAGTCAAAAAAGACTTGAGTCATAACACTGGCCCGGAATCTGTGTATTCATGCCAAAAGCACATAAATAGCCATGACAGCTATTTCAGGACACTAAAAGAGATGTGTATGGAGGGAAAGCTGTTCAATATTTTTTTTGTGATTCATCTAAGATATTTACACCTACTTTGAGTTCCTTTTGACGAAAGCATACAAAAAGTATAACCCCAATCGAAACATTGAACACGGTATGTTGTAGAAAATGCATTTGTCATATTGCTTGAAATGTAACAACACATGAACAAAAGTGACAATATGTGCTAACATTTAGTACACAGTCAATTAAATGGTAAATAGAATGTGTTTGTGTAGAGCTCCCTCTGTTATTTTAACCACTCAAGTGCTTTTACATTACACGTCACATTTACACCCAAACCACACACTGATGGCAGAGGCTTCTATGTAGAGTGCCCAAGAGCATTAATCAATTTGATTTACATACTGTTGAAGCAGCACCCTGGGCACCTTGGGTGAAGTGTTTTGCCTAAAGGCACATAGGCAGGTGGACAGTAAGACCTGGGATCAGATCCCCAACCTTAACACTGAGAGACAACTAGCTCTACTACAACTCCACAGCTTTTTATTTCTGAACAGCAAAACTAAACTCAACATGATTCACATCAGGAGCAATAGTTCTAAATATCCAGGGTTGTTTTGTTTGTCAGTGTTTTCAATGGTGGTTATATGGATGTAGGATAGGAACACATCACCAGCTGGGACCACTTGTTCAAAGGTAATCTGATCAGATTTTGGTTTTCAGATTGAACACAATTTTTAAAATGGGCTAGTCAAAGGGGAAAGAAGAATTCTGAAATTGGATTAGATCACGTGAGCCAAACCTTTCCTAACCGTAAAGGTGGTAAAGTAGAGAAAATAGACATAGGCCATCAGTTAAGCCTTTCAGTATAGTAAGGTAAAAATAAAATAAAAATGATCTTGTGCACATGAAATAATCCCCCAAACAGATTTCAAGAACAAACAAGAATATTATATTCAATTCTTCTGTCATTCATCACTGAATATAAATCTTAAAGAAACAATCATCTGAGTTTAATCTGTCAAAAAACTATTTCTAACATTTGCATCCCTTAATACACTGCAGTCAGTCCATCATTCTGACATTTACCTTTTCTTTTAACTGAAGACATTTTCAAAATATTCTTGATGTATTCTTTAAAGAATTTTTTTTTTTAATTTGTTGCGGCTTACACGAGAGGTCATTAAGAAAATTAAAAATGGAAGGGGTTATTTATGTTATTTTTGTGTTTTGTCTCATAATAAGAAACACTTGAAGCAACTCCATGTTGGCTCTTCTATCTGTTGTTCTTTACAGAGCCTCTGGCCCATGTTTTGATATGTTGTCCCAATTGGAGCACTGGTAATCCAGATATAGTAATCTTGAAATCTTGGATCACCCTGATCCAGATACACAATGCTGCTTTGAAAAACTGTCACAGAACCAAGACAGATTACCTTATCCTGGATAGCAGGAAATGGGATTTCCAAATCCAGATAATTTTGATGCTAAATTTTCTAAACTGACCCCTGAAGTTCTGAGGTAGTCAAATCCTTGGATAAATATGCACATTCAGGTTAAAAATAATGTTCTCAAGATAAACTAAACAGGTAAATGGTTATGTTTTCTAGGATGCCATGGATGCTTTGTAGCTGTGGGTAAAGCCTTAGACATCCATCCATCCTCATAGTGAAAAATATCCCACAAACAGGAAGAAATTGGCTCCTGTTTGCCAGGTTTTCTCAAGTGTTACCAAAAAGACAACTATTAAGGTATTAGAATCAACAATGCCAGCCCCACCAACTTTTTTTTAACCTTCAAGACAGGGTTTTATATATATTCTGACTGATTTTTTGCTTACCATTGTAGATCATAGCAGCCATGCAGGGTGTCCAACAGGTGTAGTAGGCTGCCATCACAGGCACCAGCACCCTGGATGCCACATTCGGCCTGCTGCGACGCGCACAGTCATATTTGCGCAGTTTGAGTCTCTGTCTCTTTGCTGCACACCACACTCTCAGGTTGGCGTATGTCATGATGATGGAGCAGGGGAAAAAGATAAAACATGTCAAGCTCAGGGAGTATCCAACGTTTGTGTTATAGGACGGATTGCAGACCAGAGAGGCGGTAGAGAAATGGACCTCGATGATGCCACCTGGTATTGAAATAGGCGACAGTAGAAACGGGGGGAAGCACCAGGCCAAGGCGATCAGGAGCAGAGCCCTTTTTCTGGTCATCAGAGAGGAGTACTGCAGCGGGTAAAACACAGCGATGTACCTCTCCAGGCTTATAGTGGCCAGTGTGTACATGCAGGTGGAGTAGACAGTAGCATTGCAAAAAGCCACAACATGACACAGAACATCTGGGCCTTCGCTGTAGTCCTTCAGCAGACTCACCCACAGATTCAGGGGCATCACCAGCAGTCCAAAGGCAGAGTCTGCAGCAGTGAGAGAGAGCAGAAAGTACCGAGAGTTTCTTGACCATCCAGCCACGGAAGAAGTAATCACCAAGAGGACTGCGATGTTTCCCACTGTGATCATCACACCCAGAACGATAATGATGCAAACTTTAACGGACCGGTGAGTCAGCTCCTGCAGTCTCTGGGGATCAACATCTGAAAGGTTCAAGTCTCCGGGGGTTGAATCGTTTGGAAACATGTTTTCCTTTAGAGAGGCATGAGTGCAACCAAAATATACAGCATAAGAAGAAAACCTGTTTTTAAAGACATCTTAAGTGAGTAAACAGTAACCCATAAGCAGAGACGTGAGGTCACATTTTAAAGCAGAGCAGCAGCCGCAACTTGTAGCCTGACGAACAATCAGCAGCACACCTGGTGCAATTAGTGCAAAGTGTCTACTTCACATACATGCTTCCTTTGTTGCTTTCAAAATAAAGACACAATGGAAACAGTGATTTACGTTATTTATATCAAATAGTTCTTTAAGGAATAAGCAAAAGTTGCTCGTCAAGTTTCTTGAAATTAGAAATTGTCTTAATACAAGAAACTTTATTCATACCTCACTGGCAATTTTATTTATTTATTTGTTTATTACAAGCACTTCAGACCTCATTTTTGTCTTTAAATAACTTGATATGAGTCATTTTTCTGGACCTGTCAGTTGAATATAGCCCATAACTAGAATGATAAGACAATCGAGCTACTAAAAGTAAGACATAATGACTTGATCAGACTTAAGCTTTTGAAATGAAGACATGCCCACATGACTTTAAGTTTGATATAAAACTGGATATCGTACTGACACAACTCATACAATGGTCTTGAGAGTTATTCTCAACAATAACACACTTTGTTTTCACTCACTGGTCTTTTAATCATTCATTTTAAGTGTTAGAGACAAAGTAAACAGTCTTCCTTTTGGGATTTTTGTATAAGTTAATGAAGAGTCATTTTGTTATTTGTCCAAACAAACAACCAGAGAGCTCAATATTGAGTGGTCAAATCAACCAAACCAAAAAGAGCTGAAAACAACCAGAAACAAATCAAAATGTTCCTTTTTTTTTTTGGACACATTTTGAATTCTAGCCATATTTTGTGTCTAAGCTGCAGTGTAGCCACTTGTCACTAGCTGGTGCTGTTGCCCTGGTTTATGATTACTGGCACAATTCTAATTTGCCACTATCCAGATGTAAACAGGCACATAGAGTCTCATAGAGTGATGTGGTTATCCAGTTTCTTGATCAAGAAAATGGAGAAGTTGTGCACCCAGTACAGCAGCTTGACATTGTTTTCCACAGACTCTGTGACCCTGTGTCCAGCCTCTTTAGATAAACTGTGCTTATTTTTTGCTATTTTGCAGTGTTTTCTCACCGTCGAACTAGTCAGTTAGTCTGAATTTAAATTTACATATAAATGACTGGGAATTAGCTGCCGAAGGACGTCTGTAGGTTCTACCTGTTCTGTCAAGCACATAGTTGCCGGGCGATCGACCTTGACAAGTTTCTTCACCAGCAAGTCAGTCAACAATTTATCACTTTTAAGGTCCCACAGTATATGCTCTGTTACAGCCTCAGAGACCTGATATATCACAACCAATCATGGTCCAATTTCCTAGATCACACACCATCACTGTCAGACTTTTCTACGCTTCCTGTCCCAGTGACATGCCTAAGTGTTTTTTGTCTGCACTACTGAGTGGTAGCTGCCAATGTCCTTTCTTCAAGAAAACCTGCATGACACAAGGGCGAAGAAAAGGGCAGGAAAGATTGTCACTGACCTTTTTCGCTCAGGTAACCATCTGTTTCAGCACAATAGTTCTGTGTGACAGCCAGTCTGTTGAACAGAGCATACCAAACACTTACCATGCACAGGGAAGCTTATACAACCTTTGATTTATTATAACCCCAGCAGACAATCCAACACTGTTTCTCATATATTCTTAAGAAGCAAAGGATTTTACCACTTGATATGATGGTGTATTCACTGCACAACCTTGAGAGACGCCTTTGTGGAATTGAATATAATAAGAAAAGATTGAAAAAGATAGTTTTACATTCAAAATGTTCCCTCAGAGTAAACATCTCATATTTATATTGGAAAATTCTCTTAATGAGATTTTACTTTTAACTCAAATATGATTTCTTCCCACAGAGTCTTCCGCACAGTCGCCTTGAAGCCATCAATCCTCAGTCCCTCCAAAGAATTCACTGCTAATTATACACATTTACAGAATAAATTAACAGCAATGTTGTTACTTAAATGCCATGGGAAGAAATGTTCCTATCAAAGCTTTACCATAAACAAACAGGATTGGCTGTAAATATGAATTCATATATGGTATATGGCCCAAAGATATGCTGCTTCTCTGCTCTGCTTCTGTGGCCAGATCTCCCAAAGGAACTGTCAGCTATCTGCTTTTGATATATGTGTTTCACTCGGTCTTAATGAGAGGATTTCTGGTTGTTTCCAGCATGAGGCCTGGAGGAGGGGATGGACTCAGGCTCTTGGGTTAATATTTTCAGCCCTCCTCCATCCCCTTTTCAAACCTTCGTGTGCATTGCATAGTCAATTTCATGCCTCTTACCTGATTCTGTCTATTTTTGAAAGGCTTGGAAAGCAACAGACAGTCACAAATTTAGCACACGACTGTACATATATCACAGAAAGACAGAGTATGTGGTAGCCTATATTTCAGGACATTAAGAGATCCTTTAATTTCTCCCCGTCATGCCCACTTTTGCTCCATTGAGCTGAAAAATATTCACTGACTGCCCTTATGACACATTGTAATTGACTCTAGACGATTTAAGTGGTGTGACAACCCCTGTAACGCCGCTGCAGCTGATAATAAGGGTATTTTTAAACCGTAACCAAATGTACATTTCAGGAAAATAATAACAATTATAAAGAACCACAAGAAGAGGCTCCATTTTTCTCTCCTGTGTGCTCATTCATAAATTAAGCCATTTTTAGGACATTCCAGTGTCACTCGAGTGTACTGGGATGTTTTTTTGTGACAAAGACTATTTGTCTCTATGCTGGTTCTACATGTGTGGGTGTCCACACATATTCAAGCAGTACTTGCTCAAAGGTGCATGAGTAAATGCAGTTTATCCCATGTGGACATGAGTGAGATAGAGGATGAATTTGTACATGCTTTCAATTGAATATCTTGCGAGTGGGTGGACTCCTCCATTGGCCACCTACTGCACAGCACTTCCTGATGTGGAGGAAGGTGGCCATTGATTTGATCTGTCTGTGCATGTGTGCTTGTATGTGCGTGAGTGTTTGTGTGGGCTGCAATGCTATCTAATTCTTGCAGTGGGGGCTGAGGCATGATGTTTGGAGAGATAGTATAGCGGGGCAGCTTGATGGGCGATTGTGTGAAAACTTGCTGTCTGTCTTGACAGTCTGTCTAACAGATAACAGGGCTTTGCCAGCACAGACAAAACCCACCTGGCAGGTTGGAAGTTATTAAAGCGGTGTCTGAGATGGATCCTCTTTGTGCCGACAAACTAATGTGAACACCCTGCGGGCTCAAATATGGAATACCATCCTTTGTTGTGTACAGAGATAAGTGAAGAAAGTAAACAGAGAAAGTCTTCAAGGGTACTGCTTACACATAATCGTTCATTGCATTTCAAAGAGAGAAGAAATGAATATGATTCATTTTCAGATGGGGGTACATAACTCGAAATAGATATATCCCATATGGCTTAGTGGCTGTATATATAATGCTCATAATCTTGTACTGTTTCAGTCTAATAAATGACCGGCACTTTTGTCTTTTTGTTTGTTTTTTGCAGATAACACACACGGCATGAATGGCTCTCTCTCTGTGTCTTGAGTCCTTTGAAAGGGTTTATATCAGAGGTAAGACTGAAGCAACACGACAACTGTGGGAGTGTATTGATCAAGTTTACTCAATCAAAACCAGGCTATCTTAGGGCTTTACACAGAAACATGCTTCATTCTGAAATGCTGTTGACAGAGAGACAGCAAGCTGGTGCTCTACATTCCTAAAAAAAAAGGCGCCTGGGTAATTTAAGCCGCACATATTGACCCTGTTACACAATGTTTGTATGTCATAGTGCCTCTGCCTCTCTCCCTGGTACAAAAATACCTACACTGGCTAGAATATCAGCCTTACATAACAGATATTCCCCTTTCATTTTAAGACCGTCAAATTGAAAATCACTGAGTATCTTTTTTGCTTTTTAACAAATTTCAGAGCATCTTTATGAAATCAGCTTTTGTGCTTCACTGCTTGATCTTATGCAACATCTCACCTTGGCAAAGTGAGTTAGTCTATTGAAGCCTTCATTGAGGAATTCTTTTTATTAAACGCCGAACTACGATTTATTCTTTATCTTTTTGTGTGCAGTAATTGGTTCTAGGTCTTTTATTTTATGAATTGCAGAACTTTGACCTGTTTTATTGGCAGAAAATCTGAAAACATTCACTTAGTTTTTTATCCATCAGTGGTTGCAACTTTCACACATTCACACTTTTTGTTGGTAGTTTACTGGTCAGCAGTACAGCAGTTTTATTTTCCGGCCAATGTGCTCCCTTCTGACCTGATCAGATTGCAGTCTGTCATGGCCAGATGTCAAGAGGGTATGAGTTGATTTTTACACTGAAAGTTTCACTAGAAATGTGTCATGCTGAGGTTTAAAGTTCTTTTGAGTCTCATGGTCAGTACATACAGTATATTTTAGGTAACTCTGACAGTATTATAACCATTTCAGCATTTGAACCATATTTAACTGGAGGCTATTTGATTCAAACAGTGACATTTTTTAATTTCAATAGAGTGCACTTTCAGCAAGTTTGGATGAATCGTTTGTCCCCCCAAAAAAAGAAGTTTATTTGCAACAAGATGCTCATTTCTTTTTTTTTTTTTGCTTGTTTTCTGCTTTGGTGTGACACCAAAAGTAACATTAGTAAGATAAATTACTAAAATTAAGATAAATTATGATACATAAGATAAACGCATTTGTCAGTGTGTTTTACTAAACATTAAACACAGGGGTTATCTCTTTAAATCAAATCAAGACAAGAAGATGTGGACAGTCGTTCAGATGAGAATGTGTACAGTGTGCTTTAAGCCCTTGCTGGTTGTGAAGTCTGGCGGTGTTAAGTGATGTCAGGTCACTGATATGAAAACATTTATGCCCCTGAAGTACACAGACTGGGATGATTATTCTGTTAGTGCTGCCAGAGGTCAGTACTCCTCCACAGTCTGATGCTGTTCTGACCCTGTCTGGTTTACCCCACTGAGGACAACACAGTGATAGTATGTAGCTGCAATAAGGAGACCTTGTGTGTCTAAATGATTATAAGCCATGGCAAAATCATGAAAAAAATAACTTTTTTTAACATATTGTGTATCTTTGGCTATTGTTGGCCACAAACCATGACCCATATACTTATAGATTTCTGAAAGTGCAAGTGGGTAACAACAGCAAAAAGCATTAACTGTCTTGAAATGATCAAGAGTCTGAACATTTCTTGTTCCAGAAACCACCCCAACCACTGTGGCAGCAGGCTGACAAAGATTTCAGGCAGGAGAGGAGGAGAAAAAAGGGAGCAGAGCTGCTGACTTTATCTTATTTATTGCTTCCTGTTGATTGTGAGGAGAAGTCTTTCTTCCCTGACGTCACACACATGTGCGTCAGTCTCTGCTGAGTAACACGCACTGAATAACAACGAGCCATTGAGGGAAAATAGTGGCAGAGAGAGCTGCCTGTTGCACTTAGGACTGCCTTTGTCTTCATCTGTACTTCAAGTAATTTGAATACCAGCCCAATATGTAGAGCCTGAACAGGGTGCAACAACAAAAACACCAACAAGTGATAGAGAAAGTACTTTGTGTTGACATTGACTCAGACATCCTCAGAGCCTCATCTTCTCAAGATAAGTGTGTAGGATGCTGCATAAAATTTGGATGAAGCTTATTTGAATCTGACATGGAAATTCCAATAGTTAGGCTCAGATGCAGTCAAGATTGTCTCTACAGTCTCCCATATAGGGCTACATTTTTTCAGCTGAAGCTTGTATTGTTGAAGGAATTGAATGGATTATTATATAACAATCATTGATAGTCGAGATCAAATAGTTTAAGAACGATACTTCATCCAACATTTGATTGTAGAACAGCAACACATTTTACTCAGTATAGTTATGATAATAATGCTAAAGGTAGGCATAGCACTAACTGGTTATTTGATATGGAGAAAAAAAGATACAGATATAAAGATTAGTCAACTATGCTTGGAAAATCTGTGTGTGCTCTTTTTACATCAATTTGTCCTAAAATGTATATGTAATGAGGAGACATACACTTTACTGACACTGGCCTTGGTGTATCTGCTTGATGAATGCAGCATATGTGTGAGAGGTAAGTTGCATTCCACTCATGCCATAAAAGTGAGCATGAAAGCTCTGTTAAATTCAGAACCTAATGATTTTAACCAGCCCGTATACTTCAAAGCCAAAAAACTACGAACTCACTAAAAGTATCCTTTAAAAGGAAATATCCATTTTGGATGTTGTTGTATTAGACTAGGTATACTCATAGGTCACATTAGTTGCCCCAAGTCTGTATTTTTAGCCAACTGCTAATCAGTGTAACATGCTTCTCATAAGACAAACTAATAAACTAAGAGGATGGCTAACACACAGTACATATGTACCACCGTAGACTGCAGGTGTGTTTGCTAGCAGTTGCAAACTAGGAAAAAAAAACAATTAAAAAGTAATAAAAAGTATGTTTGTTTTTGTTTTACAGCTAGTGTGACTTCAATGTGTTTTAAGGCAGTAACTGTAAAACTCACACCTACTAAAGTATTATGACAACACTGTCAAAATGATCCAAATAAAAATGTTGGCATGTGGCTTTTCTGCATGTGTTATGATATCTATGTTCACCACTTTTCTTCTCTTGCAAGCATGCTAGCTGTTGCAATTCAAGGCTAATGTGCAGAGTTTTTTTTATTGGTGTAGCAAAGAACTGGATGTGTTTCAAATACAAAAACCTCCAACTTATTATTTATGCACAGTTTTTGCAGATTCAGTTTGGTGTGTCTGCTGGTACAAGTGTTCACTTACTGTGTCCAGTGTGTTTACACTGTTGTCCTGTATGGCTCCATAATGTAACTCTCAAAGGAAATCTCCTGTACACAGACCAATTCAAAAACATTTCTGCACTTAAAGTGTCTTAAATTGACAGATACAAAATGGTTTATCTCAATTCTGAGACCACATAAAAGCATCAAATGAAGGATCACTGTGACGCACACAGTCAACTTTTTACCCCTCGGCTTATAGCTGCTGTCAAGCCAAATAATGAGCACTTATTAAATCTCTGCTGTATAAAATCACTTTGTTTGCTATGCCAACAGAAAATGAGATTGTGGCAGCCACAGATAAAAAAAGAAATTAAAAAGACAACTGAATGAACAGAAATCAGCTCATCTGGTCCCAGAGTCTATAGTACCAGACCACAATAAGAAACAACCATTGGATACATCTACAGACTCAGAAAAATAAATTGAATATCTTGTTTTTCCCCGATAATCTGGTCTCATTTGTTGTCCAAACTCAGTGGGTTGTCAGAAAATGCATTTTTATTGAGTATGTTATAGCATTTTGCAGATTTTTTCCCATATAGTTTCATCAGATACGAAACATTGTCTGGAGTTTTAGTAGAATAGCAGTGATTTTTTACACACATTTTATTTGACGGACTTGATTAACATTCAACTACAATTTTATATTAATAAAATTGAACTTTGTACTCCGAAATGAAAAATACCAGCCTTTTTGTTTTTCTTTTATTCTGATATTTGGCAAAGGAATTGAAGGCAGGATGAAGCTCCTGATTCTGCAAAGTGGACATAACTTTAAAAATACAGAACTATCTTTGTATCGTATCGATCCACTCAAGTCTGAGATGTTGTTAGGTCGAGGAGTTCGTCAGGTTGACACACATTCAGCTTCACAACTTGCATAGCGATTTATCTTTATCTGTGAGGGAGTGAAAGGAAAATGGAGACCATTGAGCACCATACAGAGAACCTGTAGAGCCACAACTAGAGTCAGAAAACTTAACAGTGAAGATAGACTGAGGCCAAAAACCCAGTCCGTGTTGGTCCAACTCTGTCTCTGTTTTCTGTGTTTCTAAATTTTATATACTACAGAGTTGAATAACAAGAAAAAGAGTCTACTGATGCTCTAGCAGCTTTAAGTGGATGTACTTCACCATGATGGTGCTTTAGGCTAAATGGTAATGTCAGTGGTACACGGTTTGAAGGGGGATGAGGAGGAACATTGTCCCTGTAGTTTGAAAATTGGCTGAACACATCCCTTTTTTTAAACTGAAGGCACTGACTGCAAACTAAACAGCTGTCTTCTAAGTCCAGCTATTTTATTCACTGCTAAGGAAGTTCAATTTAAGGGGGGTGGGGAGCTACTTGTATGTAAGTCTACTCCATATGGTTCTTATGAAGGTCTGCATGCACACTACAAGAAGATGTCTTTAAAATAAATACTGGAAAAACTAATACCATAACTTGGTAAGATTTGCATGAATTAGTGGGTGAATTCCTATTTTTTGATGTCAAGAGGCTGACATCAAGTGTAGTTTCATTTGAAGATTAATTATATTAGAGGTGCTTGAAACAATTGATCTGTGGCAACAATTTCTTTGTTTGTTTGTTGTGCTTTTTCCATAGTGTTGTGGCACTAGAATAGTGTTCAGAAAATGAAAAATTTTAATTTAACTATCAATAATTGAATTTAGAGATATGGATAATTGATTATGATTATGTCCAGTAACAAAGCAAAGTGTTAAACAAAATATAATAGAGGCCTAATGACGAAGCTGCTCAACAGTTTCCCTGAAGGTATAAGAACAACTCATATATTGCATGAATTATTTTTTGATTAAAAAAAACGCACTCAAAAAATGTTGTCTCAGCTTGTTTAAAAAACATTCATATGTTTTGTACCTGAGGAGAAGTGAAAAATTGACCGACTGACCTGGAAGACAGGTTAAGAGGTAAATGGTAAAATATACTGTCAGTGCAATAAGACTATTCTACAGACTTCTTTCTAATTCATCCAATAGTTTTCAAAACATTTTACCAAATAAACCGGCAGTTGGTCTGAGAAAAAGTGAAAAGTCGTCTAAGTCAGTTCGATCTCTATGTAAATCTCCATTGTTGAGCTATTGCAGTGTGTGCTATATCGGTGGATAATCCAACTGTTATTTCTATTCATGCTGCTAAAAAAAGGACAGAAAGCTAATATTTTATAACACTGATAGGCTCATCTCCTTTCATTTGATTTGTCCACACTTTTTAAAGTAAATCAAACAAGATAAACTAGAACTGACTTCTCAGTACATCCATTCAGAGCTCACTCATTATATTCCAAAATCTGTTGTTAAGCTCTGTTTATTTCCCTCCTCTTTTCAGACATCCCACAAATGGTCCTTGTTGAATGCGTGTTAAATGATAAACCCATGTGGAGCATACATCACTCTCTATTCCTCCACCCCCTCCATCTGCATCCCTCCTGTTCAGGATTCAATGCTGTTTATCTAAGTAGGAGCAGGTGCTTGCAGAAGAATCCCTCGGGATTTCATCTTACTATGGAGCTTGTTTGCCATTCAAACATTTCTGTCCTGTTTACTATCGGTGTGTAGCAGCAATTTGTCGTGTACAAACTGGAAAAGATGGACCTCTGATACCAAGTACATTACGAAACAACAAATTCTATCACTGGGGCCAGAATGAGAGAAAGACTGACTTTATCCCATTATAGCGTGGTTGACAGTGATATTGTAAAGTTGTCAGCTGCTTACTGAGATGTAGCTTGTCAGACCGATTTAGTTTATGGCACATTTACCTTGCTGCACAAGAAATTATTTTATAGTCTCTATCCCTGCTTTCTTTCAGGTTGTATAAAACCTAAGGTATGGGGCTGTTTTTTGACCTTTGAGAGACAGAACAGTCTGCTCTATATTTGTTAGAACCGTGATGGGACACAAATCACAGGGGACCCTCTGTTCCACTTAGAAAAGCAATTTAGTGTAAAAAAATGAATGAATAAATGGAAAAAAAGGTGTGAAAGAAAACAAAAATTCTTCTTCTGTGGGGGTCACACAGGTTGTTATATGAATTGCACTCTCGTTCCTAATAGAATGTATTTCTCAGCTTTTCAAAACACTCAGTTGTAAACATCAAACTGTCCTGAAAACTTGAACAAAATTTTTTTTAGCTCATCTGCAAGAGATATTTTAAAATAGGTAACATTTCATTTTTTGATTCTTTACCTATATTTGTGAGTATAGGTAGAACAATGAGGTAATTTAGACCTCAAACCCATTTGGAAATATAACTCCCTCAGAGCCAATGTGTGGGTGCTGAGGAGAAATTTGGGTTGAAAGTTTACACCAAACAGAGAGGATGCCCAGGTCAGCTGATTGAGAGGAGGATGT
Organism: Thalassoma bifasciatum; assembly: GCA_008086565.1. Lineage (NCBI taxonomy): Eukaryota > Metazoa > Chordata > Actinopteri > Labriformes > Labridae > Thalassoma > Thalassoma bifasciatum. Next base: position 1,244,228 of record RPOG01000004.1, read on the forward strand.
GTCCCTGTGACCTCTGCAGTTTGAGTTTGAGTCTCCCTGAACAAGCTTGCAGGCAGCGCTCCATTTATGCCGGTTATTTGTATTCTTTAATTATCACATGGACTCAAAAATATTCTGTGATGCATCAAAGACATTTAATAAGTTTCAACTGTGATTGGTGGATAATGAGCAGACTTTCTTGAAGTCTGACTAAAAAACCTGCCTTCACCTTCAGTAATAAATCTGCTTTAGCTTTCACCATTTCAAAGGTCATGTGCTCTGATTCAGATAAAATTACACCAGAGCTACAAAAGCTGCAGACAATGCTTTGGTTTGTGTTCAGAATAGGAAATGTTCTTCTTGATCCTAACTCGAGAAATATGATTTAACCAATACAGTAAATATATACAAAAAAGAAATCTGTTTATTAACCTCCAACATTCTTGTTTTGTTCTGCCATACTATTTGCCTCTGCTTATATCCAAGAGCTGTGGAGCTGATTGGTTGTTTTATCTATGCCTGGAGTGAACCACCACTGATGTGTCACACCTGACAGGTTGCTCCTGAGCAAGTTAACATTTGTTTGAAGGAGGTAATTTAGAGAGAGGAGTTGCAGTCCGCTCCCAGGTTATATTTGCTGCGTGACACATGAAACAGAGACCTGATCCAAAAAGAAATAATAGTGAGTAAGCTGAGTTTAGTGAGAGAGAAAAACAGGGGTGTGGGTCATCCATTTTGAAAAGGTCTGACTAAAATATGGGAGGATAATATACGACTGTACATGGGTGAAAATACCACCCGGATAATTAATACTGTCACTAACATCCATCATTTATCCCCAGAGTTATTCCTTGTGTGTTTTTTGAATTTATATGTTGTCGTCTTTTCATAACTATTTATTTTTACATTGTGAGTCAAACATTAGACTTCAGCAGCATATAATTGAGAAAATAAAAATGGTCATATCACATTTCTGTGAGCAAAAATGCTTTGGGGATAGGAGTAAAATTGTTGATAACCAGAGTGGAAAAAGTCTTGTGTTTGCTTATAGATATAAACACAAAAATCAATGAGCGTGTCAGGATATAGATTATGATGGGAGAAAAATATTGAGGCTGTGCTCCTTTTTTGTCTCTAAAAACCCCTGGGGTTTCACATACACCTACATACAGGGTCATCAATCAACATTACTTTTGTTCGGAGCCACAGCCATTAGTCGATGAGGCACTCAATAAAAAGATATGTTATATTCATGGACAGTGAAGCTGGTGGGATTATTAAAACAGGAACTACCATAAGAGTAAACAGTGTTTTTGTAACATGATTTTATGTCCTGTGTGCAGAATCTGTTTAAATAAAATGAATTAAAGTTATATCCCTGTTGGTTTCTGGAAACTCAACACTCATTATCCTCCATTTCGTCAGAATTAAGAGCTTCTCTTTGCATGCAGTGTACCAGAAAAATACAAGTTTTATATATGCTGATTTTTCAGCAATGAGCCCATTAATGAATCATTAACGCAGCCATACTGTGGCAGCCATGGTGATAATGAATATGAATGTTGGCAGCATCACTTCTCACAAATGGGGGCTTCAGTATGGGCACACTGGCTGGCAGAGAAGGCAAAATGTGTTTTGTTGGCCGCGGCTGCATCCCATGTGTCACACACTTGACAACTCTCTTTCATCCAGACCATTTACTGTCGTTTGCACTCGTCACAGCCAAAAAGAATATTAGATCAAACAAATAGTGTGCATGTGAGTTTACATGTATGTGCTAATTTGGGAGTAGGGAAAAGGCAATGAAACAAATTCAAACTTTTAAGTTTTCTCACAGCCCTAAGCCCAAGTAATGAACTAAAACTTTGAATGTCTGTTGTATGATGAGACTGAATATAAAAAACTGCAGTATGTTAGTTGTATTTCAGACTACTAATAGTCTCAACAACCTGCAAATGCTACTTTACTCATACATTTGGACAGCATCATCATTTTTGCCAAACGTAAATGACCATGCTACAAAATAATGCGACCACATCTTTATCAAGATGATCATTTGAGTTTGAAGTCTGGAAAAACTATCTAATGGCAGCAATCCGTCAAGAGTAGCAGATCCTTAAGCCTGCTAATGAGCCTGTTAGCTCAATGGTATGACTTGGCCTTAATGTGACATTAAATGAAATAGATTTGAGCTTTTGTGAGTCAAAATATCCATGAATCTGTCAAAAAGGGTCTGGTGCTTTATCTGTTTATGACCTCAAACCACAGCTACTGATTTTTTTAGAGTTTCTTTCAAAGAGAAAAAGAATCACTGGGAGAAATTCAAACAGATATATACACTCATGCTTAATCCAGCCGGACCAGGGATCAGGGAAGCCCCAGAACTTCAGTAAGAGTAACAGGGATGTTATGAATGTGTTAGGAGTTAATCTCAAATGTTTAAAAATCTAAAATCTAAAATAAAGGAAGCAGATTCTATAGGATGTTGATGTTTTTGCTCAGTTTTTTGAATGATTAATTCCCAAGTAAGACTCACAGAGGATTCTGTTTTTTATCAAAATGTTGTTTTAAACTCTATGCGTTTGTAACTTTGCGTTTTTATAGCTGCCAGTATTTGCTAGGTATCAGTTGAAAAAAAGTTTTTTTTATCTCAGTGGAACCAAACTTGGTTGAATAAAGGTCAAATAAAAAGATAAACATTCTTCAACAAGATGAGTTTAAGTGCCTTTTGCAAGCAGTTATACTTGTTATATCTCATCTTTGATCTAATAGTTGTCCCTAAGACTCCAGGCCTTTTTCTTTCCTTATTAAACACAGATATTTTTCTATGACCTTTACAATCTGCATCATAAATCTGTATTTTAATTTGGTCGGAGCTCAGAAAAACATGTGCAAGATTGAGAATAATGATCATTTCCCTCCGTTAAAAATCTTTCCTTCTTTTATTTTTTATTTTTTGATTTATTTTTATCAATATTTGGACAAGATTTCATAACTTTCAGCTGCTTAGTCACAGATTTCACAAGATGCATCACCAAAAGTAAAAAGGGAACGGTAGAAAAAAAAAACTGTTACTTTTTACTTTCAGTAATGCATCTTGTGAGATTTGTGATACAACAACTGAAAGTTACCAAATATTTTTCAACATTTGATTCCTCTGTAACTAATCTGTTGTTGCTCAGTTGGAAAGATTGCAATGTGATCACAGCTTTTGATGATGCTGAAGTTTCTTAAGACCCCAAATTTCTCCCAGTAGTTATGAAAGCAGACTATGAATGTTTGTGAATGAATGACCATCAGTGCGTTAGGGTGGTTGAATGGGTGGTCATGAAGTGGTGTAAAAGCGCCTTCAGTGGTCAGGAAATATTGCTTCATAATAACAGTCTTACTCTCAAGTACAACTCAATATCCAAATATGTGTAACTATTTTGAATAATGGTAAATTCAAGTAAAAAATTGATGCAGAAAGAGAGTTAAAGCTTTCTCATGCTGTCTTCTCTTTGAGAAATTGCCCTGTGCTTTCTCTGTCACATCAATTCACCAACAAAAAAATGAGGGAAGAGAAACTATGAGCACAACCTGTCTAGAGAGTTAAGTATTGAGTTTTCACTTATTTAAACTAATCTTAGTTAACTGTGTTTTATCACCCAACTACTGGGCTGATAATCTTGTTTATAGTAGAGGAATACAGAACCCTAGAAAACCTTTAAGAGCCTCTATTTTTCAGCAGCTTGAATCCTAAAGTGATTATTAAATTGACAGACAGTGCAGCTCTGCACTCAACGTTTTGTGTTTTCTTTTATTCTCACAAAAGCATATTTGTTTGTTTCAACTCATCTGTGAATGCCAAGAAATGCCACTTTCACTTAGACTATGTAAGCATAAATAAATGAAAAATAAACTTTGGACCTTTCTTTTATTTCTCACATTTGTCACTGCATAACTTTTCTTTGTATTTGCCTCGTCCCTGCGCTTAACACAAAAACAAAAACAACTCAAACAAGGTTAGATTAGCTTTTACAAATAAAATAAGCGTACAATTTAGTTCTGTTTGCAGCTTTTACTGTGCTTAAGACCACTGAAGAAGTGAGGGGTGTACTTTTAAGAAAGCTTTTTTACACTTTGTATTCATGAGTGTTGCGCTTAAATTTCACGCAGCTCTTGTTGCCCGCAGAAAGATGGAAAGGAGGTGACTTTGCTTACAGGTAAACACACATAATATAAGATAAATGCATGTGAAAGTGAAGATGCATCCGTACGAGTCAGTTTGAAATCTAAAACTCATGTAATGGTCCAGCACTCACTCACCCTGCCCACAGAAATTTTGACAACTTAGTTTTCATTTTGGCGTCATTAGCTAAAAGAAATTGGATTAATTTTTGATGTAACAAACTCATTATCAGGAAAGTTGTCTTAGAGAACGATATTGTTTTCTTTCACATAAGGGTGTTGTTATCAGAGCTACAATTGCAGCTTATTGACATGAGAAACATTTCAAAGAGAATGTAATCATCAAAAAGGTGCCTCAAAAGAAGCTCAGATCAAAGTCTTTGATTCAAGTAAACAAATTGATTAAATTGTTGGAGAGCAGGACCTGTCAGCTTTCTAAATTACTACTCACTGGAGCATACAGGAGAAAATCCAATTGAAATACATTGATATAAAATGCTTGGCATAATCTTAGTGAATAAGCTTGAAAACAAAGAGATAAATGATGAGGACGTGTGAATGTGGAAGGAGTGTGAATGAAAATAAGACAGGAACTTGAGGGATGGAGCTGTCCTCTGCCGATCACTGATTGCACGATGATGCAGTAACCCTAATTTTCAAACAACTCATTTGGCCTGACAGAATGATCCACAGCCTCTGAAAATGTGCCTGCTGTATAAAGGGGAAACTAAAGAACACATACACACACACACACACACACACACACACACACATATATAGACACACCAATTACTGTGTCAGACACTAAACTGATGGATATATATTGGGATAAAACAAGGGACCAGCATAGTTTCACTGTGACTCAGTCAACTCCAGCTGAAGGTGGAACAGCAGGATCCGAAACCCACTCCATTCAACCTCAACTTTTGTGACTTAAGAACCTATGGAGCCAAGGAAGACATAAAACTGACACATATCAATGTGTAAAAAAAAAAAAAAAGATTTTTCTATCTATAGTCCAGCAACTCATTTGAAATGGCCTTTGCTCCTTGTGTGTTATTTGAACACCTCACAATTCCCATATGGATAATCATTTTTTAGAGTTGTCACCGATGTGAGATCAATGAAATATGTGGTTTGTTTGTGCCATCAGTTAGCTGTAGATTAAACCTGGGTGAGAAGTTGATGCTGATGAAATACTAGCATGGATGACACCTCATGGTCAAAACTTAAGCACTGACTGGTTTTCTATTGTCAAAGACTAAAATACTTTTCTCTCTCAATAAAGAAGTGCCAAACAACTGTATTTTGAATATGCATGAAAGACAGAAAAGTCTGCATTCATTTTTTGATTTACATTACAATGGTGTGTTAATGTGGCATAAGACAACAAACTAAAAAACAAAACAAACATATTGTCTCACCAGACTAGGGACTGATATGTTTCAGAGCCACTAACATGTGGCACATGATGTGATCACTTAGTGGCGTACCATCAACCTCTTTTCCATCGAGGTGCTAATGGTTGTAGGGTGCCATTTCCATGATGACAGTGTTGAATAAATCTGCTTTTTCAGTCATTTTTCTTGCAGCTGAAGCTTATTACACATCATCTTTGGTTGGACAGTGATTGTTTTAGATCTGTTTTGATTTTTCTTCTTCTTCAATTTTAATGTGGGGAAAAACAAAGCACAAAGCTATTTGTTCACATATAAAACAGCTTTATACTCAAGATCATGGTTGGGTTGATTACATATAGCTTATGGGGTATTGTATCAGCAACTTACCATATGACCAATGATTTTGGACGGCAATTAGTTCTACCTCTGAGAATTCATTCATGCTGATTTGGACTTTATCAAAGTCAGCATCTATGTTCTTTAACTACACGTTGAAAGAATTTACTCTCATTTGGTTTTTTTTGTTTTATTTATTTATTTATTTTTTTAAACCCTTTTAACTAAAATGTGTACATGTGCAATTTCAACCATTGCATTTGTATTAAGAAACAGAAAACAGTAGTATTTTACATCATCTCTGCAAAAGCAAACTTTGCAGGATTTAGACCCATTCAAGACTGAGGCGGTTTTCATTAAACCCAAACACAGAAATTAATGTTGCAAACATAAGAGAAATGATCAATTCATGCTTGTGTCTTTCAGCCCATAGCAACTCCATTATGCTAATTTCGAAAACATGGTTTCACCGCCTGCCTGTGATAAATAGCAATTCCCTAATGCTGCAGCAGCCTGGATTTATATCCATTCTATTACACCAGTGCCATAAAATACCTGGGGCTGATTTTGTAAAGAAGCTGCAAAATATAGTTTTTTCTCAGACTTATTTATTTTGTCGCCCTAAAAACAAGTACTTTTCTTTCTGAGAGTCGGATGTCAGACTCATAAAAGAGCTGTTAGTATGTGCTTGGTCAAGACGAGACAAATTACACTCAGGGGAGGCAACTGCTTTGGCAACTGGATGTCTATTTACTTCAAGTGGACTACTGGGAAAACAATCTTGCACAACTTTCCTGTCGGAACATTTCACTCATTTATGAATTGAAACAAATGCTTATTTTTATGATGATGTGCAAAACACACACATTTTAAAGGAAATATCCTTTGATGCTTCTGTGTAAACGTTTTAAATGATAAAACCGCTACTCTACGTTTAAGCGGCTTGAGTGCTACTGTTGTCCTTTGGCAGGCAAACATTTTACCTTGTGTTATAAAACTTCTTATAATTTCTCCTCTGAGTCCTAGCTCTATATGGGAAACTGGCATTATCTTGATGCCATCCCTCCAGACTAAATCTGTGGCAGTGATAAAGCGTCAGTCAAACATTTTAAAATGTCAGGCACATGGATATGAGGCGAGGCGTAGGTGGAAGTCTGTCTCTGCCAGAGGGAGTAAAACACAGGCAACTTCATCCATATTTTCTTTATATTTTAAACTGCTGGAAATACATCACAACACTTTTAAACACAAAGAGGGGCCTGATTATGAAATATGATAAAACAAAGATACAAAGTATAAATAGATAAAAGCTTGGTGTTATACACTGCAAAAAAAATAAAGGGATTGCATATTAATTACAAAATAACTACAAATCAGTCACATTTCTGGGATATTAACCTGTCTTGTAAACCTCTGTGAAGGAATTGTTAAGCAGGTGGCGGCCACAGACCATTTCCCTGTCCGTGTCCTTTCTGGCTGATTTTTGGTCACTTTTGCGTTGTGCCAGTGCTCTCATCTCTAGAGGAAGCATGTGGTGTCTGGAACCCACAGAAGGTAGTGCAGCTCATCCAAGATGGCACATCAATGCACAAAGGTTGGCTGTGTCTCCCAGAACAGTGTCAAGAGCATGGAGGAGATACCAGGAGACAGGCCAGCACAGCTCCCGTTTTTAATTGGTTGAACTTGCACACCACTCTGAAACAGGAGCTCTGGGAGTAGGAAACAAGCATAAAACTCCTCTAAATCACTGAGCATCTGCAAGAAGCTTATTCCATTCTACGCAAGCTTTCCACCGTGCCAAATGCACAGAGTTCTGAGCTTGAAGCACACACATATGGTTGTTGTAAAGGAGTGCTTCAACTTTCTCTTCCTAGTCCATTTGTTTCCACAAGGAAGGCCTTTTGTCTCAGGGTAACCTAACAATTCATGCATACATTTCTTTATCAAATGTCACCCTTCACCTCTGGTGAAGGGCTTGCCATTCAGTCTTCAACCTCTCGAGATGCTTAACGTGAAGAGGAACTTCTCTACTTTTCACTCTCTCTCTTTGTTTCATGCTCCCTTTTGTTTACTTTATCATGTGGAGGCTCTGGTCTAAACTTCAGGTAGCTCAAGGTGTAAGTGTTGCAAGGTTCTGTTTGCTTTTGTATTTTCTTTCTTGAAATTTGTCACCTCTTCATTCATAATACACTCAAACTAACTTTTCTACCCAGAGTTTCTCATTATCACCCCTTGTCTCAGAGGTCGGTCTCCTGTTGGTGCACATTCCCTTTCAGCTGTGTGCCCTGTGTGTTTTTTTTTCTTTCTGTCTCTTTCGTGTCTTGTCCAAGGCTCATCTTGGTGCTTGTTATTCAAACATCTCCACCTCTGAGATCAAATTTCTTTCTCCTGCCCTGTCCACACAGTCCACTGCTTCTTTTTCTCACAGACGCTGTAGTTCTCAGTACTTTAGAGCTCTAACCTTTCAGTCTTCTTTCTTGGCCATCTTTTCACTGTACAGTCCTTCAGTTGCCAACTGTTAAACACCAAGGACCTATCAGTCATGTCTGCCCTCCATGTTTTCACTGGTGACTCATACAAAAATGATTTTCTGATGAAAGTTGAGCTCTGGTTTACATCAAATAGGAGAAAATTAGTTCTGAGGCTGTTTGCATACTTCACTTGTTATTGCACATTTCCATAATAATCACTAATGGGTTCCTCTGGAGAAATGTCACAGTTTTACCCATAACAGCTGCTCCAAATGTCATCGGACAGTGAAAATAGTTTGCTAAAAGTTGTTAACCTAGCCACTTGAATGTTTCAGAGAAAGTATTGTCTGCACTTAGAAGCAAGCCAGAAATTGAATGTCATACCAACAAGACCATTACAGCATCATCTATAGCACTGCAACACTTACAGGATGAAAATTGCCTGACTTTTGACAACAACCATAGTTAAATTGATGCTCGTGTAGAGAAAGGTACTAAAAAACTATCAAGCTAGGATCAGAGTCAGGATCATATTGTAAAGGAATGATACTTCAAAGTCTGGGATTTAAAGAATTTCAGTTGTGTTAAGTTGCCAAAATAAGTCAGATTAGAAGGTTTTCCAGTCCAATTTTGTTTGACTTCATCCCAATTTGACTGGATTGTCTCATTATTACTTCCTTCCATGTTTAGCCTAATGTTATCACTATTGCTACTGACATGAGGCTCTTTTAAGTTCCACCTAAAATGGTAACAGCCTATTCAGCCAGATGGGAACATACCAGCTCATATCTAATCTTGATGACTCCTGATACCAGCCATTTAGCTGGCTGATAACACCTGAAAGAGGCAGGTAAAGATAAAAATGATCACCCTTGACATATGAGGTTTAGAAGAGGCTGTCTTCACTTAATGTTGAAATGACAGAAGAGGTTTAAAACATAACCATTTAACATGGTGATAAGTTTCATCCGTCATTACCTAAAATGGTAGCTAATGAAAAAAAACTTGGTGTCACGGATAAGACACATGAAGTACCACCTCATATGTAGTAATACCAAAAATTATGAGCATGCATCGCTTATCTAGTGTAAACATGCCTCATCCTATGATGGTCAAATGCACAGAAATAAAACCCACATCAGTCCTCTGAAATGTCAGTACTCCTATTTGAATGGCAGTGTAGAACTTATCCTATCAGACTGATACTGTCAACAATGAAGTTTTTTTTTTTTTTCACCTTTGTCATATTTATGAGTTCAAACGTGTTCTACTCTCACTACTCTTGGGAAGCAGGATGTTAAACCTCCCAGCAAGTTACTCAGAGTAAAGGTTGTCATCTCATGATGTTTCACCCTCAGAGATGAAACTTCAGACTTTTGTCACACATAAAGTTTTGAAAGTGTAACATTTTTATTGAGAAATGATTGACTGTAAGACCTGAGTTTGAGAAGAATACCAGAGCACTAAGTCCTTTGTCCCCTAAGTGTTGTTGTTGTGCAGCGATAAGATGGTGCAAAGAAGATTCAAATGAGAAAACTTTGCACTGTGAAGTTTTGTTATTCATGGCAGGTTGCTGAGTGCTTATGCTGTTGATCTTTCTGACCCAGGGTCAACCTTGTCCCAGCTGGCTTCTGTTTAGTAACCATGACTCCACCATGACCTTGTTCAACGTGCCTGTCAAACTGCAACAGCAAAAAGTACAACATTGCATACATAATGTTCAGTGCCGCACACCTAGTGAGGGGAGAGCCATCTCCAAACAACAACACTGTGGTATAATTTTTGTCTTTCTTTCAAGTGCCACACACAGGAGCATTACATTTTACATCGCTATGGATTTCTTTATGATAAACTCAGCTATCTTCAAACAATGAAACACTCAAAAAAAGTAAGCAGGCCTTGCACTGACATCACAGGGACTTAAACTGAAAATAACATAGACCTTATGTTGCTTCTTGCATAAAACAATCTTCTTTGGTGCTGCACGAACAGAGATTTCCTTCTTTCCACAGAGCCATTATCCATTTCAACACACTAAACCAATTTGCAGAGACATGAAACCAGCTCCAGATACATACAGTCATCCATCACTGTGAACAATTTGTAGCTTTTAGTCTTTTGATAAATCACCAGTGAGAAAGAGAGCTTTGGAGAGCTTTGAAAGCTGCTTTCAAATGTGCTGGCAACATGTTGTGCCGAACACATTTTTGGAAATGTGTGTAAATTTTGCACAGGCAGTCTTGGGTTTTCCTTTTGAATTTCAATCACTATTCACAACATTCTTATTCATTTGGATATGAAACCTAGATTCAACATGTTACTGCCTTTATTAAATACAAAGTAAATAGATGCAAATTGAACTAACAATGAGTTATACGTAATATATTATATAATGATATGTTTTTGGAAATTAATTCATTATATTCTTAACCTTAGACCCCATAAAACAGGAGTACTTAAGAAGAGCTAGTAGTGTTTATGAAATCCCAAGTATCAAAGATGTATTGGAATAAAATATTTCAGTAAAATGGATTTCTTTCCGGCATTGACAAAACACATTGTGCTGTCAAGGCTTTAAACTGATGAATTATTTCTGCATTAGTCTTTCATGAATAGCTCAGCCAAACAGATACAAGAAATGAAACTTAGGATCGAGTGTATTATCATTTCAATGAAGTAGCATATTGTTTTCAAGGAAATTGGCAGAATGATTTCAATGAACTCTGTAATTTCCTGACTGCAGCTTAGAAAATGGACCAATAAAAAGGACAATCTTCAAATCAATCAACTGTCTCACATGGTGGAGCTGTTTTATACAGAATAAATGCTTTATGCGCAGCCCGGTAGGGTCTGGCATCTCCAGTTTAAATTCATCTGTTTGCAGACTCCTCTGCTCCACCAGCCTGTTTGAAGAATCTTCAAATGTCTGGTGTGTACTTTACTGACTCTGGCTGCATGTTGAAATATTCCCTCTGTGTAGGTGCCACACAATCACTGTTCAAACCCTGTGCTGTTTTGTCTTATTTCTTTTTTCAGTCCATTTTCATCCTCCTGGGTTGGATTTCAGCCACTTACTCTGATTCACTGTGCTTGTGTCCTGGTAAATAGCACAATACAAACAACAAGAACAAATATGTGCAGTTGTATCAGATAGTCTGTTTGGACTGCAGCGTATAAATGTGGCTTTACACCCTCACACTTACAAAGAAAAGCCTGCCTGTCTGCTAAAAGCGACACCTAATCTGCCAAGCTGTGAAGGAGTCAGGGGGAAAGTGAGAGCTGAGAGGAAATGGAAAGGCATATTGAACTCCACATGTGATCTTCAGCACACAGTAGACCTGAGGAGGATTAATGGGATTGATCACAGCGTATTTGCACAGGCCTGAACCTAAAGGAAAAATCAAGAGCTGGACCTAGATTAAGTTATCACTCGCAGAAAGCTATCAAAGCTTTGCAATTTGTAAATGTATTCAAAATGCTGCTTATTTGCTCAGTGCACCTTTACTTCTTTTAATTTAAATTGATTAGCCATCCAAACACAAGTTGTAGCTCATATACAGTTACCTAATAATCACATTCCTTTCACAGTTTTATATACTGTGTTCAAAACCTTTCTCTAGAGATGTTTGAATCCAACTGTACAAAGTATCTGATCCATGAAAGGGAAAAAGGGAGCCCTGAATATTAAGATGAAAAAAAAGGCAGAATGTAGGGGGATTCAGTTTCTAGTAGAGATACATTTCATTTGGTTGTGCAGTCAGTCAGGGATTAAGTATCTGAGCAAAAAGGCTTAATCCAGAAAGTGAAGGACTGCAGAAATCTTCTCACCTACTACATCAGCAATTCATTGCTCTGACAGCTCTATAGTATTTTTTCCTTTTCTCCTTTGTTCATCTCCAAGACTGCTGAGATACGAAGGAATCCCTCAGAGCTGCTGCTGTTCTTGGAAAGCAGCAATGCCATTCATAAACTGTCCTCAATTGAGCAGTCCAGCAATAGAGGACTTTGGAGTGACTATCATAATGAAAAAGGGTATACGGAGATGAAAATATGGGATTCTAAAGAAGATGAAATTACTTCACCTCCAATTTTGAAAAGCTGCAGACAGTTTTTCATCTTTGTCTCCATAGATGCAATCTCTCTGTCTTTATGATGTAGTGGAGGACATCATGTGACACTTATATAAAACTACAGGTCTTACAGAGAGAGGTGATTGTTTACTCAAGATTTGTGACTTTGAATCTATAAGTAATTAGTAATTAAAATTCTTGGTAACACTTTAGATAAGGGAACACATATTCACCATTAACTAGGTGCTTCTTAACATGCATATAAGTAGCTAATTAGTATTTATTAAGCAGGCATTAACCCCTTATTATACCTCTATTGCACCATGAATTCAGACTTTTCCATATATTGACTCCTAATTATTATGTATTGACTACAAATTAATGAATATGTGTTCCCTAGTCTAAAGTGTTACCAAATTCTTTTCCTGTTTTTTTTTCTCCATGGCTGAGATAATTCACCACTGATCTTTATTTTCAACCTTAACTGCACATGCCCCATAAAGTGCCTAAAACAAGATCTTTCTAGCTTAATCAGGGCACCCACCTTACTTGTAGGGACTTCTGTTGCAAATCAAATTGCCTAATAGGGGCAATAAGGATTTTTTAATCCAATCTACTACAAGATAACATAATCAGTTTTTCGCCCCATCCTCTCCTCCTGACAAAGTCAGCAATGGCCTGTTTTTCTGATGGTTCAAAAGATTGTAGCTTCACTTAGGCATGAGGAATGTGAGGAGTGATTTTACTTCTCCCATCTGCTTTGAAGACAATTGTGGCAACATCGATTTGAAAAAAGTAAATAACCTTCAATATTTACTAAAAATCCATTGTGTGTGGGGGGGAGACGAAGAAAGTGGAATGGAACAATATCCATCTGGAAAACAAGCTGAAAGAAGAAAGACGAAAAGTGTACACAGCCATGATGATTATAGTAAACACAACACATAAAATTAGATGATCATCTGAAATAAATTATATAACCTGTTTAACACACTGCAATCCAACTGATAATGGAATAAGTCAAATAGAAACTGCTTCTGTTATTGATTTACCTGATGGCCAAGCATCTAGCAATAAGCTCAACAACCATCATGTAAACTAACACAGACCAAGGTACTTAAAAGAAATTACTTTAAGCTGATCCAAATGGGCTGCAGAATGAAGAAAAACACATTACAAACAAGAAGCCACTCCCAATTTACAACTCATTTCACAGCTTCAGTTTGACATCTTAGCAAACTAACACCTGCTAATTCTCACTTGACAGTGCAGTAGTACGAAAAACGTAATAATAGTATCGAGTCATTACTCAATGAAGCAAACAGGGTCAAACTTTGCCCCAGGGGTGGCACTCAGGGGTAAATTGTGTGACAACTGCTGTTATTAGGATTCATCTTCTGTCCTGTAAAAACAATGTTGCCAACTCTCAAGGCAATATGAATGTTTTGTGAACACGTCAGCCTGGACCGGAGTTTCCAGCCAACTGACCAGCTCTGCCTTCCCCAAAGAGCCATGCCAGCAGCATGACGGAAAAGTTTAATTTAAAAAGTTCAATTCATTCACGTTAGTCTGCACTTTTGGAACAGTCCAAATGGAAATGTCAGCTGAACATACAATGTGCTGATGATTGTAGAGTAGTAATCTCTTTGGGATACTGATGAAAACAGAGGAGCAAAATCAATCTCTGCCAGGTGTTCAAAAACAGATTTGGAGGGATTTAACTCGCAGCCAAAAACACTGGTCCACCAGGTCTGTCTGACTGTTTGTCTCTGTCTCCCAACTTGTCCTAAATCTTACTGTGATAGTTTCTCTCCCTCAGTATAGAACAGGCCTTGGCAATTAGAATGTTGTGTATTGTGAGTATAGTATTTGTATAGTCAAAGCCATGGCAATTAAAGCTGTGAACATTCATAGCTTACAGAACTGTGGGTGAAGAGGAATTGGCTTTTGTTTGACGCAAAGCACACTCATTTCTCCCTATGGCCTCCAGATTAATCTATAATTAAAATGGGACTCGGACCCCTTAACTCCCATCAGGACATTTGGCACTTGTATAACTGTGTGACAGCTTAACTATAGCAGTGAGTGCTAATTGAGGATGGTAATAAGGACAATGGCATTGTATCACAATGAGGCTTGACTTCTCTCACAACACATACATTGACAAATATTTAATGGACTAACAGCTCCTTGTGAACCATTAACTCTATCTGTGCATCACCCACACCTCCCTAGATAATGTTTTGGTGTGATGAATCTTTATTAGAGCTTATGATGGAGATGGGAGGGCAGGGGGTAACTTTTATTTAAAGCAGTGGCCCAGTTTAATGAAACACAGGCTGTGGTGATTAATCAAACGAACATCTTAACACCAGAAGCCTCACAGCATCTTTGTTTGTAACCCAGTTTACACTACCAGAAAGATATATAAAGAAAAATGTATAGGTGAAAAAAAAAAACTGTTTTTAACCATCTCCAAATGTAGCACATCTTTTCAGGTCAATGTGTCATCAAGTCGCACTGGCACATGATAACAAATAATATATTTAGCTATTTCCTACACCCATCTGGTCCCCTTCAAAAAATCAAAAGGACACAAGCCAAAACAGCCCACGTTGCATGCTGGTAGATACTGCCTCTATAATTTCAGTCAATGACTCCACATGATACTGTCTGCAGACGTATACGTCACACAGCTTGTGAAGTGAAGCGCAACCTTACCCTGCCCACATGTAAGGAGTGCAGGATAAGGTTTTGGGTTTGCCTTCATTTATAACTTTGTCATGGCTTGTTTTCCATATTAGAGAGCCAATTATTAATGTCATTACTGCACAGGCACATGCTGCAAAAAAGAGTGAGGGTTTCCATGGAAGTTCAGGTGTAATTTTTAAGTAATGATTAGTCCCTTCATTAACACCTCCTGTGGGTGTCATGCTGCTGATAACATTCAAGACCTCACATAACCCTGAAGTAATGCAGTTAAGGAGCAGATACTTTCTGCCTTTATATACCAAGTTTTGCTTCTGCAAAGTTTCTGCTTATACAGAACTGAAGTTGCTGACATGAATAAAAAGTTAGGAAGTACATTAAAGTATAGTGAGCCTCACTAGTATTCTGCAGAATTACTACTTAATTAACCAAAGCATTTCTATGGGTGTTGAGTTGTGTTAAAGCTTTAAATGGAGCTGCAGTTCCAGTTAATGGATACTTCCAAAGGTCGACAATGCTGTACTAGCATGTCATAAACAATTAATTTGATAGAAAGTTTGACAGGTGAACGATATTCTGATCTAGAAAATGGCGATAATTAAGCCCATTCAATTCAATTTTTTAAAAAAAGTTTATTTGTCCCTGGGGTCAATTCAAGGCTGTGTGTGTGGTTAAACTGCTCTTTAACCATTGAATTGGAATTGAGAAATGTGAAACCAGCACAAGCATTACAATGCTAGCTTGCAATGAGAAGAGAGGGCAGATAGGGCTCAATCTGCTAATGTTAGCCATACTTTACAAATCAGTGGGATGTTGTTTACTCACGGACTTGATGAACGTGTTTGGCCATTTTCACTGTTATCTTACTTTTAGACTTCTGGGTGTACAGGAACAGAAACAAAAACAGTTTTGAGTCCAGAAAAAAATTGCACCCAAAATATTGTATTCGCATTCAAATCTGTCAAAGACTTTAACAGAGGAAACTAATTTCAACATCCTTTACAGGTAATCAGCTCCACTTCAGTTGATGAATCGTTTCTTTTAAGGAGACCAATGACGGATTTTCAAAAGCGTCATTTAATTTTTCGGGACAATAAGCGCTGTCACATAAATACATCCAAACTCTTTCCCAAATGTCCTTCAATGTTTTGAAACAACAATAACTGCCAGCATCCTCTGCTATAGAACAAGAAACTGTGATGGATAGAGACACAATCATGTCGTCTGTTCCACAGAAAAACAGTGACAGATGCGTTTATCCACTTTGGCAGTCGAGATAGATAGCACCTCTGTCATGGGTTTGCAGTTTGCAGAGGCAGATACCATCAGTTGCCATTAAAACCAATTGTCCTGTTTGAAAGCCCCCTCACACATTGCTCAGACAAACTAATGCGAAAAAATGTTAGCGATACATTACTCCCACAGCAGACGTGTTTGCTAAAGACCCACTTCTTTTCTTGTGGACTGTAACATAAATATCATTTGGTGTTTGTTTGGTAGCAGTCATCTTTGAATGTTCCCCTGATGGCCTTCTGATTGTTGGCTGGAAAGTGCAACAATGACGACACCTGTCCACTATTCATCATATAACCGGAGAAGATAAACACAGGGTTGTTGGTGTGAAAAACACTGACATAAATCCATGTAAATGTCACCCTATCACACACATTGTCTGTCTTCCATTGCTTTTCCTCTCAGCTCCAAAAGGCAGATATCATTTCATAATTACCTTTCTTCAAATAAAGTCATTTCATGCTCCAAAAATCTGACCGCAGCCCATAAATAAAGTGGTGCCATCACATGGTTAATACTTGCAGAAGTCACTCTTATTAAGCTCCCCTTTTAAAAAATTCATCTTTGTGATGTGCTTTTTTTCCTATTTTTTCTTTTGATAACTTAAACCATGTAGTTCCATCTGTTTCGTAGGTAGAAGCCTTTCTCCCTGCTGCTGAAACACCTTCATTTCCTCTATAAGATTGTCGGTGTTGTTAACCTAGACTTGTGGAACTGCACTTTTTTGTCAAAGTCAATGTCCGTTGTAAAATTTTAAACAGAGCAGTAATGAAATCTTCTCAATGCAATCAGTGACAACAGGACAAAAGGTTGGTTAAAGCAGCACAAAAGCTGCCGGTGAAAGAGAAAGCAGTCATCATTTTAATGAAATAAAGGTCGGCAGGACAATGAAGAACCCCTGCCTGTACTCATAATGATGTTCAATCACTTTTTACTCCTTTGACAAAAATCGAACCCTGTTTTTAATAGACTTTTAGCCCTTGTGTTCTTGTTCAGGTTCCATTTTTCTATTTTATTACAGTGCAATTATCTGTTTTTATTGCCTGGTTTTAAACAAGGGATCTGACCTGCAAAAACAGTGAGATCAGGTCAGAGAGTTTAGGTCATAGGCTACAATGCAGAGGCTGCGGCCTCTTTCTCACATTGTTCAATGAAGCACTTTTCCAGTGCTGTCTTTGCCTGAGACAGTCACGCTGATCCAAAGTTTGCTTTACTACATTCTTTTAGAGTCTTTAATACAAGCATTAATAGTCAGAAATGAAACACCCTTTTATAATTCAGAGGTTTTAGCCAGAGGGACCCAAACCCAGATAAATTCAGTTCTGGTAAACATGTCAGACTGTTTTGACAGAACTGAATGTCTGCTCCAGAGGGAAACCTGGGGCCACTCTCCTTCCAGGCATTGAAAGAGGAAAGTGAGTTTTCCCTGTTTGTGTGATTGTATCTCCTGTTTTTGTCTCACTGTGACTTTTTTAAGCCATCACAGCAAACTCAGCCATGGATGTCTTTCTTTGTCAAGTTTGCTTTATTTCCATGAATATGTCTTGCGGTTTGAAATGAAGAGCATGACCGTATTGATTTGTACCAAGGTTGATAATAAAGGCTTATTAAGTATTTATGACTTTGGATTATTGGTCTGATCATTATTCATCTGAAGCTGTCCTGAGGGGCGTCTCATTTCTTTGTGCAGACATATCTTCACACCTATGAGTTTACTCAGATTGGTCCTGTTAAAGGTGTTATTATATTAAACTGGTTTAGATTGACATATTTGAGAACTGTTGACTGCACTAATTTATATATCATCTGTGTATGGCTCACTTCAGATATGTCTTTGCAATGTTGTTGACTGAGGAGAATAGATGGTAAAATTAATTTACAGTACATTACAAAATTGTGATTTTAGAAAAGAACTTTAATCAAAGCTTTGGTAAGGGATCTCTCTAGTGCCCATTTTTGCTATTTCAGGTGTTCACAAAGATGCAGATTCTTGCAGATTGGGTGTTGCAGTTGTTGATTTAGCACTGGAGCCATGCAGGCTGAGTGCTGGACCAAATGAAGCCTATTTATCTCCTACAGAGACAGTGAGACACTGGAGGCTGTAAATTGGTGCCTCACATCGCTGGCTTTATTCAAACACAGACACAACGGGTTGCAACACATTAGGGTTATTTTATCTGCTAATTTGTCACTCTGGTACAAATTAGGCAACAGCGAAAATGAAATAAATACACCCACCCTGTCTTTCTTTTTTCTAGGTCATTGTTGTGGCCCCACAGATACAGATCCCATAACAACACATGTAATATTACTGATGCTCCCTCACCTCCTTTTAAAGCATCACTTCATCATGGTTTATTGACATTGTTGAGCGTATTTAAAAGTGTGGCTTAAGATATTGATTAGGCTGATTGACTGACTGATGGAGGGGGAAAGGGATGTAATTACAACTTCTTAAAAAATCACTAATCCTCCTTGAACACGTTGTCTGTGTGTCTAATGAGCACCAGATAAAATCCTTTATTGGTGTGGGTTTTCTGTCCCGTCAAGCATTTTTAGCAGTACTAATGTGAGTCGGTTTATTTGGTTATACAGATTGGTACAGTGGTAGTTATACAGTCAGAGATTATGACTTTTAACTGAGTATTTTCTTTATTTCACTGATGTTGTGAAACAATGTAAAATTTTCTTGTGATACCAGGTGAAGCTAACTGGAGTTAATGAGATCTTGATTGCTTTTTCAGATGACAATGCTAATTTTCCCTTCATAACTAATCGATTCATTTCATTGCCTCATGATGACTAAGCTTGTTTTGTAATGGCATAAAATAGACATTATTTGGCAAAACTCTATTTATGCTAGTTGCACAGAAAAAGATTCATAATCTTGCAATTTATGAATATGATTTATTCATTTATAAGACTGTGCATGCAGCAGTATATCAAAGGTCATTTAGGGGGCATTTGGAAAACAAAAGAAAGACATGACATGTGGGGAGCAGAGGGTAAGAGGAGACATGCAGTGAAGGGTTAAAACCGGGGGTCAAACTGAGTACCACAGATGCCTCTGTAACTGGCAGCCCCAAACTGACGTGGAACAAGCAGTACATTTTTTTTTTATTTCTTTTTTTTGCTATTCTAGAGTAAAATAAAAATTATGCATATTTAAGATGTGAATATTTTTGGGAAATTACTGACATCCATCTCTCTGTTTCTGTCATTACTGATGGACAGAGATAAACCAAAACGGAAATCAGTTAATGAGTGAAACGTGCTTAAAAAAAAACAAAACCTTCCCCTCTGTTCAGTGTGCTGTCGTGTGTCAATACCAGTAGAGACGGAGGTAGGAGATTACAATTAAGATTACAATAACTGTCTTAGCAGGAAAGGGAAGGGTGCTCTCTTTAGACACATTGGCAATCAATAGGTAATGCTCCCAGGTTTACGACACCTCATGCTGATGCAAGCATGGAGTAATGGTGATACTAATCAAAAGAAAAACTGTCACCTGAAGCCTGGTGAGATAACCTACATTTTAACATAACATCAGGAAACATGCACACACATGCCACAGAGTCAATGAGAAAGGAGATTTTTTTTCTAAAGACCTTAATGATTTGTGCAGAACAGATAAAACAATTCCGAGATTTCCCTGTTTGAGTACAGCACAAGGTCAATAAATGTGTAGGATGTTTTAGTGCACTGTGGCCTTAAGGTCAACATTACCTGCCAGATTTAAATAACCAAACAAAACAAAACTTCAAAAAGAACCAATCAAAGACTGACATAAATATACCGTAAAAACACTATTAAATGTCATGTTACACAACAAGCTTGAAATAAAATGTCAAATGATTTGTTCCATTATCTGATGAAAATGTATTTTCTGTCTGTGGTTGATTTATTCCGAATCACAGATTCACGCTACTCTTTATCTTCTGCTGAAAATTCTATTATTGCATTTAGTCCATAACAGATGTCATTTTCTGATAAAATAACACACAGCTGTGACCTCTATTTTTTTTTTTTTTAAAGACAACTGACTCACAACATCACTGCCATACTTGACGTATAACTCATTTGGTTCCTAAGACAGACTCTGACTCCACTGCAAGGATAATGGTAACCGCACACAAATAACATTTATGGCAAAAGATTATCTTAGCTCTGACTTCTTCTACTGAAGCCTAGGAGAAAAAAACCTCTGCATACAAATAACATCGCTCCATTTCAGAAACTGTTTTTAAATGACTTGATGTGATTTACTTTCTCTTGACTTCCACTGTTTTGTTCACCTATTCAGCTGGAGAGGAGACTCAAAGGAGAAATGGTATTTCTTAGTCTTCTATGACAGAAACGTCTTTGTGTGATGGCCAAATGTCAGTGCAAATAAGAAAAACCATTTCTCTCCTATTCAAAGGACCTAAAGCTGGTGACATTTTATGTGGCTGAGAGATTAAGTAATCTCCACTGTGTCTGGGACTGTCTGGACACAAGGTCACATTGTCTGACACTTATCTGTCGAAATGATTCAAATTAATAGCCAGACAATGAAGGAAGAAGATACAACTCTCTCAAATTGATAATTCATTTCAAATGCTTCTTGGATTAATGCTATTCAATAAATTTTGACAAAACTTTTCAGCAGCATCACTTTTTCAGCATTCAAGTGAAAACTTTACTCCACATTTTATTCAGTGACTTCTAATTACAAAACCCAAACTTGATCTACAACACCAACTCACTGCTCCATTAAATGAATCATTGTAACTGAAATGTGCACACATGTACAGTCCTGATATTGCCTCCCACAGAATGAAGCCCGTTTAACCTGCTTAACATGTAATTGCCAATCCTCATAATGGAGCAGAGAATCAGAATTGTCCACGAAGACCCATTATTGCCTTCCTTTTGCTTCATCTTCTAGCATTTCCCAAAGCTGCTCCTGAATTACACACACATAATACACAATAATCACACACCTCTACTCAGAGCCAAATTATTATTCCAATAAGATATATTGAGAGAACTGGTTAAGAGTCAGATGATTAGATCACAAAAGGATGACCTCATTACCATCAACAGTTATTCACATGTTAGACTCATGACAGTGTGTAATGCAAATGATATTTATGTCCAATTACAGCACAGCCACAGGTGCTGGTGCAAGCACAAGGTGCTACACAGCTGAAATACAACTATTCATCACTTTTTTTGGAGCTCACTGTAATTTTACTGTCTCAAGAGTGGATAGGACACTATTTTCTAACTATATATTGCAATGAAAATGTGGAAAAAAAGGGGTAAACCTGAATTGACACTAAACCTACCTACTCTGCTATACTTAGCTTTCTACCATCACAAACTTTGATGAGCTGACTATCCACTCTTAACTGCATGCACTTAACAAAACAGCAAAAAAAAAACAAATAAACAAAAATAAACCTTTGAACCAATTAACTCTGCATTAAAGCATTTGGAATAGACATGTCAGTGGCAGAAGAGCTAAATACGCATTACTGCAGTTTTGTAATCAGTAACAGCAATCAAAGAAGTACGATCTGCTCCCCAGTCTAAATATTGAACATGAGATTTATTGAATCAGTCTAAAATAAATATTTTTGCTTCATTTCAGTATTTACATGCTCCACATCAACTGGTTAAAGTGGTGAAATACCTCTCAAGAGTATTGTGCTGATTCTGCAATTTTATGAGGAAAGCTCTGAGAGCTGCTGCATAAAACGAATTTCTTGGAATTACAACAAATTAGCGAACAGCTATGTGAGCAGTGAGAGTGAATAGAAGGCACAACATAAACAAGTCTAAACACTGTTATTGTGCCAGTCGTCACATCTCACAAGACTGGGCCAAGTATTTTGAATATAATGGAGATCTTTGAGAAGCAAAAACAGCTTCTGATTTTTATCTTAATTGCTACCCACACAAATTCCCTAACCTCTCACTGCCTTATGTCCTCAGAATAAAGATGATGTCTCAAAAAGACAGACCTACTGGCCACTTTGATCCAGCAGAAAAGGAGGAGGAGAACATTTTTGCTGCACAGAAAACAGTCATGTGATTGGTGGCCGATTAACTCTCTGAGATACACACTAATGGCACCCAAGTTCTGGGCTTTTCATCCTGGCATATTCCCATGTGTGGTTTAGTTGTTTGGTTTTGTTGTTTAGAGAACAAAAACAATAGAAAGCACAAGTGAAGATGAGCGGAGGGACCTGTTAGACTCCACAGACTGAGATAGGCTGTTACGTGAGGAGCTTGAATAAGCACTGGCTGGACGCTGCTGGTTCAGCAGCCTAAAGCAGACTGGTTTTAATAAGGCCCTCTAGAGCCCAATCACACCAACATACAGCATGTGCATGTTGACATGAGTATCAGACATACGAGAAATAGGAGACTGGGATTTGTATTCATAGTTACTGATCCAGAACAGGAAGTTCTGTTCACTATAATGCTGCAAGAAGACCCACAGGACCCAGACCCCATGTTCACAGGAGTATGTTTTCCTTCATGCTAGGCAAGTCAAGTATTTCCCATATTTTTCCACATCCATCCTTAAAAATGTCAGTTGGGGGCTGCCTGTCACAGTACTAGTAGACAGTAATACGTGATGGCAGTTTTCAACATTGACATGTTCAGGATGAGAAGCTCAAATGTTTTCATGTCAGTCCTTTAAAAAAGGTAGCTAACATAACGTAGGCCCCATTAACACTGCAATGCTAACTACTAATTGCAGAAAGGGTGGGATGGATACATATTTTGTTGAAAGGCAGTCAGTAGATTCAGTGTGAAGTCATCATTACCACAGAAAACTCCGGCTAACTGTTAACACAGCAACAGTGACCCCTCCAGGTCTTTAGGTGTGCCCCTCCACCTGCCTGTCATCCTTCAGTCTTCACCGTTTCATAAGCGCCGTCAGGTTTATCATGCCACTCCCTTCCTCACCACTTGCCATCCCTCCACCACAAGTGTTCATTCTCATATCCTCTGGAGATACAGTGTGATGTGTTGCTGTTGTATTGTTGTATCAGTCTTCCTGTAAAGTGGAAGTGCCTATAACTCTTTGTTCAGTCTTAGAGCACAACACTTTGTTATAATCAATATCTATTCTTTCTTTTTGCATTTTTCTCTGTGTGATAAAACATCACATTGTATTCAATGATTCAAAGTTGACGTGTTAATATCTGCAAAACTAACGAGACATCCATCAACCTCAGCCCAATTTCCTCGTGTGATTGTTGTGAGCACACTGACATCCGACTCTTATATAACTCATATATAACGCTAACAATGAGGGGGTGTTTTTATTTTCTCACATAATAACCAAGTTGATTCTTGAAACGAATGTGAAAATTGAAATATGTATGTGAAAGCGGGAAAAAAAACAGAGAATTGACTGTTGATGGACTGTAGAAAGGAGACGCAGAGTGAGACAGGAAGTGAGACACCATGCAAGACTGTCATGACTTGTTTGATGGTTAACTTTTTCCCAAGGGTTCACTTTAGCTCATCTAAAAATCACAACTACTGTCCCCTCTGTGAAACCACATCTTCACAGCATGTGTGTGAATCCTGAATCCAGATGACTCATCTGTTGACGTGTTTCAATAGACTCACTTTGATCAAGCCTCCTGCATACACCAGCGACCAAGGACACTCACAGAGCTGCTGATAACTTGAAACACTGCATCAATTAGAAGTTATATTACAGAAGCAATGTATTATTTTCTAAAAACACATACCCCTTTTGTGCTACGTATTTAAGGGTGTAATCTGTCAAGGTCCTTTTTACAAAAGCATCTTCGTTATGTTGGGTTTTACTCCCAAATCAACTCTCATTCTTCAAAGTGTACTAGTATGTAGGTGTGCACATATTTGCATGTATGTGCTGAGGAGTGAATGCAAAAAGTGACTGGGGAATTGGTAGCATGTGAGAAACAACATCAGAGGGGCTGGGAGCTTTTCAAAGGTGCGATCTGGTCCCCTGAGGGAAGGAGGAGACAGCTAATTACAGGGGAGATTTCCTATTCTCCATCTCCATTTCCTTATTACAGGCAGGCGCATGGAGCCAGCCAATGAGAATACAACTAATCTATCCTCTGTCTTTCCTGTTTTTATAGTGCCCCTGGTTAGACCACCTAGCCCTGAGCTGTAGCAGTGATAGGGAAGCCCCATTGTGTTTGAAGGCATTAAAGGTAATCTGATAACATGTAGTGATTGGGCTGATTCCACTAAACAACAACGCTCAGTCCCTGGGTGCAAGCCTGTTGCTGATTTTATTGGCAATGAATGTTAAGCGGTGGTGAGCGTTCTTTAATTGTGGCCATAAATCAGAAAGCCAAGCACAAAAGGGGTTGGAGTAGAGAGAGAACCAGAGAGAGAGGTCTGAAGAAAACACACAGAGCTCACCTGAGGCTCACAGCCCCACAAGACCTTCATCAGCCTTGGGGAAGAAGAGCAGCAATCGCCATCAAAGCGTCCTCTTTTTCATATTAATGTTCGGATGGCCTCCTCCCAGAGCCCCCCTCAGCACATCCTGCATCTTTGTCCCTGAATCTGACAAAAAATGAAGGTCTACGTCTCCCCACAAGTAGGTGTCACCATGGAAACAACCGTTATTCAGCGCTCTCAACAATAGCTGCTAAATGAAAGGAGCTGTCTGATGGAATTAAAGAGTAGGCTCAGTCCCTCTTTCCATTTGATAAGTACCCACAGCATCCACAGCCAAAGACATACGGGGCAAATCTGTTCAAGATAGCATAACCTACATTTCATTAATCTCATTTCAATTCATCCCTTCTGTGCTTGGGAGTGGAGAGACAATGTTTAGTCAGATGATCACTGACATGAGCGAGTGGGATTGGAGTAAGCTGGCTGGCAAAAGCAGACAAAATGTATTTTAATTTTCTGTCATGGTATTTTTAGCAGATTTGGTAACAAATCACAGAGACGGTTTCCGTTAAATGATGAGATTTATTTACCTCACTGCAAGACAGAGAGCGTCAACTACAAGAACATAGGTTTGTGCAAATGCAGGCTTGCATATTAGCATATCATAAGACCCAAAGGAATAACTGCACAGCACAGCTTAACAATAAAAGTAAGCATGCAATAAATCCCTTTCTTCCTATCAATGAAATCAGATTTATCCTAATGTTGCGTTGGTTGCTTCTCACCCACATGGCCTGAAGTTGCATCAGTTGCATATTAAGGTTATAGGCTGTAAACCTTGGTCCAATTTAAAGTGGATGGGAGAAAAAGAGTGAGCTTGCATGGAAAATTTGAAACACATAAAATGTAGATGGTTTCCTATGCAGAGTGTGATGATCAACTGAACTCTTGTCTTATGACCTCCAGTGTTTTGTCATGTCGTTGTTTACTTACTTCAGAATTAATGGTTGCCTGTTAAGATACAGATGCAGTTATTCTTTTTAGGAAGTGATTTAAAGCAATGAAAAATAGCCAAAGGGATGTGCTGTTGGATTCATCTGGCTGTTGCGCACGTGAACACACACACATCTGCACACAATGATTGCAATAAAACATGTCACTTAATGAGTAAGATGCAGTAGGTGGGATAATTTGCAAAGTAGAGGAGTTATGTGGGGTCTGAAAGAGCATAAAAAAAGCAATGCATCACTCTTACCATGTATTACCGTACATCTCCCCATACTTTCTGGAGTTCTGGTCAACTTAAACAGGAATTAAACATTTATATGACTCTGTGTATTGATGTTTAAACCAAGAAAAATTATTTTGGGATGTGTACTTAACTTCTATGAGATGGAAAAAAGCACTCCTAAATTGTATTTGTGTGAAATTGTATCAGGCGTAATTATTGAAAATGCACACAGTGCAGGGTAATGAACCATTCGAGCTTATGAAACTCATAACCTGAGGCCAAGTAGCAATAAGGGGATGCAGGTAATATGGGACAAAGAGTTAATTGCCATGTAAGGAATGAATCACAAGAGTGCTGATACCTTTTAGATATTAATGTTTGAGCTGCTTTGTCCTCAAGGGAAAAAAATATTTCTTGATTGGTCTGCACCTCCTACTTTATTTAGTTAGAATAGCGATGAAAGCTTGTGAGCAAGCAAAACACTGGTTCCACAGATCTGTACTCAGCTTTCTTTTCCAAGGTATGACATGATGCAGCTTTTAGTCAAAAAGGATCAACAGAAAAGATCATTCTGAGGGACAGACAATGTTATCATAAAAACGCTAATGCCTGTTGAGTATACTCTTTGTTTTGCATTAATCTATGCGTTGTGCTTCAATTGTAATACCAAAGACCTTCCAGGGTAATACATTCAACAAAGTGAAGATGGCTGCAAATCCAGAGCCTGCTGAATCAATAGGCCTCATCCTGTGATCCACAGCGACTGAAGGATCCTCAATACTTTTGCTCTTCAAAGGAGTTCAGAGAGTAGACAACAGCCGAGCTGGCTGGTTCGGTGCATTCATGAAGAGTCAATAGTCTGTCTCTGGGGAGGGCAGCTGAGCTCTAGGGGACAAATCAAAGTCAGATTAATATTTGTAGCTCGGGGGTGGATATGTGTATGACTATGTACTCTTCCTGTGCATATGATGGCAGGGACAGCTTGGTGTTTGGCCAAGTGAATTAGTCACCCTTCAAAGTCTGTCACACAGCAAATACTCCATGAAAGATAAAGGAAACCTCAGAGTAAAAGTCTTAACTAAAACAGTCAATAAAGACCAATCAGGCCACATCTGGAGATAATGGAAGAATGAACCTTACTGTTTACCATTTATTAGAATGTTTAGTTAACATGTGCATAACTATTTTTGTGCTTCACTCATTTATTGTGTCATTTTTAGAAGATACTGTACTATTATACCATTGAACCTGAAAATCTCACTTTGTAAATCTTAAACAGTGTAAAACTTGTTGCAAAAGAAAAAAAAACAGGGAAAGGACTCATTACTTTAGTATATAATGTGTTTATCTTTGAGTGAAACTGTGTGGAGTTTATATTTAAACCAAATGCATCTTTAAATTCATACACTTGACGGTTAGTCATTAACTTTTGTCACAAAGTATCTGTTTATGGGAAACATTTCCTCAACTTAGATGGGTGAACAAGTTGTGCTGGGTATGTGACATTTCTTATACTGAAGTGCTGAATATGTTAAAATGACAAGATGCCCACAGAAGTGAAAGAATCCATTCAACTCTTTCACTTCTTTTTTACTTTGCTTCAATGCAGCAGTTTTCCCTTATTTCTGTCATACAGCAAAAAACTCTATCTAAGACACAGCTTGCTGTATCTGCTTTAAGAGAAAGGATGTTCCCTAGCCACTGCAGCAGGAACATGTTTCTTTCATCAAAACATGACACTGCTTTTACTGACTTAAAAGAGGCTTTGGGACATTATGAACATCTTAAAGCTCAATAAAACAACTGAAAGATCAAATGCAGACAAGTGAATGTCCATTGTTAAGGCAGGTTTGGGCTGAGTAAACAGAACTTTTCCTGTACCAATTTGATGGCACAGGTATCTTATCATAACAGAAAATTTGGTAATGATGGCAGTGTCTTTTGATATTTTAATGCTGTCATGCCAAATGTTCTGATGCAACACATAAAAGAGCTTGTTTTATGAATAATAATGACAGTGATCAGCTTTGTGCTTTCGTTTGATCTGAACAGTGTGTGTACCGGTTAAATTTCTCATGAAACATCTAGAAAAAAAACCGAAACACGTTGCATATAGAAAGCAGCAGAAAGGAGCGTAAAAATAATGAGACGTACAGCTGAAACTTGAAGAATGCTACCTGTCTGATGGAAGGCTCAGAAATGACAATAACTAAAAAAATATTCAAAGGGAAAAGGTTCACCTGACTTGCAGTGTGATTTCACAGCTTGTACTGCAATCATTTTACAAAAGGCAGGAAATTTGGATGCAGTCATTCAGAACTCCTGGAGAAAAATGTTAGTCTGAGTTTTTTTTCATGGCTGACTTTCAGAAAAGGCTGCGTGCTGAAAAAGAAAAGCAGCCGAGAAAGCTCTTCCACTTTGACCTGCCAGATGACGACCAGGCTGCAATTTTGTATTTTTCTTGCTGTACGACTTGTGTCTTGATTGAAAGAAGCGCACAAAGACCTAAAGCTGTAGCAAATGTCTTGCAGTTTCACAAAAGTACAAGGCAGACAGGTCTGGGTCTGTGACCTACGAGAACTTAAAAAAGACTTCTCTATTGCTGCTGTTTCCTCTCTTCTGGTAAAAGCAGGTCTCATTATTCAAGATTCAGCTATTTGTTATTACTAACTAATTATCACATCACATATTACACAAACTTCACAACCTGCACCTGCCAAACACTCTCAGCATTGCCTGCTTTTATATCTGCTGGATAGGGGTGGTTTCATTTGTAGTTACTGCTGCTGCAGATACATTTTTTTAAAGAATGACTAGCATGCAGCGGAGCAGAGCTACCCGTTAAAACTCTATTAGATAATAGCTAATTTAAATACTTGTCTTTTAAAATTATAACTCAGCAAAGATTGATTGGGCCACATGATCTGTGCATGTCTGTAAATATTGTTTACAATCCAAGAGAAGGCCAGTCCTGTGGCTAAACAGAGTTAAGTACACGAGGAAAGTATTAATGTAGCACAAGGCGTGATGGCACCATCTCCTCTGTAAAACTATTGTAAATTTTCTGTAACACCTGCTTCAAATACTTAAAGTGTTTTCAAGTTGAGCAATCTAATTTTGATTGCACCAAATCATACTGAACAGCGCATCTTTACAATTATCCAAAGGTTTTACTTTAAGCAAACCATTGTATTATTCACATGTTTAGGTACTCTACATCATGGGCAGGGAC
This sequence comes from Thalassoma bifasciatum, assembly GCA_008086565.1. Taxonomy (NCBI): domain Eukaryota; kingdom Metazoa; phylum Chordata; class Actinopteri; order Labriformes; family Labridae; genus Thalassoma; species Thalassoma bifasciatum. The sequence goes on from RPOG01000004.1 coordinate 1,273,528, forward strand.
AAACGGTGACCCTGCACCCAATGACTGATCAGCACTGAGGGGTTGACTTGCATGCATAAAAATTAGAGGAGGAAAAAACACAATCCTCCCAGACCCATGATTCTCATTTTGCACAGCCAAGGAGAATTCCTGGATCCACACAGAGAAAAGAAACTAAAAAAAAGCCACAGTCTCTGTCGATCTGTCTTTGTGTAAACACTTTGTCAGCAGTGAAAAATGAAATAAATAAGTAACATCACGATTATAAAGGTATTCTTTCCATTCCCTGTCCAAAAATGGCGAGGCATGCGTCCTGTCTCCCTCTTAGTTTTCCAGACTGGTGCTGTGGTCAATGCTTGGTTCCTGGATGGGGCTTGGTGTTTATTCTGTTGGAGTGGTTGGGCTTAGGATGGGGGTTGGTAAGTCCCTCTGAGGACACATAGGAGAGATGGCCTTATGGCTGTAGTACTCCACTACTTGCTTTGGCACCTCAGCAAGAACACATTTGGCCAGGGCTGCAGGTGAAGCCTGAAATACAGACAGAGAAAAGCCAAAAACATAACTCTACTTTTTTAGTTTAAGGTATCAAGCTTTCAGTTATCTCATCATTTGAGATACTTTACAAAACTGCAAATCAGTACATTAGCTCATGAGTTTGCATCCTGACTTGAGGATACAAAATAAGCTTTAATAAGACATGTTATTGTACTCTGGGATACATCTTATGTATCATTTATGATTCTTTTAATTTTTAGGTAAATAATGACTTTCAGCTTGCTGTCCGGTTGACATGAAGCTTTCTGACCAGCTACATGAACTCTGCATCGATTCTCAGTCACTGCAAATACGCTAAATAATGGCATTGTTAAAAAAGATGAATATTTTTTAGACAGTTTGATTGTTGAGAGAAAAGTAGTGAGCAAGAGATCAGCTCAAAATATAAGTGATCTAAAGTCAATCACTCATGATTCACATTATTTTCACACTCTCCTCAGATGTCCTTGTTACTCCTCTGGAGGCTTCTGTTTATACTCAGTTGTTTGAATTTCTGTCCCACATTTATTATTTATTTATTAATCATGTGTATTGTAAATATGTACTATGACACATATTTGGGAAATGATTCTGTTTGGCGCAGAAAGTATCCGTTATGAGTGAAATTCTGCAGGTTTACGTCATTGAAAATATGTTCTTGTTTGAACATTTCTGGATCTCTTCCTGTTCATGATGCCCATCTGTAACACTGGCAAAGCCAGAAACAGCCTCCTGTGGCTCTTTTGAATAACACTGAAGGGGGAGTTTATAGATGAACATTAATTGTCAGTCTGGATGAGCTCCTTAACCACAGCATCAAAAAAGGGAATGAGGTTTCAAAGGAAACTTGAAGTCAGCAAAGAAGCATGGACAAAGGGATAAAACAAACTGACCGTTTTGAAGTCTCTGAAGGGCACAAACTGCACGATGTCCCTGAGGACTGGCTCGCCCTTGGGTGAGCGTAGGACTCCGTCATCGCCGTCCAAAATCTGCATGTCTGTGAAGTCTGCATTGCCCACTCCAACAATTATTATGGAAAGAGGCTGGTAGGAGGCTCGAACAATGGCTTCACGTGTGTCTGCCATGTCTGTAACTACACCATCGGTGAGGATGAGCAGGATGTGGTAGCGCTGGAAAAAGATAAGAGCACTCAGTGTGAATTAATCCATGTGAACATTAACCCATTTTAACAGGGACGTGTGGTTTTGAGCAAGGACACCTCTCAGCATGTGTTGTGGTCTGAAGTAGGCTTTTCATTCTGTCTTAGTTAATTTTACAGCCTCTGCTCAGTAGATAAGTATGAATGTGTATGGCACTTTGCTTAAGTGTTACACAGAAACTCAGTCCAGAAGAGGACAAAACGGAAACCGAGGGATACAACAACACAAACTTCAGTAAAGACTGATTATGAGTGTGTATGCATGTGTGTGTGAAATAAGTTTCTTGTGTGCACTGATCAGTATGATGCCAGTAGAACAGTGAAAGAATATTAACAATTATTACAATTATTCTTATAGTTCACAGAGGATACATTAAGCTTCTTTAGTTGGTTCTCTGACTGCTGTTGTTTTACTGGGTGTCCTCAGTGAGTGAATTATAATGTGTGCCCTAAAAGCTTGTTTGTTTACTGCGACTCATTTACTGATCAAAAGAGAAATAACACTGAGAAGTGAATAATGAGATGAAGGTCAGCACAGCAACAGAAGTCTAATAGTTTAGAACACAATGTCTGTGTAGCTGTGAGTGATTTAAGGGAGAAAACAGATAATAGCTTAACTCCCAGAGGGCTATTCAGGAACAATAATAAGCGCAGTAACTCTATTAGGTGCTTTAAGAGCAGTTTTTCAGGTGATTTTGAAAGCAAAAACAGTCAGTGAGCTGGATATAGGTCCAAAAATACATAAACAATACGGATTCTTCAACTTGAATCCATGGTTGAAGGAGTACTTTTAATAGTCTCTTTCTTCTTTGTGCTGCAGGGCACTGATGCTGTAAACATTAAGGTGAACCAGAGGATAGTCACTCTGGGAGCTCAGTGGGAGGCAAAACAACAATGCTCATATTACAGCCATATATATTTTTTATAGAGTATAAAGGGACACTCACAGAAGCATCTTTAATGTTGCCGTCTCCTGCCGCCAGTTTAGCTATCCTGTTAATTATGGGAGAAACATTTGTTGGGCCATACAGCTGGATCTTAGGAAGGCAGTTCTGGTACGCCTCAACAACTCCTTGGATCTCTAATCAAAGAGAGTAAAGGGGAAAAATAAGGGAAACATCAACACCGCACCTACCATTGACAAGCAAAGCACCAGTGGTATAAATCATTTACAGTCATCATTAGCCTGAACATGTTATCCATCTTATACAACAAGCTCCATCATCTAAAGGAGGCAAAGTGTTAGAGATAAGTTGATTTATGATGATATCACAACTAATAAATCAAGATTTAAGGCAGTCATTAAACACCCAAAACTTGTGAATGGGATCATGATCACTTAGATCATTGTTTTTCGGCGGTACGGCCAGATTAATTTGAGTATCACCAGTACAGAGAGACACACGTTTGGACTGTAACTGGTGTGCAAAGACTCTCCTCACCTTCACATTCGTCATCTTCTGGGTTGAAGTTAATGGCAAAGTCATGAGAAACCTGCAGATGAAAGAAGAAAATTGTTAAATACTGGCATTTCTTGGAGAGACAAACCTCCTCCACCTCTATTTAGAAGTCATTGGAAAGGCTGAGATGTTTGGTGCAAGCATGTGAATTAGTGTGAGCATGAGCTTCTTGTATCACAACAATCATTTCAGCAAGAAGTGATTTAATGTAAAATGGTAGGATGGGATACATCAAAAACTGCCTTTACTCTCCTGGACATGGAGTTTTCAGAGCTTCACAGGTTGCCACTGGAATGCTCTTCCACTCCTCCATGATGACATCACGGAGCTGGCAGATATTCGAGACTTTGCGCACCTCCACCTTCCGCTTGAGGATGCCCCAAAGATGTTCTATTGGGTTTAGGTCTGGAGACATGCTTGGCCAGTTCATCACCTTTACCCTCAGCCTCTTTAGTAAAGCAGTGGTTGTCTTAGAGGTGTGTTTGGGTCATTACCATGCTGAAACACTGCCCTGCCACCCAGTTTCTGGAGGGAAGGGATCATGCTCTGCTGCAGTATTTCACATTACAGGTTGGAGTTCATGTTTCCCTCTATGAAATGTAGCTCCCTGACACCTGCTGCACTCATGCAGCCCCAGACCATGACATTCCCACCACCATGCTTGACTGTAGAACATGACACACTTATCTTTGTACTCCTCACCTAGTCGCTGCCACACATGCTTGAGACCATCTGAACCAAAAAAATGAATATTGGTCTCATCAGACCTCAGGACATGGTTCCAGTAATCTATGTGCTTTGTTGACATGTCTTCAGCAAACTGTTTGCGGGCTTTCTTGTGTACTGACTTCATAAGAGGCTTCCTTCTGGGGTGACAGCCATGCAAACCAGTTTGATGTAGCGTGCGGCGTATGGTCTGAGCACTAACAGGCTGACCCACCACCTCTTCAATCTCTGCAGCAATGCTGACAGCACTCCTGCGCTGATCTTTCAAAGAAAGCATTTGGATGTGACGCTGAGCACGTGCACTCAGCTTCTTTGGACGACCAACACAAGGCCTGTTCTGAGTGGACCCTGCTCTTTTAAAACACTGAATGATCTTAGCCACTGTGCTGCAGCTCAGTTTCAGGGTGTTGGCAATCTTCTTGTAGCCCTGGCCATCTTCATGTAGCGCAACAATACGTCTTTTAAGATCCTCAGAGAGTTTTTTGCCATGAGGTGCCATGTTGGAACTTTCAGTGACCAGTAAGAGAGAGTGTGAGAGCTCTACTACAAATTTGAACTCACCTGCTCCCTATGCACACCTGAGACCTCGTAACAATAACGAGTCACATGACATTTTGGAGGAAAAATGACAAGCAGTGCTCAATTTGGACATTTAGGGATGTAGTCTCTTAGGGGTGTACTCACTTTTGTTGCCAGGGGTTTAGCTATTAATGGCTATATTTTGAGTTATTTTGAGGGAAAAAATAAATGTACACTCTTATATAAGCTGCACACAGACTACTTTTCATTGTGTCAAAGTGTCATTTTGTCAGTGCTGTCCCATGAAAAGATATACTTAAATATCTGCAGAAATGTGAGGGGTGTACTCACTTTTGTGATACACTGTAATCACCGAAGAGATGGATATGAGTGTGGAAAAAGAGACTGCTTTGTAACAAATCTAAGAGCCTCATTCACAGCAGACCTTTGGATGTGATCTGCCAGAAAAAACTCATGTGTGACTAATTATGTTTGTAATGGCTGTCTTTATTTCAGTTGTAAGGCCTGGGTCTTGTTCAGGCTGGTTAACTTGCTGAAGCATGTGTAATATTATCAGTCACACCTGTACTTTTACTGTTACTTTACCAAAGAGTGTCCTTCTCTAGCATAATGGGTTTTCTCACTGTATCTTTTACTCAATGTATTAAGTAACCTTTTGGGTTCATGAGGCAGGGTTACAAAAAAAGAGCAAATTTGGTGCATTATTAAAAAATCGATTAGCAAATAATATGAGCAACTGGATGAAAGAAGGCATCTTATGAAGAGCGATTTAAAGGGTTTCAGTGGGATGCCTGTCACACACTTTCTGATGGCCTGAAAGAACTGCCTGAGTTCATTCAGTCTGCATAACACAATGTGATTGTAACTACCGCGAGACCCCAGATTGATTGGGGAAAAGGCTTGGCTCATGCTTGTTGGTCACATTGGTTATCAAAGAATTTGCATTAACATAAATAACATCTTTGAACAGTTTGGAATAAGCAGATGCATTCTATAGTTGCCCGGCTTTGAACATTAAAAATCTTTACGTTTGCAAGAATGCTTTGAGGCTACAAACACCCAGAGGCTACACCATATATAGATTCTGTAAAAAGGAACTTTCCATGTGTGGTGAGTTTAGAGAAGCAGTGCCCTTTACATCCCTGCTCATTCTGTCCCGTACATTAGTAAGATGTGATTTTAAACCCAAAGAATCTCATCCTGCTTCCTCCAGACATTGAAATGTATAATTAACTTTGAATCTCTGCTGTAGAAAAAGTAAAAAAGAAAAGTCTGTTTGTTCACTGAGCTATAAATTGTCTTGTCTGACACCAACCCCCATAATTGTTCGCAGGCACACGAAAAGAACAGTATAGAAATGTTTATCTTGTTGCTTGCTTTTGTTAGTCATAGAGACATCTTTGTTAATTCCAGTCTGTTTCATAACCAGTCAAAACTCCTCACAGGGGCTGAAACAATGTAACAGGACTTGTTTATTGCAAAGAGCTGAGACTTTTGATCACTTTTGCACAGCTAAATATCAGTTCACCCTGTGGCTGGTTCATTACTACCATGACTCAGAGTCATAATTATCTGTCTCACACTAAATTCAGAAATTAATAGTTGGGATTAATTGAGGATTCTTTTTTTTCATGACTGAAATAATAATTATCAGTGTTTCATTTGCACTGAGTGAAACCTTACATCAAACACAGGCTGTTCTTGTTTGATAAATGTGTGTGTGTGTGTGTGTGTGTGTGTGTGTGTGTGTGTGTGTGTGTGTGTGTGTGTGTGTGTGTGTGTGTGTGTGTGTGTGTGTGTGTGTGTGTGTATGTGTGCGTGTGTGTTCCTCACATATCAGACGTACCCCAAGGGCACTAATCAGAATCACTTAGGGCTTTTGGTTCTCTAAGTCCAATTTGCTTAAACAAATGCTGTGAAACTCATGAATTTGTATGCAAATGGAGTCTGAATACTGCAGGCTTTTTTATGTAATGGGAACGTTTTATTTTCTTAAGACAAGTTGATATTTTAGGACAAGGGGCTTATGAATAAAAATAAACTCAGTAATTACTTTTAAATGTGAAATTTTGACGGACTGACAAATTATGTCATCAAACAGGTAATGGAAATCAGCTCCCTCAGTGTGAAACCTCAGGGCGCTGGGAAACACCAGGATTTGATAAGAGCACATGAATATACATTATGCATAATAATGTCCATAATGTTCAGACACAAAATAAAGAAGAAAAGCAATATGAATACTCACCTCATAATTTGGAGGAATTCTGGCACCAAATCCCAAAGCTGAAAATCTTTTGTCACTGAAATGATAAGCAAATCAATCAGTTAGACATGAACAGCAACAAAGGTTCAGTCTTGGATAGTATGTGAGACCGATCAATATTGATGGTTAAGCCGTCCATTCACATTTCCAAGGGCAAACCCCCTGCTTGTTTGCATTTCATAAATGTTAAAAGCCTGAATTACAATTTGAAATCTGCCTCCAGTCCCTGCAGCCAGTGTTTGCACCTGTTCAAAGAGCTTCAGTCTCCTCCCCTCTGTTTTCATCCTGCCATTTTTTATCAGTGGATATTTCACTAAGAGGCTCTGCCATGTGGGATTGAGCTGTTTCTGTCACAGGCAAAGCGAGGGAAAAGACTGCATCTTTAACCACTCCTTTTTCTCACCAGATGAAGCATGATAGTATGTCTTCTCTCTGCCTTTGAAATCTGAACAAAAAAAAAGAGCCTTTAAAAATTCCTTCAATGGAAAGAAAATCTGGCATCCATAGAATGAACACTAAGTGACGTCAATAGCAGCTCAGTGTTAAAGGGGGAAAGAAATGAGATTGAGGTTGAGAAAATCAGTCAATCACGCTTACTCTAAAGAGGAGCTGCAGGTTGTTGAAAAAATAAAGTGACTACCAGCTATCGACTCCAAGAAATGTGACGTACAATCAGGGGCACAGTATGGGCAGAAAAGGAGCTTTAGATCATTAGTTACAGCACAGCAGCATTACATTTGTAGAACTGATTACACAGGCAAAAGTGTTGAAAGAGTGAAATGTTGAAGATTTAGACACTTGTTACAACCTTGAACCTAACTGAAACAACACTCCTCATGAAAATAACACTCAAATCAGCTTGTTAAGAAGAGACTATAATTACAGAAACTAAGGCAGAGTTTATTACCCATTTTTAGCCAGCCAGGGTAGGGAGCTTCAAATTATTTGTGCTTTTAAGTCCATGAACTCCATTGGCATCTATAAAGGATTAGTCTCTGGTACAAAGTGACCTTTCAATAATGCAATTATTAATGAGAGGCCTGACACCAAGCAAACTTTGTGAGCTCAGTCTGTACTGAAGTTTAGTAGCTGGCTATATTTAGTTCTGCTCACAGCCCGATGCCTCAAGAAGTGACCATAATATGAAATGCTATGAAACCTGGTTATGTCCTACCAGTGCTCATCTACCAACTACAGCTTCACCAAGCAGAGCAAACGTAACCTCACTGTCAATTTTATTTTGACTCACAGGTTTGAACAGATCACTGCAGGATAACTGCTGCATGTGGGCTGGAATGAACATTGTCACAAACAGGTTGGCCCGTGTTTTAGCCTTTAGCCTTAAGCCTGAGCTCCATCAATTGACATAGTGTTTGTAGAGCATTCACCACTCTATTGCATTTTAAAAACCCTAGCATAATCATCAAAGGAGCAGTGTGTGTGTCAGAGAGACCAAGACTTGGGGAAGAGGACATTAGCACAAAGGTTGATTTTGAGGCTGGCAGAGTCACTTTTTTGAGTCTCAGCATCTCTGGCTTGTTAATGCGTCTAACAAAAGTTAAACCTGTTACTGATTGTCATTGTATTTGGGCGCAGCCACAGCGGGATCTGACTTGTTAAACCACATTCTCAATAGATAAATGAGAGATTGAAATGATACTTAAAATGATTTCTTTGCCATCAAGACTATCAAACAGCACACTGTTAGTCCACAAGTGTGTTTTTATTCATCTTATTTTTATAAACTGCATTTGCCCAGAGAAAATGGGGCCTACCCTACTTTCCAGGCCTACGGCACTAAAGGAGGTTGTGCAAAAATCCCTGGAGTATTTATGTAAGTCCATGAAGTTCAATGACAGATACTGCTTCCTAAATACACATTAGACAGATAACACTTTGTGTTTGCTTTAACATGCTGGACTGTGTGGCGTTCAGGATCAGAGCTGCACAGCTTGTTTTCAGACGCATCAGTGATTGTTTGCTGACTCTAATGGCTGGCTCCCTTATCAGGACATTTACTCTACATGCCTTTAACGCTGGCAAAACAACCCCAAGTTTTCCAGTGGAGCGTTTGCTGCAATTACCATCTCCAGCTCAACTGATTTATTTTTGTATAGAGACACAAACATTTGAAACAAAGTGTTTAAGTCTTTACTGTAGATATGGAGTGGGTGCACCAAAGGTCTCACTGGCATCAGTGTTTGCAGCACGGTAAGTGTTGATTTATTTGTTGTGTTGACAAGAAGAGTCTGGGGGGTTGTTTGTCCACTCATGAAGCTAATATGGCTTTGAGGCAGCATTTCAGAAGTGTTTAATTAACTCTGATGGGTGTGGACTTGTACAAATGCTGACAGAGTGATGATTTTACTCTCTTGAGTATGAAATTAACTGCATGAAACCTCACTTTGAAGGATTTTGTTGTCCAACTATAATAATAACAAATGTTGCAGCAGCATGGGTAATATTGAAACATCAAAACAAAGAGAGAATTCTTTTTTAATCAGAGATATTATTTTCCTCCTCCTCAAAGCACCTCAAGGAGAGAAATGATTATGTGCGTCTGTCCCCATAACCTTGCAGTATTGTATTTACAGCGGCTGCAAATGGCAACAGAAACAGCCTGTAGGCTCTGGAGAATTTGAGCTCATATTTAGTTACAACCATTATCTTCTGTTCCAAGAAAAAAAAAGATAAACATTTGAATGAATCCAACTCGTATTCCCTGTAATGCAGCCTCTCCACATGTCCTGGATAATGTGCTGTTCTGTGTCCAGATAGAAAAACACTCCAGTAACAATGTTCCAGACAAATTAAAAGCATTCAGTGAGCAGTGTGTTTTGGCAGCTGATTACAGAATAAAAACATGCCTTTGCTTCAACTCATCTTCAACATTTGGATGTTTTCAGCTCACATTTCTTGTTGAATGTTCATCAAAATAACCACTATCCATTTAATACAGGCCTAACTCCCACGATTGTGACCTTTCCAACACTGTGAGGGAAAAATAATCTGACAAATAGACTGCGGTTTTTGGCATCATATGGGTTTTGCCAGCTAACTATTGTGGAAAGGCTTCTAGACTATGTTTGGACATCCTTATGCCTTTTACTGAGAAAACAGAATGGTGCAGGTAGGGTTCAAAAGTGGGTCAGCCACCTTAAAAACTGTGACCTCTGTGCATAAGCTGTGTGAAGCTACTTCTGAATCCAATGAGACATGAAGGCCTTTCACTAGCAAGGACCACACATCAACATAGGATTTAAAACGGTTTATTTAGATGAGTAAATGCAAACGTGCTTACATGTCACAGGCGATTTGGGGAAGCTATGAGAAGGAGTCCGCCATAGCTCCCGGGCACGACAGACCCCCCTTTTATTTAAAGACCCTACGAAGTATGAAATAGATAGATAAAGGGAGGGTGGGAGGGACGTACAAAGAGAGAACAAACAGGATATGGTGGGTAAGGAGGATTTATATACCGGAAGGGGTGATGTTGAGGTGTGGTCCTGCTCCCGAAATTATGCTAAAAGCTCCACTAAATGAGATCATAGATGCCACTGACTCTAAAGGACAAAGTATTGCTCTCCTCTTGGATTTATGTAAGGTCTTTGACTTATTTGGTTTTTAATAGGACAGAACCAACATCAGGTTCCTGCTGAAAACTTTTCAGCTAGCTTCCCGAGCATCTATGTTTCACCTCCCACCTTTTTGAATGTAAAGACTGGTGTCCATCAAAGGTCCCTATTTGGTTCTCTCTTACTTGTTGTCTAAATCGATGATTAATGCTGAAATGTTATAACACGTTTTCATTTTTGCGTGGATAACACCATTTTATAAATTTCATCATTTTCCTTTGTTGAACAACCTTTTGATTGCTCTATAGATTAGTTTTTAAATCAAGTGCAGTCTCGACTGAGATAATGTACTTTTATTGGTCTGCAAGAACAATGTAGGATGACTGTCAAATTTTCCAAGACTCAAATTCCTGAGTTTTTTTTTTCCTTCGATACAAATCTATCTTTTCACCATCATATTGAGTCTAACAGAAACAGAAACTAAGGCTGTTTTTCTTTTTTTTCTGAGAGAAAAAAATCGATCTCAGCAGCCTTTTGTTACTTGACCATGGGTATCTACTTTATGTAACAACAATTGGAAATATCTAAAGATGCACATCTGGACCAATTGATATCCATGCATTAAAAATTTATCCACAGATCTCTAATGAAAAGACATCCATATGCACAACTATACAGGTCTTAAAATGGATGTCAAAGCCTCTTAAGCTGAGACAGGAGGATAGACAAGGCGACTTGCTCCTCATTTTCATCATTCCATCTTGCTGCAAAGTGTGTCAGTCCTTGTTTCCCTCTATTTGTCTGCCAATGTGAGGAGCCATGGGGAAATGTGCCCGCTGTAATAGCCCTCTCAGCAAAGTAAACGAGCCTCTGCCCACACAGACAAAAGCTCGTCACTCCAGCTCCATAATGCACTCCTCTGCAAGGACTCTAAAATCCCACATCACCTATATCCACTAAAGGCTAAAAGGTTTGCTTGCCCACATGTTACACCTCACTAATGACTCCAGCTTAAGAGGAAAGGGCTGCCCACTCAGAGGTATGTTTCCATGTATGACGCTCCAGGGCTTCTATATAAACATAATGACCAAAATGATAGAGCTACAAGGATGACATGCTCGATCTCAGGCAATTTTTTTGTGTCTCAGTGCTATCTCCAAGATGCTATAATTAGCCAGACAGTCATCCCCTGATAGTCAATAGGAGGATCAGCATAAATTTAGAAGTGTTAATCTTCATCTGGCTTAGTAATGATGGATGAGAGGGTCTTTCTCTGAAATACATCACGTTATAAAAGTCTCCCTTTAATTAGAGCGTACCTGCAGGCCTGCTAGCAATTTTTAATAGTATTTGTAACATTCGCAAATTGTTAAATATTTATTCTCAATTAGTCAATCAGGATGTTAAATAAAAGTGGTTGCCTGAGGCCAGTTTCTAATAACATATTCATTTGAATAAACGTTTACAGCAACAGGCATTGAGAGAGTTTTAGTGCCTGTAATGATTCCTCAAGCAGGCTTTACCCTGCATCTCCTCTGTCTTAACATCTCATCCAAAACCACACTGTTAGTCTTACAGCCACAGAGCCTCCTACTTCTTCTTGAAGTGGCTGCTATGCTTGTGTCAGCCCAGATCACTGCATGTGTTCCTCTCTCGTTCAGGGTAATGAGCCTGTGCAAGCTAAGGAGGAGGACCTGTGGTGGCAGCAGATGTTGATAGGAAACTGAACTGTTGAGTTATCCGCAGGAGAAAGTAAAAGCAGATAGCAATGTGAACAGAGAGGCTGTGAAGTACATGCAAGACTGTTTGCACTGTATAAACACAGGCTTATACTAAAGAGTGTGGGTGGGCATCTATTTTTTCTTTTTGGCATGTGTGTTTAAGAACTGAGACTTTATGTTTCCTGTCTCTGAATTTATTCTACATCATCACACAAACACAGCAGTCATTGGCCTCATACCTCTTCGTAAGAAATGTTACCCTCCAAGAGCACACACACACACACACATACACACACACACACACACACACACACACACACACACACACACACACACACGCGCACACACACGTACACAATATACCAATTTGCATTGGAATGGTGGTGTGTGAAGTCAAGCATAATTAAAAAATTGCATTAATGAGTGCAGGAAACTGTAATTACCCAATCATATCCATCATTTCCCAAACTGTTGGTTTTGATATCTCTGTCAAAAAGCTGTCAGCAACTAATCTAAAGTGGGCACAGAATTTGAATGCCTGTGACTGATATAAAGGTCTACGAGTCAAGTCTCTGATGAACTGTCAAAACCAAGAAATTAATGGATTGATCTTGAATTTTCTGCCAGTGTCCTTGACTGCTGCTTCGAGAAGCCACCAGCTTCAGTCCTAGATTAGCCTCATGCATAAGTTATACCAGCAGAGACCTAATTTGTTTGCTCTACATTTTGCAGGTACAAACACTTTCTCAGGCATCACTTAGCTTAAAGCAAATTTAAATTGACTTGCAAATTTGAACACAATGTCGACAAAAAACAAACTTGCATATGTGCAGTGAGCTGTTTTGTTGACAAGGCGAAGCTTGTTACTCATCCAAGAGATAATTTAAAATGCAAAATATATTTCAGAGAGGAATTAAATCAGAGAGCGAGAGAGAGAGTTAGTGGTCAACAGTTCAGTCCCATTATTTCAAACAAACTGGTGAGCAGAAATGTAATAACCCACTGGAATGAGCTGCAATCCCGTTCCAGTTATTCCTTTTACAATCCTTTGCACTGTGGTTAAGATGGAGTGGCTCATTTTAGAGCGAGACATCCCACTGAAACAGGCAAGTAAGAGGCACTTTGGAGCCGTACTCCACTGCAGGGGACACGGACAATCCCTCCCAGGCACCAAAGAGCCTTTAGAGAGAAACAAAAGACTGACTAACCTATCATAGTCCTGACAGATCTCTCCCACTGCGATCAGAGCCTTCAAGTACTCATTGGGCTGGTAAGGGTTTATGTAGTGCAAAGAGCAGCTGTTCCTGGGGTCTCCATTGGATGCTGTGAAGTCGATGGCAACCTGGTGGAAAGGAGTTATGAAATAAACAATCTGACACAAGCTTTCAGCTCTCCTTCTTCGCTTTTGAACATAGACTTGTATTTGGCTGGATATCATTTCATACTGGGTGAGCGAGCCCAAAATAAGCCCAATGGCAGCATAAATTATCTTATCAGTGGTAAAAAATTTGTACTTTTTACACCCACATGCCGTAGATTCAAGCAGCCACAGCTTCCATGCACTGCAGATCCAAGCAGCCAGCTACTTTCACAAGGGAGGTGCTGTATCCACCACAGTGGTCCTCATGATTAATATTCACTGCTTCAGTAATAATCCAGCAGCAGAATGAGAGCGAGCAATGAGAGCAGACCAAAGGGCAAGAGTTAAAGGAGGCTGGAATTTATTCCGCCCAGCTGCCTACCACAAGAAAACTAACCGTGAACACAGACAGTGTCAGGGAAGTTTCAGGGATAAAAGGATCTCCTATTACTTTCAAAGAAGGGGTTTTATAACATTCAGATCCTTTCTTCGTTCAAATGTAGTTAAATAACACAGAAGCAGTATTTGTTCTCAATCAATGATTGAAAGAAAAACCTTTCTGATTCATGGCAAACTAACAAGGCAATAAATTTAGCAAAGTAATGTATAGTTTCCTCTGTAAAATAATAAAAGGCATGAGATTAAAATGAACAGGTAAAGCAAAAGTAATGATCTTGATAGGTTTATTTTCAGATTCTATATTAAACCGTACTTTTCTTTGTACACGGTAACTTTTTACCAGATACAATGCTTCCAGGTAATGTATTTATCAACAGTTACATTGTGCATGTTATCTGAACTGTGACAACCAGCAAACTTTACAAGTTTGTAGCATAGTTTAAAAGTTGGCTACATTTAGCACTACTCATTTAGTGCTTTGAGGTAACCTTAACAGTTAACTCTAGTGAAATCCTGGTCATGGCCTACCAGTGCTCATCTACCAAGCAGAGCAAACATAACCTGGCTCTTCATTTTCTTGATAGAATCTCAGGTTTGAACAGATCAGTATAACTGCTGCATGTGGGTTGGGATGAACATTGTTACATACAGTTTAACCTCTATTTCAGCCTTTAGCCTGTGCTCTATCCCTCTCCCCTTTTTCCGTTTCTTCTGCTCTCCTGTCCCTTTTCTGACAGGCAGTCAAGCTCCAGTATCTGCCTTTACTACTAAATAAATCAGTTATCCTTTTGACAGAGAAAAATACAAATTTCTCTTCTCACTACTAAACTTTGTCAGCCGTCATAACATTGTCGTAGAGACTTTGAATGCCATAAATCAATGCGGTCAGGTTCGACCTAATCAGGCAGCTAGGAATAAGCATTTAGAAAAATAAAATCTATTTTAGCGCTCATAATCTCATTTTAAGTTGTAAATTGCACCAAGGCATAAATCTAGATATGATACTTTTCAAGCTCAGTAAGAAATTCTTCACAGTCCTTTTAAGTTTACTTCTTGTTTGAACAAACAACTCTCCATGAGACACACACACACACACACACTCACACACACAAAACACTGACAGATCTTATATTCATAATGGTATAAGGTAATTCACAGGGGTATAAGAGTGAGGCAGCATTAAAAGCAGTCTGCTCAACTTACCGTGAAGTGGATCTGGCATCCTCCCATGATGTAATCTAAGAAGGAGTACACTCTGTGGAGCTGCAAGAGAAGAAAAAAAATGTGGGTGTGAGAGAGTATATTCAGCAATGTTTATGGATGTATCTGTTCATTAAATTGTCATTAACTCCACAAATCTGTTGACTGCAAAGGCTTATAAAAGTGATAAATCTAGCCAAAGGAAAATAAGCTTAATATGTCCCTGGTGAAAATAGCCAAAAATTATTGTCATTTGGATGAAAAATGAGAAGATTTCTACCTTAAGGTCACTGAGGATGACAACTCCTGAATTTTTATAATTTCTCTTCTTCTGTTTGTACTTGGGATTCACGCAATCCCACGTCACCTGGCAGAAAATGAGTTCAAGACAGAGACAAAAAGTTTATTGTGATGGTTTCAGAGGAACAGGATGAAAGAAATAATTGGATGAAATTATTACTTTGATAACCCTCCTCATGTTTTTCTTCTCCGCCTCTTCATTTGCTAACCTTATTTCCACTGGAAATTTTCTGCATTTCCCTGAAAGTGGCGTAGAACTCGCCAATGAAGTCATGTTTCCCCCTTGAGTCATAATCCCACACTAGGCACTGTTGGATGCAAACAAAACACTGTTTATTTTCTCTGCAGGTCTTGTTGATTCACTTTATTTCATGTCCCTTTTCTACTTCAGATCAAAGTATTTGAGAACACCTTCACATCCAGCCTTGATTTTTTAACTCCAGCTGAGACACCTCTTACCTTGAGCTTCCGGTCCTCATCACAGCTGCACAGCGATATGAGAGACACTTTAAAAGGCTCCCACACAGGATTCAAGTTGTTTTTAATCACCTGTTTGCCAAGGAAAACATTTCGTTTGAGGCAAAGAGCTGGAAACAGATGTTCAAAGAGAAGAGATGTGGTTATATGTACCTCAGTCCTGTGCACAAGCTGCTCCGTTTCATCATCATTGATTCGGTAAATTTCCAAAAATGGGTCTGACTTACTGAAGAGATCCTGCAGTGAAAAAAACATTAATGCTGATGGCTTAAATTGTTGAGTGAGCGCCTTTAAAAAGGACCGGAGATTTTGCTGGTAACTATTAGTTTCCTTCTAAAATATTCTGTCGATTTCAGTAAGTAAAAACAAACAGGTGATCATGTAAAATGTAACTCCAACAGGGTGAGATGGAACCCAAACATGCACAGCCTTCATATAAATACTTTATTACACTGGACACTGATGTTAACATTTGCATTATTTTGAGTTATCAGTTTATAAGTTCTAGTAGCCTATTCAGTGCAAGATTTTGATACATGTCTATCTATCCCTCGAATATCTGCTCTGCTCCTCTCATTCAGATTTGTAGGGGGTTAAGGGGCCTGGAGTCCGTCCCAATTGTTGTTTGGCGAGAAGCATGAACTACCCCAGGCAGGCTGGCAGTCCATCACAGGACGGACCAATTAACTGAAATGACCAATCAACCTGACCAACATGTTTTTGGAACCCCAGAGAAAACACGCTTGTGTATGGTTAGAAAATGTAAGCTCCACACAGAAAGCCTCCTGCACAGCCAGAACAAGGATCTCTTTGCTGTGAGGCGTCAGTGTTATCCAACGCACGACCATGCACCACTCATGGATGTTGAAGAGACAAAATGGCATGAGGCTAATCTGTGCAGGAGTCAGGTCTTTTTTTTTCTTGTCTTGTCTCTCTCTTTTTTTGATAACTTAGTACAGGGAAATTAATTCAAATAGCCACTGACTCTGATTAATCATAGCTGATTGGAGAGGCAGGGGTAATTTTCCCTGTGATTTAAGGTCAGGAAAAAGAAGACATAACTTTTGCAGCTCAGCGTGAAGGCTCTCTCAGAGAAGCCATCATCAGTGAAGCGAAAAAAGATTAAATAAAATGCAATTTGTAATTCTAGTCTCAAGGGAGTTTACACATTTTACTGCCTGAATCTTTTTTAAATTCCTTTAATTGATCCCTCTCCTTTTCTAAACACCAATACAATACTGACTGCGGAAATACCAGCCAGCAGAGAATTTGTACTTTCTTTCATGTTGCATTACTTCCAAGAGGTCATCATAAACAACCTTGTATTGGCTTACTATTATTACAGTTATGCAATCAAATTAAGCCAGTGGTGCTGTGTCCGTCTTTCTTATGAAAAACCCTGCTAGACTAAAGTAATGCTCATGATTCTGACTTCTTCAGGGTTGTTTGTGATAGCCTTAGATGATCCTCAGTGTCTCAAGCAGCCAACATGCTACTGAGAGCGCAGTTACATTGGTTATTTACGTCAATTGATTCCTCAGGGAGGAAATCAAATAATTACCGAGCGTGTGTTTGTCTCTGTGTTTGATTGTGTGTGTAGAGGGTTTCTGCACACTGAGTGAGGTAGTTAATTCTGCATTTCCCGCCACATTAGTCAGATGCATCTCCCGAGGGATGCAAGTAAAAAGAGCTGTAGCATCCTCTCTTTGCTGCTATGGCAACCACTAATCAG
This sequence comes from Thalassoma bifasciatum, assembly GCA_008086565.1. Lineage (NCBI taxonomy): Eukaryota > Metazoa > Chordata > Actinopteri > Labriformes > Labridae > Thalassoma > Thalassoma bifasciatum. Next base: position 1,290,956 of record RPOG01000004.1, read on the forward strand.
AGGCTTTGACGGCATAGGCTGATCAGACACATGTCAAAATTTAATCCCAGGCTAGAAATATCTCTAATGTTAATCATTGCCATTTACCGCAATTTGTAGTATATCATTGCTAATTCTCCTGTACATTAGCAGCCATATTGTGATCCTTCAATGTTAACTGAAGGTTAAGAGGTGATGTATCAGAGAGGAGGCCAATTACACACTGTTTACTGCTTCACTCATACTCTATGTGTGTGAGAGCAATATGTTATTACACCCAAGAGATCCACTGCAGCTAATTAACATTGTAAAGAAATGTAATAGAGCGTGAAACACCTGAAGACTGATGGAGTCTAATTATGACGGGGAATTGAATAAGTGCATTGAACAAGTTTCAGGTATGATGGGAGCTTAAAAGTTACTTTGACATCTACTGTGCACCTCGAATTTAAAGCATTTAAATTGACCAGTTAGAGCTTTTCACACAACTCTGCAGAGGAAATAGATTTTTCAAGCAAAAGTTTGATTTGGCAGAATTACAAACCAGTAGACATAAAAACAACCATTCCCAAGCTGTTTTTATTTGGCGCCTTGTCTGATTTTTAACCATTTCAAGTGCTTTCACAGTGTTCACCAATCAGATTTATCACATTCATATCAGAGGGTTCGATGTTAAGTGTACTGAGTAAGGGCAGTTATGTGAACAGCAAAACCTGAGACTGAACCCAAGCTCTTCTAAATGAGAAATAACAACCTTTACTACTAATCCACAGCCACTGAATGAGACTCATCTGTCAGCAGAGCTACACCAGCATCTTTGCACACTGCTGTCTGTTTTACACAGAAAAGGAAGGTAAATACTGAGTTTTACAATATTGTAGTTGAGCTGCATTCACTGTATCTACAGCTAGTGTAATGTTTAAGTATCATTGGTTTACAACTTGCTGCAAACTGCTCTGCTCATGGTGGGTTAAGATAAGATCAAACTTTGTGTGTCCCGTGTCTTGTAACTCAACTCAACTAAAATTTATGGTTGAAGCACTTAAAAACAACCACAGCTGAAACATAAATGGCAAAAAAACATTGAAACAATGGATAAAAACAGGTATAAACACTAAAGTGATTGTTTCATTGTTCTGTTGAATAAATTAAGATTGATTGATGGATAAAGTCACCAATGATGTCTTGTTCCCCTAGTGGAACCATAGCAGTCTCACTCATCTGCAACTCACCCATATCTACACATATAGCTCTCTGTGATATTTTGTGTCACAGTGACTCATGATCATACATCATTGCCCTGCATCATACACATCCTAAATCTAATATATAGTATATAGTTTATACAGAAGAACTCTTCTTCTGTATCGCATGCTGGATGATGATGCCAATTAAAACAAGACTTTTGTAAATGCTCTCTGGTAAGAATCAGAACCAATTCCCTCCTAAGAGCAGGTGGAGCTGCCAACTGCAGCCTCAAAAAATAAATATATGTGATGTTGAAAAATTGAATCGAACAGTGAGGAGAGAATCAAGGTCAGCCTTTGAGTGTAGCATCCTGATGTATGCTCCCAGAACATGGGAGAGTTCAGCTCATCACTGCTGTAATTGGATGAAAGCTCCTGCTGTCTTTTTGATTGAAATATGCCTTTGGCAAACTTTGACAGTGCGAAAACAGGAGCAGCTAAGGTCAGTAATATTCAGCCTTAAAGGGACCACATGAATTCACCCACATAATGAAAGATGTTATTCACTGTCTCTTACTGACAGAGTGACTAGTGTGCTGAAAAAATAAACAATGGACTTTTGCATAGGAAGCAAGTGGAAGAATCATATTACTCCCACTAGTATCCCTGCTGAGTGCAATCAAAACGCATGTAATGACATGTCATGAAGTGTGTTTCTCATTCAATCAGAACCATGCCCCCCACCCCCCACCCCACCCCTCCTCACCTTATCATCAAGCTTCTTGGCACAGAAAGAGAGTTCCAAATATCCGTTGTTGCCAGATATTTCTTCAGCATGGACCTGAAAAAAAAAGTGATTTTTTTTTTGGCATTAATTTTTTTTTTGCCGTGGTTTGAAAAAGAAAACATAGATTGTAACAGTGTCACATTATTTACAGATTCTCTCACACTTGCGGTACATTCCTTTATAATGACATGAATGCCCAGAGGTAAGACATTAAGAGAGCTGTCACTTTGACACTGATACCCCCTCTCACAAAAAAAGTCTCAAGGAAACTCTGCATACGAACATAAGCTTTCATCTGTCATGTAACTATTTAAAACTAGCAGTCAACTAGAGCATTTTACACAGCAAGTCTAAATCTATGTCATATAAACCTGTCTACGTACCATTGTAAATAGTTAGGCTAATTGTTATGGAAGTCAGTGCCACTTCAGTTTGCAGTTACCAAAGTGAAGTAGCTTTTACTTAGCACAGAACTGCAACCATTAAAACTGGTCCAAGTACAGAGCTCCATGAGCTGCTAACTACTGAGCCTTTGCTGATAAAGCTTCTATCTTTTTCTGTTCAAGATCTAATCTCCAGTTTATACTTGTGCGCTTGTCAAAACGTGGAATTGCCGTTTGTAATGATCAGCTAACACAGTCTCAGGCTAGGCTGTCTGGCTCTCTCACGCTAACCAGCATTTTGCTCTCTCTATTTGAACTGACAGACACGTACATCAGACTGCCAGACTCCCAGCTGTAGAGTGAGCATGGCCAGAGTCTGACAAGGCTTGACAGTGATGATTGACAAAATATGAAACTTGTACTTTTTATCAGTGGGCTTGCTCTGACAGGTACCAAGTGAGAAGAGGAATCTTTATAAGAGGAGTGGGCAGGAGGAGTGTGTATACATTTCTCCCTCTGGCCCTGTACCTCTGACACTTCAATCAATGTTTTTTTTCTTCCATAAGACAGTGTTTCTCAGAGGAAGTGATTTTCAAAACTCATACCAGAAGCTACAAAAACATATGGCATTAACATTTTTAAAAAGGGTTGGCTTTTAAAGGTTTATTATTTGTTTCAGGAAATCAGATGGTGATAACAATGATGAATATTAATGACAGCAATGATAATGATGATGGATATGATGTTGACAATGAGGACAATGATACAGGTGATGCTAAAGTGGGTAAAAATGACAACAATGACATGACATAATGTTCAAAATGCCAATGGTGATAATGATTCTGATGTTTATGATGATCAAAACAATGATGCAATAACTTTTGAGGTGTAAACACCGTGTGATCTTTTCGGTGCAACAGAAAATTCAGTTGAGTTTGATTGAACATGACAAAAAAGTAATGATAGCATTTAACACTGAAAATGAAAATTTGATGAGATGGTAGTAATAGAAATAGAAATAGTGTTAATGAAATTAATGGTGACAAAATTCACAAAGATGATGACTATGATGATGATGATGATGATGATTAATGTTTGGCAAGCAAAAGAAGTAGGTATCGTAAACATTATTTTCTATGTAATAACAAACTCTTCTCTTAACATGTTTTTCGGTCAACAGCACATTTGTGTGGGCGTACCCTTCACATCTTTGCTGACAGTCTTATAAAAAGTCATAACAGAAGCCTTGCTCCTGGTGGTGATTCATAAATGTTTTCCTCAGTCTCATTTAACCTGCTTTTCCCGCTTTTGCCCCCAGATCTACAACAGCGCTGTATGCCATCATTTTTTTCCATAATTTTAGAGCCAAGCCTGAGGTCTTTATTGTCCATAGAACTGAAACCTGTTGGAATTATCGTGAAATGCATATCCATAAGAATCCTCATCAAAACAAATATACAGCGGCTGTAGAATTTGTGCTTGTTTTCTTATTTACAAGGACGGTCTCTTTTGTCCCTTTACTTGCAACACAGATGTATTTATCAGCATAATACAAAAACATTCACACTCTCTATAAGGGCACGGCAAGCAAAAGAGAAGCAAATGGTACAATATTACAGATGCAGGAAAACAAACAAAGACATTTTCGTGTCAGCCTGTGTGGGTAGCAGCTACATGCTAGATGAGGGTTTTGCATTATGAAGCGCTGAATGATGCACTGAATCCTCTATACTTGCTAAAAGAGATGATCAGAAATCCCCCTGTGTGAATTTTCACAGTTTTCTGGCAGACCTCATAAAAGGTCTTTGCTGCCGGCTCTTGTTGGAATAAATTCTGGCAAGAGATGACGTGATAGAATTTAAATGGATGAGTTTGTCTTTAGCTTTTCCCAGGCAGTGCAGAGGTCCTGGGTTCAAATCTCAGGCCAGGTCAGTTCTGTTTGTAATGATGAGGGTGAAAAGCTCCTTCCCACTTGCAGTGGATTGCATTTTAGTGCACAGAACCTGTTATTATATCCTGAACTGTACATCATGAAACCAACAACAGTCATGCCTCTTTTGAACAGACCAGTTTGGAAAACGTCCATATTATAGCCTTTATTGTTTTCTATATGTCTCACCCACTGGCTTGTACGCTGTCAGATGGTGCTCAATGATCCAGCATCACTTCTCTTCCTTATGTCAATTATGAAACATGCATCATTTCTAAGAGCAGCAATTGCTTCCTTGGGTGTATTTGCATGCCTCGCAGACTTGGCACAGCGTTCCACCAAAAGAGACGCCATGTGACAAAAAAAGTGCTCATCTAGGAAAACTACTTTTGACAACCATCAATACAACAAATTTCACCTTGGTCAAAAATGCTTTAAAGTGAGAAGACACAGGCCTAGAAAAAGTTATTAAAGACAGTTGTCTTTTGGCTAATATCCATCAATTTAACATCCATTACTTTGCTTAGCTTTGCGGACCATTAGTGGTTCCGCTTCCCTCAAGGCAAGCAATTCAGACAGTTTTATCCACCACAGCAGTAATGTAATGTTAATGATGTAACCTACTGTGATGGTGGATTTGCCGGCATATTTCCCATACTTCAGCAACAAAGGCTTCATCATCTTCTTTTGGGCCACGATCTGCAAACAGCAAAATAAACACAATCATTGGCTTGAGACCTCAGCAGTAAGAGGAGAGAACAGGGATCTGAGTCATCAGCACCAGCGATAAGCAACCAGCCCTTACTATGCATTTCTACAGAGCATACAGTATCAGGTGTATTTATAACCAACACCACAAACATGGGTTTACCTGATTGTATCAGATAAAAAATCCTACTGCAATGACAACTGATTGAAGTTTAGGACATGACATCTGCTCACCTGGCCGAGAGTGCACTCCACCCCACCCAGAAAGTCATCATCTCGGGTCCCAATGCTGTGGGTGCCATGGATGTCGTAGACCTCAAACCGCAGCTTCTGGACCTCCTCAAAGTAGTAGTCCAATGAAAAAACCTTGGCAAAGACTGGATGTAAGTTGCTCTTGATCACCTCGGTCCTGTCAAGCTGAAAGGAAATAATGTGTGATATACCAACCTTTCAAAAGGAAGCAATTCTGAGCCATAAGAGAAGATAGCCTTTATTTGACCAGATGATAGCACTTCTGCAGAATAAAGTATCATTTCACAGAGAGATCACATCAAAAAAGAGTTAAAAGAAAAACGTATTGGTCCTTTTCAAGGAGCACCGGGGTATATAGAAGGGCAAATGTTATTTTGTTCTGTCAAGAGGATGATATGGGGGAAGATTGGAAGTCTCAGATGTTTAATCTCAGTGCCCATGCGTGTCTTTTAGTGGCTGACAGGAAAAAGCTGACCTCACTGGAGCTCATCAGCTCATCATGTGGGATTTAGCCCCCACACAAATCTATGGACGTGAAGATGGCATAATTTTTCACAAGGACAAACTCTGATCCAAATTAAGTCTTGGGTTGACATGAGTTATTTTTAGCCGTGAAAATGATTTATCCATGCTTAATGTTCACGATATTTTGTGAACTCATTTGTGTTCAATGCATGTGTTGGGACTCAAACTCAACTGATAAAAAGCTATATACCTATAGAATACAAATCACAAATGATGATCGATCAGGAGGCACAGCCTACAGATGATCCATGGACAACAAACAAGAAATTATATTCAACTCAACAGACTCTTTCCCACATGCTGATTTTCCCATCACCGTGTCCGAATTCAACGTCTACTTTCAAAGCTTTTCAGCAGTGTCATAGTAAAACATTTATAGCTTATAGAGCCCTAACAGGCCACATTTGTTCCAATCCCCCCATGCCAACACTTAGCATTGGGATTGGAAGCACATGGAACAATTTCTGCAGCTTTTAATGATTTGAATAACAACCATCTCTAATTGTTCCTGCCAGCTTTGTCAGAGGTGAAAAGCACACTGTTTGAGTGCTTCTCCAAAGCTGCTTCTTTTTTTTCTCAAAATGTGTACCATTATTTCTGTTTCTAAAATGAATTCTCAACTTCTCTCAGTGACACCAAGCTTGCATCTCATTATCCACACATTTCCTAACCATGCTGCAAAAACTGCTTTATCTCAACAAGTTGTACCACCACATACCACGCTTTGACATCCATTAATCAGGTTGACACCACTCTCCTGAAATGTATTCTTTAATTTACTGGTTTGGTAGTGGGCACTTATTACGTGGGCTGCTCTAAACTCAGCATAGGTGTGGCATGAGATTTTGTGAGGCGAATGCTACAAAAGCTAATTAACAACATTTCATCAAACCATTCAGTGACCCCTTGTTCTCTTTGAGCTAGGGCATCTTTCATCATCCTGAAAGAGAACACCTCCTGTTAGAGAAGAGATGTTTCATCACAGGATAAAAGTGCTTCTATTGATCTATAGAGAGCGCTCTGTCTAATGGGACAAGTTTACCCAAACTGTGCCAAAAACCCTTCTCCCACCTGTACACCAGCATCTTCATTATCTGCTTCTTGATTTGTATTTAATTTCTTCCCAGTGATCAGCCATAAAACAGTGTAAAAGCTATCTTTTGTTATGCATTTTTATGATTTTTTTTTAATCCTTCATTCATACAGTTTCCTGTTTATATGCTGAGGATGGACGTCTGCCTGAAACATTCATGCATGAATAAACATTTTAATTGGGCTGCTGTCCTGTTCCTGTTGTTTTCAATTTTGCTTTTAAGCATTCAGCACAACAGAGTTGAAAGTGTTGAGTCATTATCCTTTTTTTTTTGCCTTTTAATCAATATGCAATTCAAATTTTGGGTTCGTAAATTACAAAACTTGTCACGTTTGGCTATCTTTGAACAAAGAGATAAACATTACAGGCTTGAAAATGACCAGGCATGAACCCTGTCGTGGTTCTGGATAGATAAACAGTCGAGTTTGAGCATCTGCATAATTTTTTTCTCCTTTTGTAATATGCAACAAAATAAATGGAATACAAATAATAGCTCTGCTGTTTCTTTTCATTATGGCACACATCACAAAGAAAGTAAAAACCTCCATCTTGAATAATCCTCCTCAGCTTCATTCATTCCCATCTCTCATTATTGCCTTTGCTTGCCTTCTCCTCCACTATTTGTGCCATCTGGATGGACAGATTTAGGATGAGTCTGAAGAGTCTGTTTGTCGATGAAAGCTTATCAGAGCAACGGAGGATAGGTGGTGCTTAAGTCTGTGACGCCTGTTTGTTGTTGATGTGGGGCCAGAACTACAGTGAGTTTCCTGACAGGAAAACTGAAGCTTTCTGTCATTACTTCTGACAGATATTCACAACTTATCTGCCACAGGAAGCCCCGGCAGCTCTGGTGAGGTGTCAACAGATAGATTTGGATAAACTCATCATCATTGAGGCACATTGAGTCCAGTTTACACAAAAAGAGAAAACTGCATAAAATGGCATTTCACTCACATTCTTTCTGCCTTTACGCTCAGAGGAGATCAGGTAGTGAGGTAAGACGAGTAGACATAAAGCTGTTCGACAAATAGTAGAGAGGCCATACAGTGAGAGCTTAGAACAGAGGAAGGGGTGGCTGTGAGTTGAGTGGGCTAAGCCTCTTACTCAGTTATTGACGTAAGTAAACATTTTGCACTATCAACGGTGTATCCCAATGCGGAGGGAGCTGACATGAGAGGATTGGACAACTTCTGTACACTGCCAATACTGTCAAGACTCAGATAGAGAGATACAGGCAGAGCGGTGAGAGAAGAAAACATCTTTGACTTATGTCCAGGTATTAATGATTTCATATTTACTTGCAATTAAAAGTCTTGGAATCAAAGTTTTGCACAAAAAGCTTCCTTTCTTTCAAACTTTCCTTCAAGATGAGTGACATGAGTGAGGATTTATTTCAAAACTGTTTGAAAAGCCTGCTCATAAACAGCTTCTTTTCCTGCTCAGACCACTCATCAAGTCTGTGTGGGCGTGGCAGACAGATTGATTGACACCTCCCTGCCTCTGCATAAAACAATGAAGCGAGTGACAATCAGCATTTACAGTCCTAGACAGTGTGTTTGAGTTATCTGACTGAGAATCATAGGAGCAGAAGCTCCGTCATCTGAAAACTGTTTATTTATTTGAAAATCGTTCCCTTTCCAAGTTGTTGTCAGCAGTCCGACTACACTTGTTACATTAGCTGAGATGCCCTGATTTGCTCTCATGCTGTAGATGTGATACTAAATGATAGCGCTACAGCCTTAAATTCCCCCTTTTTTCCAAATTCAATCTTATATTGAAAAACTCTGAAAACATATGTCACCAAAGACAGATCCAAACTAAGCTATGGCATTCAAAAACAGACAACTATGATTGACACACAACAGCTGCAGTCATCAATTTTTGGCCCAATGGAGATGTTAATATTGGGTGTAGTCAATCAAGTATTTGTCATTTGACTCTTTCAGAGGATTGATAAGAATATCAGAAGTGACACAACATCTAAATGTATCACAAACAATTAGCAATCATGTCATTCATTTGTTTCACACAAGGTCTTTTGTGTACAGTATTATATTATTACATCTGGCCATGTCACAGAAATCCTCACCTAATGAGGTAAAGCCATAGTTCATGAATGTTGGCTCATTCTGACGAAATTTGAAGTACCAAAGTGATACTCTATGGTTGTGACATTTTTGCGGCTGATTTAAGTTCAGTATGCTCACCTGGTGGTCTTTGTCTCTTTAGATCTATGTACTTTTTTTATTACAGTATCTCTCGGTCACTTTGGTGCATTTCTTTGAACAGAAATAACATTCTCATAACTATTAGTTCAACCTCCACAACATTTAGTCATTTCTGCACATTATAGTATCAGTTTTGTATTCCTTACACCAAATTGCAAATGCTTTTGGACATGTATCAGTTGCTTTCATACATTTTTCTGCTGTTTTGTAATATTATCACTTGCTTTTGTCATGTAATGTCAGTCAAAATGAAATATGCTTTTAAATGCTCAATAGTTTCTCCCTATAAAACTAATATTCCTCATTCCATTTCTTGAGTCTCAACATACAAAATTGTTGAACTAGTTCTCAAAACTTGTCTGGCAAATTTTAAACTTTCCTGAAAATGAGTTGCAACTAATGACAAGCCACTTTTCCACAGTCACTCAGAGCTGAATCCCATGAACCCTTTCTTGACTCGCATTTATGAACTGAGCAGTACAAATGTACCATTTCTACAAAACTGTGACACAGAAATGGAAGGTCAGTGTGGTGGGAGAGGAGTGAGGATGCAGGAAGGAAGAGGAAGAGGACAAACCAGGGGAGGAAGAGGCCAAGTATATAGATATATTTCTATTGGAGTTAGGGTTACAATTTTGGACCATGTTGTCAGTTACAGTGGCTGAGGTTGGTAGAAGGGCGAAGCCTGATGTTGAGGAAAACCCTATAAACCCTATCATTCAAACTTTTCATCAGAAGAACAGGTGTTTTAAGTGGACAGAAACCAATCTTTAATAAAGCTTACAGTGGTACACAAACATATCACTTTTTACATTTTTACATTTCGACTTACAGCTTTACTACAGCACAGATTTACTGTATTGTGTGAACAGTAGTGTTACAGTAAGAATTATCATAATTACAGTATGATACTGTAATGTTTACTGTTTATTGTAGTTATATTACTCTGCACCACACATGATTGTAAGCTGTTGCAAAAGGTGTTTCACGTTTGTTGTTAATAAGTGTGCATTTTTCTGTTGCACAATGCTGTGAACAAATTAGATCTGCAGAAAGCATATGCAGCAACAATCTGAAACAACAGTATTCATAGTATTATACCCTGTTGCCTCACTAAATACAGTACTGTGTATCTTCCTTACTTTCTGTTGTTTTTAAATGGCTGTGTAAATAGTGCATAGAGCTCTATTCAGTGTTTCCAGGTAGTGTCACTCATATCCGACTTTTTTTGCGTTTAAAAAGACTTCCAGAGTAAACTGTCATAATGACAACATGACAAAGGCATTTGACTGTCTTGTTAATAAACCCTGGTGTCGGAACTTTTAATTTTGATGACTCAGACACTTCCATTGACGTGAATATTGACTTTTGGGGAATGAACTATCTGATTTGAGCAAGTGACACTCTCCTGCAGGTTGTCAACTAAGTTTTGCAGTTTGTATTAATTGCTTTCAGAAATGCACCAAAGCAACTGAGAAAAACTGTCAAAAATTGGTGCGGGAAAAAAAATAATACATTTGAATAGCTTGTGATTAGTGGCATCCAAAACACATCGTGTATATCAAAATGTTCTGGTCAAGTTCCTGATACTTATTAGTGAGCTATTTATATATTTATCTACCTATTAATAGATAGATAGATAGATAGATAGATAGATAGATAGATAGATAGATAGATAGATAGATAGATAGATAGATAGATAGATAGATAGATAGATAGACCCTCTGACATCATCACATGTAGTAGCTTCTGTAAGCACAGCTGAAAATAGCATCTCATGTATGCTACATTGAACCCAGGTCAGTCCTCTCATGTAACAACCTACTTACAACCGAGAAAAATCCATAACTGCTGTGTCCTTCACACGGTCAGCTGAGTGCTTTTATCTCTACATGCTACAAAACAGTGTCTCCATATTTCACATTCATACAACACAAACACACAAACACAATACTGAGATTCTTAAATACATTTCTTCATGCCTGGCAGGAATCAAGCAGGTTTGTATTGTTAAACAGTCCCTCCCATTTTAATAAAACAGCAGGTATTTTGGATGAATGGTTGCAGGGAAATAAGTCTAGATAATTAGATATTCTCTGCCACATTTGAACAAATCCTCTACTTAATGGAGACCTGTGCTTTGGTGCTCCCTCATGAACTGAACGGCTTAATTAACAGGGAAGTGAGAGACCTGCTGCCTGTGCTCCAGATCATCTTGGGACCCATCCAAGAAAGTAAACATTTACAGCTGGAACCAAAATCTACACACTTCAATTTAGCAGCCTGGTGTTTTTCCAAGCTTGAAGAAAAACAGTTAAATACAGCAAAAACAACTAAAATCTTTCAACACAGACAGTAAAAAGGTGTCAGGTGGCTGTGGTTTTTCAAGCAGTAAAGTCTGAGCTAAAAATATGAAACCTGGGAAGTGCTACTACTGCACTTTGAGAGTTCGCTAAGGCTGACTTTAGAAACACCAGAAACCACATACATGCTCATTCAAGAAAGCTGACTTTTATGACAAAAATAAATTTTCTTCGGCCTGGTCCAAAACAAACCTGATTTAGGCTTAAAAAGCCAGTTTATTTATCAGCACACACTGAACAGGGGTGACTTTTTTCACAACTCTTCATAGTTGAGGTCTATGTATTATGAAGTCAATTGGTTTTATCTCTCATATCTTCTTTTTTTTTAATTTAACAGCTTCAAGTTCACTAAACCAATAACAGATTGATATGGTTGGAAAAATCGAAAATACCTCACACTCTAAGAAGTAACGATTTAATCTCAGACCCTTTGCTTTTCCAGGGTTGTGTGATTATAGACTATAAGGGGAGGATTCAAAAAGTAGAGTATGTTTCCCATGTCATCGCTGCGCAATCATCAAGGAAACCCGTGCTTAGATAACTTCAGCACAACAAAATTTGAATAATTTGACCTCCTGCATAAGTATAACTGGAGATATAACTTTTACCACATTGAATAATGTGGGTAATGGGAGATAAATAAAAGATGATGAATTAATTATTCAAATATGCTGCAGCCCAAAGAACTGGCCCCATTAGGTCCAACTAGTGTTTGTCTGTTTGAAGAATAATAAAAAAGAAGAAGCTCACCTCTGTCCACTGCCCATTGGTCTGTACCATTAGTATAACACAAGGGTCTGACTTGTTCAGTGTGTCTCGGTCCAGCAGAGCTTTGCAGGAGACCCGCAGCTCCACTTTGGAAACACAGGTAGCTGGGCCACTGAGGCTGGTCGCAGGGGAGGTGGCCTCTTGGACGTCATTCATCCTGGCTCAGGGCAAGAGGAGCTGCCAACCAGCGGAGCAGAGCAAGCAGAGCGAGGATGTTGGTGGTAGCTCCGAGGGGATGTGTAAATTTAGCTGTGGGTTGAGGGAGCTTGGTAAAGATGTGGCACGCTCACAGGAGACAGGCTCTTTGGATTGATGACACCAAAAAAGGAGAGAGATTCCTGTTAAGTCCCAGAGGAGTGAAGCAGACTCAAGCTGTTATCACTGCCTGTCTGAGATATCCCCTGGTGAGGAGGATCATCTCATCCCGGTAATAAGAGACATGAGATGAAGAGGGGTTTGTGCTTAGAGAAGTCTAGATGAGGCCACTAAAGCAATTCAATAGATGCGGTCAAATCTGGCGTTACATCTCTACCAACAATAAGGAGGGAGTCATTTGGAATTCAGCTTCATTCGTACAGAAACATGAATCTTTCAGACATTATCCCAATAATGATATTTTAGACCAGTGTCCTGTACGTAGGAAAAATAAAAGGCAAAGTGCTTTTTGATTTGAAGGGAAGCGTATATTCACTCTTTTTGACATTATATAAACAACTGTTAGTAGCCACTACAGTTATTCAGTAGAAACATGACGAACAGCGTAGAAAAATAGACTAAGAAAATGACTTTGATTTGTTTAAGCTGTGAAGTGTATCCACCATGCTGGAGAGTCCTCTGGCAAAGGGTTTCTAAGCTCCCTAAAGTGTTTCAAGGGGAAGTAAGTATGGAGGTGTTCGGGTTGAGAGTGGGTGGTGTGTTGAATTTCTCATAAAGCATCATTTTTGAACTCCAAATGTCGCATTCTGAAAAAGGAAGGGACAAATGAAGAGCCTCGCTGCGCGTTTGGCTTTCAGCACCGCGGACAGCGCCCGCGGTTTGTTCACCACCAGCTGCGGGTCTGGAGACCAGATGTGACCCAAAAGCATCAATCTCACATCCAACTGTCTCGTTGCTCTAAATACATTTACACTCAGAGGCTTTGATCCACGAGCCATGTAAAAGTTGTTCAATGAAAAAAGAAACAGGAAAAAAAAAAACCTCACTGTAGAGCAACACGTCCGCGTGAGAGCGAGAAGCTGCCAGTTTCATACTTCTACTAAAAGAGCGATTCAGGAAATTCCCCCGAATCGAAAATTTGAAATAAACTCATAAATAAAAAATGAACTGAATTCTGAAATTATCTCTAGAAATAACGAGACAGGAGACGCGTCTTACTGTATAAAGGCACTTTGATAACACCGCTTGTCATTGACAAATTGCGCTGAATCCTCGTCAGAAACAATAAAACACTCAACTCTGCGGACAGTCAAGTTTAAAAACCAGAAACTCACTTCCTACCTGTGATTGTTCCTTACTCTCAAACACACTTGTTTAATCCTCTCCCATAACAACACTGCTTGATTCTCCCTTTTTTTTCTAACCACAGAAACTCATTGGTTAGGCAGCTGAGGAGGGAGTAGGCTCGGCGTGAAGAAATGGGGAGTGGAGAGAGTCCAGCTGCTGATGTAAGGATGGAGGGGAGGTTTTAGCTGGGACTCGATTACTGAGAGTTCCACTTAAAAATCGAGTCTGGAAAAAAACAATGCCAGACTAAAGACATGCAAGACATCCAAGTCAGTGTTGTGCTCATCAGGAACAAAAATAATAATAATAATAATAATAATAATAATAATAATAATAATAATAATAATAATAATAATAATAATAATAATAATAATAATAATAATAAAAAAAAGATAAACTTAATAAAAGTAATAGTGTAAAATGTGCTCAACCCTTGCATATATTCTTGTACTATAGTATTCTTGAAGGTAATGTCACTGGATCAATAAACTCTGCAGACTCATTTGAAGGGTTTAGGATGTATTTAGACTGATAGATCAATAAGGTATCTAACTTCAGTCAATGTCCAGTGTGCTAATACTGCTTTTCACCAACAAACTGCAGAAAGATTCAAGTCTTTGCATGTGCTTACTTGTGGTGTGTGATACTCCAAAATCTGGTATTGAGCTGATCCAATTATAGGGTCAGTATCACTGATGTTAATACTGATACTGATACTTTTTACACAAAGAAGCAGCTTGTCAAAGTTAATCAAGAATAACACTAAACCACTAAAACTGATTTTCCTTTTCATTTATAAAAGTAAATAACTGATGTATCACTCAGATAATACTTACATTATTTTGATGCTTTGTTGTAAAACAGTGCGTTTAAATATTCATGGATAACAAGAATTATTGTATTTTAGGGTTAAAGATATCATTTTGATCAAAGATCTTGCACATACTGGTAGGTTAACCCTCACAGAGACATAAGAGTATTTAGGAAATCTGCAATATGTTGAAAATTCGGGGCAGCTGCCTGGCCAAAGGAAAAGTCACCACCTGGTTTAACTAAGCAAATATGTACAAGCCTCCTATTGGATAATGACTGCATGGATGATTATCTTTCAGCTGGCAACAAGGTGATTAACCCCAGCTGATGCAATGAGCAACTCCTCATTTCTTAAACAACTATGGTGAAAGACACATCCTGTGGTCATGGGAAAGATGTTAGTCTGTTAAAGAAGGGTCAAATTATTGGTACTGGAAGTTACCAAATTAAGTACTGGAAGGGGAAGTCCAGATTTACCCTGTTCCAGAGTGATGGGCACATCAGGGTAGGAAGAGAGGCAGGTACAGTGATGTACCCATCATGCCTAGTGCCTACTGTACAAGCCTATGGGGGCAGTGCTATGATCTGTGGTTGCTGAAGTTGGTCAGGTCTAGGTTCATTATGTGCCCAAAGAATGAGGTCAGCTGAGGACCTAAATAATGAAAATGTCAGGATTCATCAGGCACAAATTGTGAAAGAGTAGTTAAAGGAACATGAGACATTCATCTAGCATGAATGGAAATAAATCTTGTGACATTGCAGAAGCTTATCTAAACAGTGCCACAGCAAATGCGTGCTGTAACCAGAGTCAAAGGCAGTCCAACCAAATATCAGTGTGTGACCATTTTTTCGATGGCGACTTCTTTTTTAGGCCAGGCAAAAATTCATAAGTAGACGTTTGTATAAGTTTGTAGTGTTGCAACAGAACGCCACAGCTTTCAGTATCTGGGTATTCTGCTGTAAAATAAAACCAAACAAAGCATCGTTCTGTCATTACGCAGTAAGCAGTGCACTGATAAGTGTCTTGACTGTGAGCAAAAACACTCACAACACTTGTGCAGAACAGAAGGGGGAGTAAGAGGAGCGCATGGAGAGAAGAGAAACTGAAACTTAAGTATCGATCTCATCATGCTAGTATTGATCAATATAGATAACAACGTTGGTATTGATTAATCGATATTTCAGATCAATATTTCCGCCTCCAGTGCTTACTTGACCACTTTATCTCGTATTATATCATATATAGCTGTCTTGTAGGTGAAAATCATTTGAGCTCATATAGAAATATAATTCTAGAGGCTTTATCTGCAGATACTCACGCCTCTCGGGATGCACGAGAGACCAAGACATAAAGGACCAATCTTCCAGCAGCAGCCCACCAAAACAAAGCTCCATGTAGCAGCTCCAGACAGCCCAGACCATGACTTTCTGTTTTCTTTCAATAAAACCACACATGCATGCAAAATGTGTATGTCCATACACTTAAGCCTAATGTAACCTACGTTTGCATGGTCATGATCTGATTCATTCTGTAGGTTTTCCAGTCATTGAACATGTATGCATGTTATGTAACGTATTGTTTAAACACGTTTTTGCTTGAGTCTTTTCACAGCCCGCCCACCAATGTATTATTTCCATAAATGTATTTCCAGACGTTGCATAACATTTATAGATTTGAGATTGCCTTGACAAAACAGCAGCTCTTAAAGAAACAAATCAGATTCAAAGTTTTAAACAACAAAGCTGTTAACAGCACAGATGATGTTACTTTGGGTTCATCAAAACACACTTTCAATCAGTAACTAAAAGCTTGGTTTTAACAGTTTTAAAGCAACATGTGGGGTGAGCTACTAGTTATGGAGCACTCTTTCAATAGAAACTTTGAGGCTTTTGTACTTTTTTTCCCCCTGAAGGCTTTGAAATATCAAGACTGTGAAGTGTCCTTCAGGCAGAAAGGACATTTTTCTATTAAATCTTCGCAGCATTTCGACTTCGGCTTTGATTTGAAGAAGACATGGCTGACTCTTTGATAGTTCAAACCCTCCAGAGCTTCCAGCAGGTTACATGTGTGCTGAAAACAGGCAGGTTTTATTCTAACCGCACCGAAAAAATAGAACACTTGGTTCCCTGTTTTGTAATTATCTGCCTTGTCAAGCTGAGCAGCAAAATTGTCCCTTGTTAGTGAAACGAAAATGACAAACCCCTGCCTGGAAGTGCTCATGCTGGTTCTAACATAGACTCTCGCTGCTTTTGACATCTCCTCAAGTCACTGCTTTCCTGCAGTTTCTCCCCCACTGTCTCTTATTCCTCCTAGACTCAGAGATGGTCTGCTTTGGGCCTCACACCTGAGCCCTATTATGCCGCAGCTTGGAACAACAGCCATCTGCCACTGCTGCTGCTGAGTCCGCTCAACACCTCACAGGATGCTTTTACACATTTATCTACACAGACCCTTAACACTCACATTCACTATTGGCCTCGGTGCTGCTGATCAGTCTGTAAAGATGCTCAAAAATAGCCCTAATATCAAGATATCCAACAATAGTCAAATGCACTCACATTTTCATTTAAACATGCTCCAGTGTGTTTGTGTAACATCATCCACGGTGTTCCACCAGCAGCTCCCAGGAGAAGAGGTATTTTTGAACATAGGTTTGGTCTCCTTATGCACACCATTGATCTCTTAGTCTTTCCTATCAGTGTTTGGTAGCTATATCAGCTTAATGGTAATCAATTGCTCTGCTTATGTTTTAGCTCCCCTCCTAAGCCAACTGATGAGAAACATTATCTCTGTGTGTCTCCTCTACCGTGGATACATTTGCCTTATACTGACCCACTTTTAGTGTCAATCACACATCAGTTCCCATTTACATCAAGAAAATGATACAGACAGTACAACACAAGGGTGAGGGGGACACTGTCAAATCCATGCAAACATTGAAGCTGTTAAAAAAACTCAGGTAGAAGATCGGGTAAGCAACTGGGAAACACAGGCGGTCAAACTGGGCACAAAGCTAAAATACTACCCAAATTACATGATCAGCACTTACAAACACACATGATTAAACTACAGGGGTGTGTCCAAAGGGGGGGCTGGTGCAGTATGAGCCACTAATATTGATGCCATACCATTATCTCAAACTGTGATTAACTGTCTGCACAAAATAAGAGCAGAGCTTTATCTTATCAGATTGCTGGACATGTGAACCTTGAATATGGTGACCCCAATGAAACTAAGAAAAAGAAGTGCACAGAACACTCTGTTGCATTTGTTTTATGAGTACCTTGCCTTCTTGATGTGGTAGATTTAGATATATATATATGCTGAGAAAGTCAAAGTACAGAAGAAATACCTGCACAGCATTCAGGCGGTGTTCAGGTGTTCTCATTTACCAGCCAATGTTAAAGTCAAGTACTAGAATAGAGTAAAGCCTTAAATTATAAACTCTAAATGAAGCTCATATGAGGAAGATTGCCTGATTTACTTTGAGTATTTGCAAAAGGACAAGGTAGAAAAGTTTTTTCTTTGGTGTGATGTCTGTCAACCCCCCCCCCCACTGCCACCACCACCAGTGTTTAGAAGCACTAAAAATTAATCCTTGTTCAGCTTTGAAAGTCATTAATAGTCAAAACGGCTAATTTCAGTCTATTTTACTATCAGTCAGAAAGTCGTTACAGGGGCTCTAATGTAATATTCAGTGCTCTCCTTGTTTTAAAAAGTAATTGCTGTTTTAGTTTTCATTTTTGCTTATAACCTGTAAGTAACTTTTAGGTGAGGTAAAAGAAAATATGACAAATGGTAACCAACTGCTGTTCTGTCACCAGTGTCTAAGTATAGTCACGCTTTATGCCACTATATCATTCACGATCCGACTTGTCAGCAGTATGGACACCGTAAGGCAAAAGTTGAAAAAAACAAACTCATCTAAAACTCTGTATGATGCAGATTGTGAAGTGTACACTTTTTTCCGTAATAATCTTTCACTGATTACTCTCTTGTTAGAGTCATTAAGTTCATAAAACATCAGAAAGTAGTTACAATGCCAACATTTGCTTTCCTTAGACTTAAAGGGTTACCACAAAGACATGTTTGCTGTTTCAGCATAATAAAAGACTTGATCAATCAACTACTTTCAATCAATCAGTGATCAGTAACTTCATAGATTGTCTCAGCTTTGGGTCAATTTTGATAAATGCATTCACCTAATTACCACAGTCGCCCCTCCTCCTGTTATTGCTGATCCCAGCTAAGCACTCAAAATACCTGAATTACAAATGATACTGGCTGATGTATTATGTGGTCTTTTTGAAATGTGGCAAACAATGGGACAAATAAAATTCACACAACCGTGATAGTTTTTTTTTTACTTTTGAGAGTTGAAAGCTGTTTTAGAGAGCTGGTTAGAGGAATTTTTTCTTTTACTTCTGTATCCTAATACAATTGTGTGTTAGTTATCAAGTTACTATGCATTATCTCATCTAAAGAAAAATTGAACCATCCATCTGAGTTCACATTCCAGCCATATCAATTGCCTCTGGACCAAGATGACTTGAGGGTCCACCCACCTCCATTAACTGAATTATTTATCTGCATTCAGACGGCTGGAACCCTGACAGACACCTAAGGGGGACACAGACGAGGACATTTTGGTCTCACCTCACTCTGAGTCCTTCAGCCTGATTGTCCATGAGGAAAGACTTTTCACATGGTAGTGCGCATTCAAGTCCAAATAAGTATCTTCCTTTGGGGGTGGTAACTTTTTATCTCTATTCAATTCACTATCAGAACAAAAAACCCATCATAAACTCAAGAAATTCTCAGACCTTAAGTTGTCACAGCAATGTTATCCATATTAGCAGTCTGTTATGGTTCATGTCTTGCAGCACATAACTTTGAACACATTTTTTTAAACCACCTTTCCCAGCTGCCTGACAAGCAGATCTGAGATTCAGGTGTCCCACTGCGATCAGATTTTCACTTTTTTTTCCCATCTCTTCATGACCTTGTGCTGCCTCTGGGGTTGCTATTGACCTCCACTGTTGCTGCCTGTTTATTCCAACAAAAGCTGTTGTACAGGTTATTATTGGTTATTTTAAAAAATGCATAATACTTTCATGGTTTTGAGATTCTGTCTGGACTACTGCTTCTTTGTTTAAGGAGGAATGTTCTGTGACAAAGTGAACACACATTTCTTCAAGTGCTTCCCTTCACTAATTAGAGACTGGAATAATGTTTTTATGATATTTAAGTGTTTGATGTCACCACCAAACTTGTCTATAGTAAGGATGCTTTTGAAAAAAAAAAACAATTTCTTATTAAAAATGAGAACAAAGCTATCTCTTACAGGCTTTTTCTGACAGTTTATGACAACACTTTGTGCCTCTGGTGCCATCTACTGCTGACAATATGCGCCCAATACAAACATTACACTGGACATGTCAGCCTGATGCCTTTAAAGCAAGGTGTTTGCAAAAACTAGATTTTATCCCAACAGTTGCAGTTCTATCAGATTCACAGCACTGAAAAAAAAACCTTAGAAAATTTTGTGTCATATGAAAAAAGCTTGAAATTTCAATGTCACCAAAGAGGTCAAGTGTGGGTAAATGTGTTTTAGGCCAATACAAGGTAACAGTTAGCTGACTTCCATTAGCAAAAATGTATCCAAAACTTACGGAAAAAAGTGACCATGGTGAGATGTAGCAACCAATATCTGAACCCCACAGCAAACTCAATCCATTACCCTGAGTTCACTCCCTCAGAGGGGCCAGGCTGATTCTGTTATTTAGAAACCCCATGTTCTAGTTCCAGCTATTTTGTGAACCAAGTCCCTAATCTTACTGGATGTTCAACAAGCTACAGAAGCCTAAAATCATGACACACTCACAGTTCTCTTTTTAAACACTTTATTTTGCAAAGTTCTGTATAGATTACTTCTTCTTCTCCACGTCCTGCTCAGCTGCCTCTTTGGCTCTCTTGGCACGGATGCCGAAAAGACGAGCATTGGCGCGAGCCATACGCAGGCTGGCAAAGGCCTTGAAGTTCTTCTCATCCTCAGAGATAACTCTGGCCTTCTCCTTCTTGTGTACCTAAAAGAAAATAAAAACAAAAACGTCTTAAAATGGCTTCATAAATACAAGCCACTTGACAATAAAACCCACCCAGCAAAATTGTGACTTCCTACTGAAGTTTTTCAGAAGAACGTGTCAGGATGGACCCACTTGATTTTAAAAAGCAGTCATCAGAAAAAAGGGTTCAAAATTTCATCAATGAAGTACAGAGATTCCGGAGTTTTGTCATCATCTGACCGCTTCAACAATGTTCATTAACATTTACTTTCACCATTACGATGAGAGCATTAATGTGAGCAAACATTCAAAATCTCATCAGGTCGATATCAACCCCTGAGTTCATTACAATGAGTCTCACTGTATTTTTACACACATGTACCCAGAAGAAGTTGGTTTCTTGTTTAGCGTTGATGAGATTGCTACTTACAGTTTTGATGGGCATGACTGGACCAGCAAGCTGAGTGGCCATCTTGAGCTCCTCCTCCTGAAAAGATTAGAAATTGTTTATTTCAACGTCCTGTGTTTGGGTGGCATTAGCACCCAAGGCACCCAAGGCAGACTGCATCAATATGTGAAATGTATTTTGTTCCTGCAATGTGACTCAAAACAGGTTTGGTAAAAATACAGACTGAAGTTCCAGAGTTAAAAAGATTCACCTGTAAACTGTTTTTATGACAGATGTAATCTTGAACCTAAATGAATCCTAAATCACAAAGAGGCTGTTCAGGAATGAGGAGTCTGAGACTCAGTGAGCAAAAATACCCTGACAATGTTCCTTCATCACTACTCCTACAGAAATTGTTAAGCCGATCGGCAAAGTACTGAGATAAGGAAGATGCATGCCAAAGTTTCTTTTAAAAGCTCCCTCAAATGCATCGAACATCATGTAGTATATTAAAATTCTCACACTTTGAGCTCCTATGTAAGAAGTTTAAAGGATGAGGGTAGAACCACAACAAATGAGAGCTCCTTAAATATACTTTCACAATATTCATTTTTTTCAAGCCAATCCCGAGAGGTGACTCACTCCTACAAACCACATGTCTTTGTTGAACACTTTTCTTTCAAGGAGACTGAGACACAAAATTAAAACAGGAAACAAGTTGTTAACTCCTACTACAGTCTGTCACAGACAAACTGTTCTTAATCTCCACACCCCACATGAGACTTACAGTGCTGTCTCCCTTCTTGGGAGCTGAAGCCTTCCTGGGGAACAGGATGAGCTTGGAGCGGTACTCCTTCAGGCGCTGCACATTAGCCTGAAGAGATTCTGTTGATCGGTTACGTCTGCGAGGGTCCACAGAGATGCCAATGGTGCGGGCCGTCTTTTTGTGGATGCCAGCAGCCTGCCGGGGAAAACACAGGACACAGAGTTACACAAGGAAGTTAAAAAATAATTAAGACATAATTATGGCTTCCAAGCTGGTTTTCCCAGTGAAGTAACAAAACAGTCTTCAGACAAAGGGTTCAAAGTATTCATCAAGAAAATACAGAGATTCCGGAGATTTGTCATCATCTGACTGCGGCAACAAAACACATGAAGCCCTGTGAGCGCAGGCTAACATAATGGACTTGTCTATCTCCATGGGACAGTTACACTAGAAAAGCTTAACATTTAGTGGCATACTCAACAAATACTCCTTCAAGCACATTTATATAAATCATGAGTCAGCAGGGCAGTTTCATAATGCACTTAGTGCAAAACATATTGTTCTTTGCAAATCTAGTTATCAGACCAAGTACACTCATAAAATACATGTTTGGCATTTTGAATTCTGCCAGAAAAAGAACAACACTGAAGTTACTTCCTGTTAAACCCACAATACAGTGGAGAGAAAATCAAAGCCTCTCATATTTATGTCAAGAGTGACTATTTTTTCAGAATGTTGTGAAAAATGTGTTTGCTTAAAGTTTGACCAAATCATTGGAATATTAACATGTGCTGTTTTATGAAGAAAAAAATGCAATCAAGGTACACAACGCTCAAGCTGATTCACTGCTTTAACCAAACAGGCACATAACACTTTCCTGTCCTTTTTTATGGATGGGTAAAATAATTTCTTTAAGGGTTCAGACATTCAACAAGTAATGAGCTTTGAACCTCCTCAGGATGCAACTTGTGCCTAGGTTCACAGCAGATTGAATTTTTACCCTTTTAAGATATTCTTCGCAACAGGTGTTTAGCTAAAAGGCTCCTAATGAAGTATTCATTACTGCAACACACTTTGAACAGCATAAAGGTGGACATCTATATTCAGTTTGAGCCTGCATCTTGAAAAGAAGAAAAACTACACAGGTCAGCTTGTTCTGGGTTGACGCACATCAACAGTCACTTAGCCTCCCTCCCACGACAGGAAAGTACATTGAAGGGAAGGCGAGGAACACTTTGCCAAGAACTTCAAGTCTCTAAGCAGCTCTCTGTGTTCTTCATTTATAGTGGGATTTTTTTTTGTATTTTGGGTGGGATGCATGATTCATCGCACAAGGTTGAGTCTATTTAGCTTTCCATCAACAGTAGTTTTCAGTAGGATTTCTGACATGGTGAACACCTTACTAAATGCAGTGTTTGAGAGTCTTAGTCATGCTGGCAACAAATAACCCCTCAAATCAACAAGCAGCATCAATCTGTATTGTTTGCTGCTTTTGTTCCTTTGGTGTCACATTTAATTCATATGACAACTCAAACACTAATGGGACAGCATTGAGAATACTAAATTGCTGGCAGCTGCTTTATGCAGAAAAATATGAAATTCAGATAAGTAAGCATTTACCTTAAGCTCCTCAAGGGTGAAGCCACGTCCCGCACGGACCTTGGTGTGGTACCTGATGGTGGGACACCTGACCTGTGGCCTTAATGGTCCGGCAACAGGGCGAGGGGCAACACGACGAGCCTTGGCCTGACGAGCCTTTCGCCTGAGGATTACAGAGAACATGATTCATTTGAGTCAAAACTGACTTTTTTCAGGTAATTATCATGTCCATTCATATGTTTCTAATCACATTTCTACTGCATCTCTTACTGAAAACTACAGTACTCATGCTGAAGTGGGCAGAAGCTCCAAGGCATAAAACTTGACACATTTCATGATAACCCTAAAATGGAATGGTAGAGTCTTATTTGCTCACAAATACACCCCTCTCAAAACTGAAAACACTTACACCAACACTTAACAATCCAGTGTTCTCTAAAGCCCCTTTCCCTTTGCCAATCCAGGCAGGATTTAATATCCCGGTCACATCTGGCCTTAAACATTTCAAATAAAACTAGAATATACAAATCCCATCATAATCACAGGAGAAATACAAATGAAGCTATCCTTCCCTAAAGATGCAGAGCTTGCAAGGTGAAAATTTGCATGCATTCAGTGGAAGATATTAAAATCAAACACTTTGTCTTCTTCTTAACTCTGCTGTGAAAACAAGTTTAAAGTGCCAAGGCTTAGTGAATTGGAAATAGGTTTGCACTGACACTTTTGAGATCTCGCTACAGAAAATACATAGGGCATGCACATACAAGGATACTACCAAGATGAAAATTCACAGACTAGACAATTTAATAGTTTTAAATGCAGTACTCAAACTTCCTCTGCTGACAAAATTCTGGACAGAATCATGGAAACATGACAAACTGTTCACAAACAAATTAGAGAACAAAGTGGTACCCAACCATCGGACAGAACAAGAAGCATTACTAGGTGTTTTACTTGACAACTGACACATTACTGAATTCTATCTGACATCTATAAGTTGCAATATCTATGAGTATTTTTATTTATCACTTTGTTTGCTATCTGGTCTCACATTTCACCCACGCACACTGAAACTGGGCCAGTGTTCAGGCGAGGTGTTGGGCACACCAAACGTCATATATGTATAAATACTGACCCAACAATAAAGCTTTACACAGGCATTCTGACAACATAAGGTTAAATGACTGACGAACCTTGTATGTGCTTCTGTTGTTCATTCATATTAAGTGTTACAGATAAATTAAGTGTATTTGGCATCACTGAGGCGTTAGATGGTTCTCACCTGCGGGTCTTCCTCGCGGGCTGGTTAAACCAGGTACGGACTCTCTTCTGCCAGTCCTTGTGGAAGTGAGGGTTCAGGATCATTCCATTCCGGCTGGGGGCCATGGTTGCCTACTTCCCTGAGGAGATAGCATGGCACACGGGGGTGAGAGGCTGAACATGCCGGCGCTTCATGTACATCACGGACCGACGTGTACGATGCTAGGCTAACAAGCTAAACAGGCTGCCGGCCGCACAGTCAGACTGTTCACGTGAAAGACAGATAAATTTACCATGTTTATAACCTGTGTTCAAGTCACGGTGCACTGTTATAGCATTTATCTTTTGGAGCGAAAGTAAATTTAAGGAATAAAAAGGTGAGTCTCGTGAGCGACACTAGCAGTCATGCACCGAGGCTGCTTCACCCGGGAACCTCCTAACATTCATCCTCTCTACAGGTCAGCTACAAAACCAATATTCACAATACAAATATTTTCATAAAACACACAAAATAAACTATCGGAAACTACAAATCAAAAATACGGATCATTGTGAAGTACCAAGGATTGAGGTAGATTCTTTAAAAAACAGTGGAGGATAATTTCTCATACCTACAAGGGAGGAAAATGGCCGAAAGGAAAAAGGAAGTTGGGACGCGCTGCATTGTGGGATATGAGTCCTCCAACCAATAGTCGACCAAGGCCGAAAAAAAGATTAAAAAAAAAAAAAGTGAAATTAAAAGCTAAATATTGAAACCATATTTTACAACAATTATAGAAAATACATAAAGGCTTGTGTTTATGAACATTTCTCTTTAAAGTAAAATGAGATTTTAGTGCAGATAACTCATTAGGACTTCATCCATATAAAGAGAGAAACAAAGCAAACAAATTTGTTAATCCAGACAATCGAAAGATTTTTCTAACCATCTTAATGACAAAATGAATAAATACATTTCAGTGTCCAACCTCTCATTTGTCCACCCATTCACTATCTTAACCACCTCCCTTTTCGGGATCTCAGGGAATGGAAGGCTGCAGCCTATGGGTACAACACCAGTTTACAGGGCTCACACATAGACACAGTCAGTATTTACTTTCACTTGTTCAGTTTAGTGGGAAAAAAAAACACGTTGAGCATGTATACGGACTCATGTAGGAAGCTGGTGTACCCAGAGAAAACTCACACCTGCACACTCCCCAAAGAGTGTCCAGTCAGGGAATTGAAGAGTTTTCTTGCTGTGAGGCAATGGCCCTGACCACTGCACTGTGCCTCTTTATAAGTCTACTTATAAATTGAGCCAGCAGCACATATATTTTTAAACTTTTTTCGTTTCGGAAACCATGCCCTCCAAGGGCTCCTGTAGTTCACTGACTGCATTAACAGATGTAGTTTTTACTCTGGCCACTAGATGTAGGCCCAGAACCTTTCATCAATTGCGCCCAATTTCAGGCTGTGAGGTCACCATGCAGTGAGTTGAAGACTGACAGCATATAGGCTCATATATGGCAGGGTGAATTTATAAGTATGTTGCTGCATTAAGAAACAAACAAAACCCTTATATAATCTTCTTTAATTATCCCCTTTAACATTATTTTTTAGGAAAAGTGAGCCATTATCTCCTTAATCCGTCAGAGGAATGTGAGGAATATGCTCCAGAGGCAAAAAAAAACAAACTTGAATATGTTGAAACTTGAAGTTGCCAGCATCTCATTTGAAGCAAAATATCAAATGGAGAAAGTCAATTGTAAAAAGATGTCAGTACAGTGACACCCAGCGACGAAAAATGGAGAAAATCACAAATAGGTCAGCTAAATCAACCTTACAATTAAGCTGTGTTACTAATAAATCTGGATTCAAACATTTTGATAGTTTTGTGTTTTATAATACAATATATCTTGGGGGCATGGAATATGATTGAAAAACCAAAGGGGAGTTTATTTTTGTGGTCAGAGACTGATACTTTCTGTAACAGTGTATTATTGAGTCAAAGCTGGAATATATAAGTTTTATGTTTTCATTTTCTTTCAGCCTGCAAGTTCAGATTTTTGTCAGGTCGCTGACTCTGAAAGCACTGCTTGATTAATCATTGATCCACTTGTTGCTGCCTATCTTCACCTGAGGGCAAAGGTCAAGGTATGTGGAACAATAGTGAGCAAATGAAAGCACCATGATCTGTCAGCACATGTAATGCAACATGACATGATCATGTCTACAACTTCAGACATGAGAAGTACATTTGTTGGCATTGCTTTTAGCATTACTGTCCTTTCATATCTTTTCATTAGAGATTTAAAAGTCAAAGTTAAAAGCATGTATTTTATAAAGAAAAATATCACAGGGATGTCACTTGTGAATTTTAGACCAGGTTTTATTGAATGGAAGCAGTATGACACTTGTTATCATCTTCCAATCTTTTGTCACATCTAGTTCATAAAGCAAAGCAACAGAAACAGACCTGATAGTTATGACAGATCATGACATTAGAGGCTCTTTTAGGTTGGCTGGTAAAAAGAAAACCCTAAAAAGTTGTTTAAGATGATTTAAAATTATTTTGATAGCAACAATACAGTATCAAAATAAATACCACAGATAAGAAAAAGGGCCACACAAGGTGTTAGTAACCCTGCCTACAAAGCCTTTATTGACATGACATTACCAGACAGAACAGTGGAGGAAGCTTATCCATTTATTCTTCAAGTGACTTCAGAAATTTATCGTATGCAGCTTGATCCATGAGACCACTGAGTTCTTCGGGCTTCTCAATCTTCATTTTGATTAGCCACCCTGAAAACAGGGGAATGAGAAATAGATAAATGAATATACTCAAAAACAAATCGATACATTACTTTTTCACAAACTTGTTGTCTCCCTTAGCAAAAAAAGAAAAAAAATCGACAGGCAGAAATTCCTGGAAAGACAATTGAGCTGGGAAAGAACAACAGCGGCTTCGAGGAGCTTACCGTCTGCATAGCAGGATTTATTCACAAGTCCGGGATTCTCTGCTAGCTCTGTGTTGATCTCAGTGACCTCTCCTGTTAGAGGTGAGTAAAGCTCACTAGCAGCCTTTACACTTTCCAAGGCCCCGAACTCCTCTATGACAAAAACATGCACAAAATATTTGTTATCACACTGCACCACTTATTAAGTAACAAAACATGGGTGTTATGTTGCAGGTTCCTACCCATTTGTTCAAGTCTTTGGCCAACTTCAGGGAGTCCACAATATACCACATCACCTAATGCTTCCTGAAATGAAACATGAAAATTAATTTAAGCAAAACAATATCTCTTTTGTTGAAACAACCCAATTCTAGCTTAAACTCTATACCACTCTGTCTCACTCCTCTAAAACTTTCCCTACTTTCCCACTTTCTTTCAGAGTTGCTATCATGTTGCTTAAACTATCAAATGTGTTTGCATGTAGATCATACAGGTAATAATTTATCAGTTTAAGATGAACAAAAATCTTTGAGACCCTGATATTAACTAAAATCAGCTCACACAAGGAAATAATCAACCAGCAGACTGGCTATAGCATTCGTCATGATGTTTTGTAATTATGAGCATTATTGGGCTTTGCTTCTGAATACGTACAACAAGAGCACTGCCCTCGCCCATTTTCACAGCCTTCAGATTAAATAGTGTCAATATGATGACTGCTGTCTGACATTTTGCTGTCTGACATTTTGCTGTGAACTGTGAGAAATGTGAGGAAACTAAGCTACATAATGATCTTATCTGTCAGGAATCTTTCAGTCAAACTTACTTCTGAATTGTCTTTAAGGAACAGACGATGAAAAAAAAAGTGAAAGAACATTCAACCCAACATCTTCACAGCATTTCTCTGTCATATTAAACTCCTTAGTTTGGTTGTAACATGTCAGCCACTGAGATAAGCTAGAGTCAAAGTTGTCACAAAAAACCTCTCTCAAAGCTGTCAAAGAAAAAAAAAATCATCAAAGCTCTGAATAACTTTGGAAGCAACTTTTTAGCCTTGAGATTTTCTGCATACCACTGCACTTTGCAGGCAATCAATTGTCACAAACAATAATCATAAAACAGTAAATTAGCCGGCTACAGTACTTTAACCGCAGTTTCGGACAAAGTACAAAGCTGAACTGCTCACATGTGCATATCACTTTCACAGACTGCCATAATCAAACCTCTGAACCAAGCGTGTTGTAAATCAAAGATTAGTTAAAAAGACGTAGCAGGAACCTACCTGAGCATAACTGCTGATACCAACTGTGCCAATTTCACCCTCAACCTGCACCCACTCATGCTTATCTGTGAACTTCAGAGCTGCAGGAAGAACAAGGGAATCAGTTAGCAGAGAATAGGTGGTGTTTTTAAGAATGAAACTATGAGTGATATGAGCTTCATGATGAAAAAATATACTTCAGAGCTATGAAAAACCTTGTAAATTTCAGGAAGATAAGTCCTGGGGTCTGTACACACACTATCTGAATGTCCAAAGAGCACTTCACTGAACAATGGACAAAAGCTGAAAGGTAACTCATGCACATAATGTACTGCCAACTCAAAATACACAATATCTAGATTATTGGCTGAAATGACACAAACTCAGTGAAATCGAATCATTGAAATCTAAAGCTGTATGCAGGTGTAGGTTCGGATCATGGCTGTTTGAAAGGAAATGGATATTTTGGTTGAGTCAGATCTGAAATCAAAGATAATAATGAACATTTTGATGTCCTTTACAGCTCCCTGAGGAAAAAACAGTGTCATGACAATTCCCAGTGTTGCTGTTAGACCATGCAGAAAAATACAGGATTGAACCAGATTGTGGACAACACAAGATGCTGAAGCACGAAGAGTCGAAAGCTGAATATTCCAACTGTAAAATACTACAGCTGCACTAGTGTTGTGATAGAAACACCCTGAAAGACCTTTGAAAAAGCCTTTTCACTTCCCCCAGAGTGCATTAGGACAATGGAAAAAATCAAACATGAATAAATATAACAAAAAAACAGGAAATTAAGGGTTCTTAATTGACATTTCAGAAATTTACCCATGTAAATGTACTCCAAAACAGTTTAGGGCACACATCCAGAGTCATGAGAGGCTTTTGTTTAATAAGCTACAACTTGGTGCACGAGACATGAGTAATTTGTTGTTTAAGGACATCAATTACATTAGGATGTGGAGCTCGTGCTCTTTAAAAAATATCATAAGGAAATACAAAGCCTTACTTTAGACTGAAATCAAAGTGTCTGCTGTCGCCTGTGCCTCGATGTTTTAGAAAAATGAGCCACTTTAAAGGTAAAAACAAAGTTTGAGAGTCTGCATTCATCCTCTTCGCTGTGGGAAAGTGACACAAACTGCGTGAGGCAGACAGGAATGTGTGACCAGCCCGCATGTAGTAGAGTCCAAACAGGGCTACACAGAGCAGCAGCAGCCTTTCTCCGGCTGTTTGAATTGTTTTTACCTGTGGACAGGGCCGAGCTCGTGCTCAGTGTCCGGGGAGAGTTGCTCCTCCACAGCAGCCGAGCAGCTGAGACCTGCGCTGCCGACGAGAGCTGCGGAAGTCTGGGGGAAAAGTTTGTGGAGAGGCACCGCAACGCTGCTCTCATCGCCATCTTCACTTCGTTTGTGTGTATGTGTGTGTGGACTGTTTAATCGACTAGTGCACATACACTTGACAGCGGGAGCGCGCACCATCCCCTACGGCGGACGCGCGCTCACCGGGGCAGAGGGTCAAGGGGCACGAGTTCATTCTTACAGCAGCAATGTCAACCACTACTATTTTCATACAGTTTTTGCTTTAACTGTGTTTTATACAATCTGTGGTAAACCACGCCACACTTATAACTGCTGCTCATTTTAAAAAGAACCAAGTACTCAGATCTCTTGAGGAAAAAAGATGAAATCTTGAGGAAAAAAGTAAGTTTAAGATATGTCAACATTCTGAGATCAGAAAGTCAACACTTTGAGACAATGGCCAAAAATTTGAAGAAAAAAAAATGAAACTTTGAAGTTTTGAAAATTTTGGCTAGTAAGAAAGAAGAAATCTCAACAAAGCCAGTTTTTCATTTTCTATATGTTTAACTAGCATAAATAAGCTTTGTTACACTATTGGTGTTAACATCATAGAAATTGTTCACTTTGAACAGAAAATTAGTATTTTTAATAAATGTGTTTTGGAGCTAATTTGTCATCCTGAAGTATCTTGGGTATTTTCTCCAAGAAGCGAGGTAGGTGGTCCTCTTATTGGGCTTTTAGAAAATGGTCACCACATTGTGATACATTATTTACATACTGTTATATGTAAGGTATGTACTGCTATGCCAGTTCAACAAATAAAGCGATAAGCCAAATGAACAATTTATTTTTTTTACAGTTTCAGTCATGTTTTTCTGCTAACTTGAGAATTTTATCAGATGTCATTCCTTTCGATTAAAAGGATAATTTTAATTTAGACAAATTAAAGGGACTGTGAGGACTTTCTAGGTGATCTTGAACAGTCTCATATCTTAATATATGCCTGATGATAAGTCTCTACCTAAAACAAGATTATCAGCACTAAAGTAGGTTATTTCCAAATGCCAATTCCAAGCTTCCCAACCTGGTTGGACTTCACCAGACTGATTCACAGCTGTCAAATTCTCTATGACAGCAACACACCGGCTGACGAAGTTTAGCAGTGAGAAGAAAGATCTGAGGTTTTCTGAGAAAAACAAATTCTGTGATTTATTTCATAGTAATGTTGGACACTGAAGCTGGACTGTTTGACAGAAAAGATACAGAAGAGCAGAAGAAAGCTGAACAGTTGTGATGGAGCACGGGCTAATGGCTGAGACAGACTAAGTTGATTTTGATTATGTTCATTCTAACCCACATGCAGCAGTTATACTGCAGTGGGCTGTTCAAACTTGAGGGTCTATCGGTGAAATGCCAGGTTACATTTGCTCTGCTTGGAGGTGAGCTCATGCAGGATATAACTAGGAATCAATGTCTGTTACATGTCTCAGGGCACCGAGCTGTAAGAAGTGCTAAATCTAGCTGGCTACTAATCACAAAGTTAGCTTGTTATCACATTGAAACAACAGCACTATGTAATCGTTGATGATTGTATTATCTTGTTGCGTTTTATCCAGTAAAAAGTTGTCATAAACAAAGGAAAGTAGTGTAATGAGGAAGATTGATCTACTTTCATTTTCAAAACAAATATATAAGTCATGACGGTTTGTAAGAGCCCCATGGTCAAGGGGTCACTGCAGTCCACTTCAAATGGATCTTTTTCCTCCCAGTCTCTTTAATGTTACTTAAAACCTCAAAATCAGTGGTGAGGCCCAGACATCTGCAAGCTGCATTTTTAACCACATGTAACAAAAGTAATTCTGCCAGATCTTAAAAAAAAAACCTGGAGTTCTTGAATATCCTGATGTTATAAAAAAAAAGTCAGACCACAAATGAAGAAATGAAGAGTCATGTGCATTTTATTCAGACATTTTCCTATTTAAATTTCTTGACTGAGGACACCCTTTCTTTGTGGAGTGCCTATTGAAAAATGTCAGACAGATACAGGATCACCTGGTTAAAAACAGATTCATATTTCAAGAATACTTAAAGTATGAGAGATGCTTGAGCGGTGCTAGTATATTTACTCTGTTTTTGGTAGCCAGATTCGAGCACCTCTTGAAGTATCTCAAAAATATATTCAACAGTATTTCATCCAGGCCTGTGAACAACCGCTTCAACACACAAGACTTCCTGATCAGATATCACCCACAGAATGATGACTGAATTTCAAATGCTCCCTTATGGTCAAACAGGCAAATATGACAGAAAAAGCATAAGAAATACAAAAGAAAAACCAGAATTTATTTTGTCTACCAGTCAATAAGGGAACCAGGACCAGATAATTTCCCTCAACAACAGAAAAAAAAAATAAACAGACAAACCAACAGTGATGACAGTTCAACCCCACAGGCTACACTGATGAGCACAGTGAGATAAAAGTTGATGCTCTTGCACAGATGTGATAGCAAGAGAGGTCAGAGGTTGTTTCATCAGACAGACGTGCCCTCTGTAGGCGCTGAGGTTTTATTGTCATCAGGCTTCATGGCTGGGAAGAGCAGCACCTCCTGTGAAAGTGAGAGAGCACAAAATTTATCAGCTGAGGGTAAACAAAGAAAGAAATCAGCTTTCTTGATTAATTTATCTCTTCAGATATCTGTTCTATGCATCTCTTTGATCATGTGCTCCTGTGCTGAGTAGAAATGGAAGATTTTCAGTGGACAATGCACAGAGTTAAGGTTTCATGATCAAAAATATGATATGACCTGCAACTAGCTGGGAATTTTGCTGATTTCCAACTATAACAAGTCAAAGCTTCAGTAGGATCATTTCTTAGTTTTATCTAATTCAAATTAATCTCCAAACGTGTGAATGTAATCGCACTGATGTCAGTGGAAGAATTGATTTTGATTATATTTCAGAGGAGGTTCTGTACACCATAAGTGGATTCATATCTCATAAAACATGGAATTTATCTCCTTTATTTATAATTGGATTTTATTTTTTTTACTGGGGAAACACCAGACAAAAGCACCAGATCAAGTCTTTGCAGTTGCAATATATCTGACAATGAAGTTATCACTTCCCTTAGGTCTGATTTGAAGCAGAATACCCTTTCCTGGCTGATAAAAACACTTTTGGTCAATAGGAGTATTTCCCTAGGTTCATTTTCAAGTTTTTTATTTTCACAATTGATAATAGTTGATAGTTGTTTTTGAGTCTTAGTAGATAATCTTTGTAGGTCAAATATGTATGTAGGATGAGAGTTAACCGTTTAGTCTGAAATAATACATTCCAGCCAAACCTCACCTCATAGCAAGTCTGTTTAAGAAGAATGACCATAATGATGAATGCTGCTTTGTGATTTATACACAGGAATGCTGGAAAAGTGACTGAATTCATAGAACAGTTTTACCTTGATGTTGTTTGAGTCAGTGAGGAACATGGTGAGACGATCGATGCCCATCCCCCAGCCAGCAGTCGGTGGAAGCCCGTACTCCAGAGCTGAGCAGAAGGTCTCATCAATGAACATGGCTTCATCATCACCCTCAGCTTTGGCCTGAAAAAAAGGTTAAACCCAACTTGTTTTTATTCAAACACCAAACTGAAAGACCCTGAAACTTCAGATAATGCTTGAATCAAAGACAAACCTTGGCTTGCTGCTCAAAGAGCTCCCTCTGTCTGATGGGATCATTCAACTCCGTGTAGGCATTACAGATTTCCTTCTTCATCACAAAGAGCTCAAAACGCTCTGTCAGGCCTTTCTCTGATCTGTGCCTGAGAGTGTTATAGAAGCGTCAGACAAAAATTTAACATCAGCTTTGAATTATAAACACAAGACTGAAACTCAAAGAGCCTCACCATTTGGCTAAAGGACTCATGATCTGAGGGTGATCACAGATGAATGTGGGGCTGATGCAGGTGACCTCAAGGAAATCTCCAACCAACTGTGGACAGAAGAGGCTTCAATACAGACCTCAATGTAAAATGAAGAGATACCAAGAAATGATAACAGAGGCGATGTTACCTTGTCAAGGAGACGAGCAGTGGTTCTGGGTGGAGGACATTCAACTCCTCTCTGTGCACACAGGTCGTCAAAGAACTTGCGTGTCTCTGCAGATGAGTAAAATTTGATGAAAAATCACAAATCGTTACAAAGAGCCATTGAAGGAGCTTGAATTAGAGTAAACAAAGCTTGTTGGCTCAAATAACATGTAAGACCCATTAAAAGGCATTTTTCTGATGATTCTTACCATCGGAGTCATAGCTGTCAGTAGGAGGAAATTTGACGCCCATGATCTTCTCCAGGTCGTGTGTCATGCTCACTCTTTTGAATGGTGGAGTGAAGTCTATCTCATAGGCTTGCCCCTCTGGACCATCAGGGTGATAAGTCACCTTGTATCCTCCCGTGATGTGCTTCACCATTCCTGAAAGAATGGGGAAGGAATGAAGAAGAGAGAAAACTGATGAATAAAGAGGACTTTAATATTAATATATTAAGTTGTACTCTTGTTGCTCTGTTGGATATTCAGCTTGATGCAAAAGCTCACTTCTACTATGAAATCTATACTGAAGCTGCGCTTCCTCTCAAATAACTCCTACTTTTGAATGTGGGAATAAGCCTGGTATAAGGACCTAGAGGAATGCCACCTGAGGAGCTCACTGCTTTGATTTTCAGGGTAACCCTAGAACGTGTAAAGCTATAGCTGATTACTTGTCTTCCAGTGAAAAGTTTGAATCTAACCTGTAACTACAGCTCAATAAGGTAAACACTGCCCTCTACTGACCATGAGATGTGCCTGGGAGTGGCTCTTACAGGAAACTCAAAACACCTCCTTCAAGTTACAAACAGCAGATAAGCCTCAAAGCACTAAAATGAGATGTCTATAAGCCATGTCAAACTGGAAGCTTTTTGAAGCTCTTGGTGGAAAGAGATTCAAGGGGAGAGGAAGGAAATCAAAGGAGTGGTAAATGAAAATTCACAACAGCAGCCTCCACAGAAGTTTTTCAACCCAGATGTTACCGACTGAACCTTAACATCATCAGTGTTTAACTACAGAGAGAGGAAAGACCTCAAAACAGACACCAGAGAGTGCCTTGTGACAGATCAAAAAGATACGTGGCTTTCTTTTGTCACTTTATGATAGTATGCATACAGTGTATACAGATTTTCAGACACAAACAGCTGTTGAATTGACCTGACTGATCAGCTAATAGTGTCCTCACGAATGCACTTCACTTTACATGGTGCTTTAGTGGAAAAGACATCTCATGTCTCCCAAAACATATATCTTGATTCTTTCAAATCTTTTCCACTTCTCTAACCCCCTCTTTCATCTCCTTGCATCTCTCAGTGCTGTATACACTCAGAGAAAACCATTGCCATGCCACTGTTGTGTTTTCACTTACCTGAGAGTAGTTTCTCTGTGATTTCCATCAAGTCATGGTAATCTGCATATGCCATGTAGAATTCACAGGTGGTGAACTCCGGATTGTGAGTAAGATCAATCCCTTCATTCCTGAACTGACGGCCGATCTCATACACTCGGTCCATTCCACCAACAACAAGCATCTACAGGAAAGGAAATAAAGAGGATGAATGGCAAAACATGAAAAAGTGAAGCGAAACATGTAACAATGAAACGTAAAAATATTTGTGACTCAAACTTTGAAAGTGGTCGAAGAATCTACTCATGCACAGACTGATTGCAGAGAATATCAGCTTATGAAAACGATGGGTTACCTTGTGGTAAAGCTCAGGTGCGATCCTCATGTACAGGTTCATATCCAGCTCATTGTGGTAAGTAACAAAAGGACGTGCCACTGCTCCCCCAGGAATTATGTTCATCATTGGTGTCTCAATCTGATAAAAATACAAGTGGGGACAGTATAAAATATTTATATATGTTTACTTTTACATATTGATCAGTTGTGTTAACAAATAAACTTCGATGACTCCATTTGTCACAAACAACAATTCATACCTCCAAAAATCCCAGCTGGTCCAGGAAGCTGCGCAGGTATGTGATAATTTTGGAGCGAGTTACGAACTTTTGCCTCACATAGTCGTTGAGAATCAGATCCAAGTAGCGCTGGCGGAATCGTGTTTCCTTTAAATGGAAAAAAGGGGAAATATATTTGTTAATGGTGTTAAAATGGCACTTTGATTTCTCTATGTTCTTCAGAATGAGTGAGATTTATTACCATGAGAGCTGTTCGATTTATTTTTAAACTCAACTTCAATGACAAACCATTTAGTTGATATTTTTTCAACTTGTATCTCTTCTTTCTGTCACTTCACAATTGTCTTTCTATTCGTATATGGGTCCTCTATCCAAAACGATCACAAATTGTTCAGGTATCAACATACCAGAAAAACTGGTTTCTCCTCCTCAGGCACACACTGCACATACATAACTTGATGTTACATGGATTCCACCCATGTTTTAAAGTATAGAATAAAATATTACTAATGTGTTGTGTCTGTTTTGCCTATAAATGATAGTGAGGCTTGTTCAATTCAAAAAGTAATGTCTTCATACATCCTCTCTATCGAAGTCAAGGAACTGCCAGTTTAATCTATAACCACTAACTACCATCAAAGTGATGAAGTACGTCTGAATTTGTAGAGAGGACTACCTTCTTGGTGAAAAAACAACAATGTAGAGAACCACAGTAACCATTACACCAATTATTGTTGTATATCCTAACCACATTTTTATTACGAACTCAGAAGCAAATTCTAGTATCTTGTGCCACAAGAGCATATCACGTGCTCAATGGAGTAACTCAAGGGTCATTAACTACAGTGGGCCGAAATTATTTTTAGCAGACACTGTGAGGGCCAGATCCCCTTGCGAAATAGATAAAATTAATGTTTAATAAACCTGCGACATTTTAGTGCCAGCCTTTGGAAAAACTGTTCCCATGTACTTCAATCGCAACAAAACTGTTGCTGTTGCTAAAGCAAATAATTTTAGGCATTACCACATTACAAAGCATACAAGCTGCAAGGAGTCATGTCCAGAACAGTCAGAGGCCTGTCCAAGAAAAAATTCTTCTTGAAAATCTCGATACTCTCATGCAAGCCAAGTTTTTAACCAGACTGCAACTGAACAAGAGAGGACAACAACAGTGTTTCTGTGTGCAACAAGTTAGTGGTTGTTTCTGATTATAGGTGGACTACGGCACAAGCTACTTTTCAGGAAGATGATTTTAAAAATAAATAAACAAAGCCACAGTGTTTGTGTTCATTATTAGGCTATTTTTCAGTAATATTCTAGGGGCCGGATGGAAAGCTCTGGTGAGCTGAATTTTTTCCACAGGCAGCCAGTTGACGCTTACTGGAATCATTACTGCCTCCATTCTTTTTCATATACAGCTGTGCTCTTAAGTTTACATACCCCGGCAGAATTTATGATTCCTTGGCCATTTTTCAGAGGATATGAGTGATCACACAAAAACCAAACAACCGTGTTTGCTCTTTTTAAATCTTGATGACGACAGAAACTACCACAAACATAAATTCTGCCAGGGTAACATATGAGCACAACTGTATAAGGATGTGATTTTCAAAGAAAAGAAGGTGAAGCAAATATCAAAGTATGTATCACGACATGTGGGAGTTAATACCTTGTCCTTGAGGCCAAAGTGGAGGTGTGGCAACATGTGCAAACACGGTGACAGGAGGGTCATCTCAATGGGAATGATGCTCAACTCTCCCTTTTTGGTCTTCCCTGGGTTACCACGGACACCAATGATATCCCCACGTCGCAGCTTGTTGTTTATAGCCTGAAAATCTTCCTCGGACTTGTAGCTCCTACCAAAATAAAAGAATTCACACAAATTAGTTCAAAGGAACAAGTTAATTAACTAAATTTTTAGAAATTCGTGTTGGCTTGATTTCTGGAGACTAGGGTTTAATGCTTGGGACAATAAAATGGAAAAGTATGAAGTGCTAACAATAGCGTAGGCCAATATGGAGTAGACATGGCAAAGAGTTATTGCAGGAGTATTAACTTGGCTTCTGAGTGCAGCTCATCTGATCTGAGTCAAACTGTAAGATAGTGCTGTGTTTGTGATCAAATTGTCTCTAAACATCCATTTCTAGCTTGGTAAGTGACAGCATTTTACTCAGTTTTTTTCCAGACTTTGTGTAGTTTTCATTTTGTACCTTGAGTTGGCCATAACTTGCAGCTTAACGCCTTCACCTCGTAGATCGTAGAACAGCAGCTTGGCACCAGATGCCCTCTTAGCATGGACACGACCTGCCAGTGAAATATAATGTTTAAGATAGGATTTACTTTGGTGTGATGCTTCACTTAAAGAAATATAGCATTCATTAAATATAGCAGGTACCTGAGATGTTGAGAACCACGTCAGTCAGCTGATCTCCAGGCTGTAGATTATTATATCTTTCAATGAACTCGGTGAGTGACAGATCTACATGATACTTGTGTGGGTACGGGTCGTCCCCTGCGGCTTTCAGGTCTTGGACAGCCTGGGAGCGAATCTTGAAGTATTGCTGTTTTAAAAGGAAAGATATTTTTAAACAAGAACAACAGAAAATGTGTAGGATAATTGAGCTTAGAATTATCAGGGGGAATCCTCACATTCGGGTCAAGTGTCTCCTCATCCAACCCACAGGCATTTTGTGCTCCTTGGTCATTGGCTTCTTTCTTTTGCTGCACCTGCTCTTGGATCTTTGCCTCTTTTTCTGCTGCCTTCTTCTCAGCTTTCTGTCGTCTCTTCAGCTCACTAAGTCATAAAAAAGGGACAAAACGTGAATCACCGGTTAGGAAATGGAGTGTACTGTAAATGATATACTCACAACTGTTGTATAATGATAATGCACAATTTAACAAATGCACACACACAAACACAAAATATAACAAAGCTACATTGTGAATTTCGTCACACATTTTTTGGAGAAGATAAAACAGTGACATTTTATTAGTAACTGAAAAGCACAACAACAATCATGCATAAAAGGAAGGGGGGGGGGGCATGTTTTCTTATGGTGACAAAAGGTTGGTTGTTTTTCTCATGGGAATGGAAAAGCCACCAACCTTTTGTCACCTCTCCAGCGGTAGCCGTAAATTTGAGCTGGGGCTGCAGCTGAACATGGGGGGGCACATTTTAACCACTGTCCCCTCACCCCAATGGCTCGGCACAGCTGCTGCCTGGTTGCCCTGACCAGACACAGCATGCTGAGCTACCACAGTCAGCAGACAGACCTGAGAAAATAGACATATATACACAAAGAAAGTGTACATCGTTTGCAGCATTGGCTGTGATTTTGACTGAAATGTTTGTTTTATCAATACAAATATAAGACTTTGAACCAATGACCTGGCTTGAGGACACTCCAGACTCGCTGAGTTTTATTATAAGTTGTTATAACTCAGCCAGGTGGGCGAGCCGGATAGAAGATA
This sequence comes from Thalassoma bifasciatum, assembly GCA_008086565.1. Classification (NCBI taxonomy): domain Eukaryota; kingdom Metazoa; phylum Chordata; class Actinopteri; order Labriformes; family Labridae; genus Thalassoma; species Thalassoma bifasciatum. The sequence continues at coordinate 1,330,531 of RPOG01000004.1, forward strand.
ATGTAGCTAGCATAGAAAGTGAAAGTCAAGATAACGAGGAATAACGCTGTTAGTAAAACAAAACATTTCTCGTTGGCATTTTCATTCGCTTCAACGTGGTTACATGTACTAACAAAGACTCTACAACTCACTAACTAACAATTACAGGCCTGTTGGATATTAAAACTCTGACACATGAAACCAAACGATTGCACGATCCTGTGCGGGAGACATCGCAGTAACTGTGAGTCGGGTGTTGTAGTTTTATTGAAAAGTAAGCTCTATTCAAAAAAAGGCAACTGGCCAAGCTCAGGACTACAACTACCAGGTATGCGATCGAAACGAATCGTGGGATTTGTAGGCAAGCGGCGTATTCCTCATATGGAGCCCTCACTTCGCTTACATCCTCTGACCTGATACAACAATGACTGAATTTGACAGAAGCAAATGACCTCCACAGTTGTAACAGTGAATTATTCAAGACAGGCAACACTGCGCTCTGATGGTAAACCTCAAAGAGCCTAAATAGAGAAGTATGAGCTCACTTTTTGCTGAGTTTCTCTCCGTTCTCCGCTGTCACGTCAGCCATGTTGTTGCCGCTGCGCTCAAAAAGATCAAAATATGCGCACGCACGGCGTTCATGCCTAAAGGATCGCGAGAAGTAAGCGAGAACGTGATGGTGCGTTCTAAGGGCGTAGGAAATCAGTCAACCAGACACACGGAAATGGACATTATATACGCCGCTATTGGACACTTTCGCTAATCATTAAAAAAAAAAAAAAAAAAAAAAAACCTTTTCATTCACAAGCAAAAATCATTGCAAGCGTCATTATATTGTCTGACTGCAGATATGAGAGGAGAGTGGTATAAAAATAAAAGCTGGTGATTTAAAAGTGTTCAAAGCTGCAATTTTCACAACTACCGTCAACGTGACATTGTGACTTCAGCCGCCTTCTCAGCTCTTAGTCATACTGTTAAAATAAAATAAAATAGAATAAAAATAAAATAAAATAAAATAAATAACAATAATAATGAGAAGAAGAGGAGCCCTACTCTCATTGTCGTAGTACATTTCAATACAGTTCAGTCTGATTTTTTTTTCTCTATTACATTCAACATCCTAGCAGATTCTTATGGATATTCGAGTTGTGTAATATCTAAAAAATGATTACAGAAGTATGTACAAAAACAAACTAACCATTAAATAATCATAACTTGGAGGGTTAAAAGACTCTGAACTTTTCCTTTGAAATCTATTGCATGGAAAATCAGTTCTGAATAAAAAGATATTGTACTCAAAGCAAAACTAAACTAATGTATTAACTTCAGTATTTTAGTATGCATTATCTGGTGTCATACACATTCAAATTACAAGTGAGAGATTAGTTCATGTGGCCTGTAAACAGCTATACACATCTTGCAGCAGCATTTCTTGTTCAGCAGATTTGACCAAAACATGAAACAAACACTCAAGAGACTTCACATTTAGGTTTATATTTTTATTAAAGATAGCAGCAAGTTTACAGAAATATAATTGCTAGAGAATAAAAACATCCCAAAAAGGCAAACGAAGAGAAAAAAATCCTCTCGAGGGTAATAATTTGACAGCGGTTTTAATGGTTAAAAAAGATTTCTTTTCACTGTTTTCAGGAGCCAAAAAAGAAGACAGTATCCCAGAAAAGTGGTGCACTTCTCTTAACAAAATGGAGACCAAATATTGTATCGAAGTGTGAGGAAAGCAAACCATCATCAATATTTTTTTCTCCCATAATTTGTAGTTTGCATATCTCTTACATTGGAAAACCAAAGTAATGCCTTAGAAGCACTGACAGAAGTCTGACAGTTTAGGGAACTACTGCAGCAGTAAAAAGTAAACCCAGATACAACAAAAAGAAAATGTTGCATGTTTTAGAATGGATGTTGAGATGTTTTAGATTGAGATAAAAAAAATCAGTTTCAGGCAGCACTCAAAGCCTCGGAAATATTTCAACAAGCATCAACATAAATAATAGAAAGAATATCTACTTTGGTTTCTACTTTAAAGATGCTATTTAGAAAAATATATATTCAAAAACTAACACATCTACATTTACAGTATATTAGCTGCATAGCAGTTTCAGAGAATTTGCCTGCATCCACGTTGTATAACATAAATGCAATGGATACTTCAGAAAAAACAGGTTGACAAATAATAGAAATTGCACACACAATACCAACCAAAACCATGTTTATCTGGTCTCTGTAGTGGAGCATTCAAAGTACATATAAGGTTTTATGGCTTAAAACTTTTTAATTAATGGGGGGAACGTATCACTGTGGGGCAATAAACAAACAACAGTGGAATCAGTCTATTGTCATATAGTACTACTGCAGTACCACATCTCCATAAGGCACAAGTAATATACCACTGGTATACAACATGACATTTTAGGGAATAATTAAATGCTTGAAGACTTGTGAAATTTGATTGATTTTGTCAATATGTAGGTAACTCTTGTTGTGAAAGGAAATACTCAAGTTGTGTTGCAAAATTGTTGGTTTTTTTTTTTTTTTTTGAGTCTTCAAGAACTTTTTTTATCAGCTTATTCCATGAAAGTACAAGTGACTGTATTATGAGTCGGACTTTCATGATGTTTTTTTTATCAAGTTACATAGTAAATACACACATGAGGAAACTGTAACTTTGAAAAATAAATTACCTCCCCAGTATGCCTGTATAACAACATTCAGTATCGAAGAGAAACATTTACAGCCAAGCTGTATAATCACATTCAGTACTATATTCATATGAAAATTGCTGCAATTTTTTAGGTTAGTACGGAAAAGTTTAGATAAACGCAGTAAAAACTGGTTGGTGCCACTCTCAACTACAGGTTGAACTCACAAGCCTTGAACAAGCAGATGATATTGACATTTAGGTGTGTCTCATTACGACTGAACCTTTGAGGATCACCAGAGTAACTGTGCACAGGAATGTACATGTGAACACCTTATTCACAGCTTACAAGACACATAACTACAACGTGTAGGCATTACCACCAGCTGCAATAAACAGCATGTCTTGCTGTAATCGTATACGGTTGGAAAATAACTGAACAAAACTGTGATCACAGCAAACAGTTTACATGTAAAACTGTGTTCAATGGAGACAGCTTTGAAAAGAACCAACACCCAAATAAATAAGACACACCTCTCTGAATACAGTCATGGGGAATTTATGGAAAAACAAAAGGAAAAAAGACTCATCTTTGATTATAATTAAACAAATTAAATCATAAATAGTGGACATTTTAGTTCTTCTATTTCACAAGTTAGAGAAAAGTTATCACAGATAGCTCTTTCTCCAAAGCCAGGTTTCCTTCAGGAGTAGGGTCCCTTTAAAAACCACCCACACTGCTCAAACTGACACACTGTAGTTCAGCATAGTTCAACAAATCACATTAGTCAAGTTTACACATTCTCCAAAAAAACAACTGCTGTTTCTCATTTGATTTGAAAGTGTATAAAATGTAACAGTGTTGGTGCGTTTCTAACAAACTGTACAACGAAAAAAAGACGACCACTGAGGCATAAAAGTGAGCAAATCCTGTCATCATCAGAGACCAGCCCCTTGTTCATGCACACATTTACAGTGAAACTAAAAACATGACAAATTATCTCTTCAAAGAATACACCAGACATACAAACGGAAAGAAAACTGTGACAAAATGCCACATATAGAAATAGGTATCTTAGGAGTCAAGAAATAGGCTACGCTTTTGACTCCAAAGTGAGAAAAGGGGGACTAAAGCCATAAAACTGGCCTGTCATCAGGAGTTATGCAAAGCAAGATTCATGTCAAACTTTGGTCCTGAGGCCACTGGCCAACTGCAGACAAAGACCCATGACTTTAAACTATAAAACTTGTAAAGTTAACTTGAGAATGACATGTAAAAGAGCTCTGTTCCTGCATGTTAATACCTTAAACTGGATGAGATATCGCCGACTAACTCCTCCCTCTCCTTGACATTCACCAAACCAATCACATTAATCAAACTGGTTAAAAAAAGGCTCGTTTCTAGCTTGTATGAGAATACTATTCATGCGTGCCTGACGCAGAGTGATGACACCAAATGACACTAAAACACAGAATGATCTAACCTCTAACAAAAACAATAATATACTACAATACATTCCCTCTACTTAGGATGCATGTACATAAATAAGAGTTACATGATATCACATTATTTGAGTGTCTTGATCCACATGTGTGTGTCTCAGCTAGTTTTCGGGAATAAATAAAGATTTTTTTTTGCTTGTTTTGTCTCGGGAATGGATAGGTCCAACATAGCTGAAAATAAAACGCATTTTAGACTACAAATATTTTTGGAGAAACAGCAGACGGTCTGTATTTTAGAGAGTCTGCTTGACTGCATGTATATTGCTATGCTAACACAGAATGGTGTTGACAATCATTTCTGATATGTGTACATGTAAGAAATGTATTTTCTTCACTGTAAACAACAAGAGGAAACCTCCCCAGCTTGTGGGACTGTGCTGAACCCTCACTAAGTGAAGTGCTGACACAAAACAGCACTGTAGCTGAATATATTTGTGTAAAAAGCCAACATTTGAGTTTCACCCTCAGGATTTTGTGAAACCATCATCTCTGGGTTGTACATGCTAAAGATCAACTGTTTTACAAAGACACAAACTGACATTTTAGATGAGAAGATCCAAAATCAAAATCAGCCTTTATGTTTGCTTTCCTTAGACTCAAAGTGCCATCTGTACTCAGTTCTGGTGTGAGTGTTGAACGGTTTGTGTCACAGCAGAAGGCAATCACCTTTGCTGCACAACTGCTACTAAACTACAAATATTCTTCTTCAGGTAATACTGTGCTGAATTCACCTAGAGAAAAACAGTCCAAATTCAGCAAAAATGCACATTACTTACTTACAATGCCATTTCTAAAAGGAAAGTCACTTTGATGGCTATTCAAAAAAGATAACGTGTTTTTATGAACATTAGGTGCAAGCTAGCTGCTACATTATTGGTAAAATAAGCACCTATATGTATGATAGACACTTGTTTCTGGCAGCGCATCAACTTCTATCAATCCTTCACACTTTTCTCTCTCTCTCTCTCTCTCTCTCTCTCTGTCCTTCCTCCCTAACTTTCTTTCATCAAAATCTGCACTGTTGGGCGGCATAAGAATTATTTCAAAGCTTGTCAACAGTATCTACCTTCAGTCAAACATAACACATCCTGCTCCTTCCTTTCTGCAAAACATCACACCACACCCTCAATGCGTTAGAAAAATGCACCACAAGTATTAAAGGGAGAACTGTTCATGGAAACCACTACATACTTTGGAAATTACTTGAAGAAATACCACAAGAACCAAAAGATACTGTCGATAACATGACTGAAAATCTATCTACAATTATACATAAAACTGCACAAGTTATATAAGACTTGAGGCCTAAGTTTTACCGTGTGTCTCTTTTTTTTTAAAGAGTGGTAAGTAAGTCAGTCACTTTTCTTAGCTTGCCCACACAGCAAAGCAATCCAAAACCAAATTTCCACTTTAATCTCATGATTTGAATTGTCAATTTTGTGCTTGTTGCTACTGCTATTTCAGTCTGGAGTTATTTTGGGGGGAGGGGCACAAAAATACTTGTGCATGATCTCGTATCTGATCACAAACAGTGATCTCAGATATCTCAGATGTCATGATGCAGGCAAAGCTCATCCGTATTCAACATCATTTTTGATTATCAACTCTATTTTTGAAAATTACACTGGATTAAAAGAAAAACCAAAAGAAAAATCTGTGAACCTGCAAGGGAGGTTAATATGAGCGCGTTAAGTTGCTGCCAGACTCCTGCAGGCTGACCAGCAGGTCGTCGATCTTTTCCATGTTCTGGGATGCAGTCATGCTGTTCTGCACGGGTCCAGACTGAGACAGGGACTGGCTGAGCAGAGACTGGATGTGCGCTTCACTCTCTCTTTGGTTCTGACCGGATTGGCTGATAGCTATGATCTGATCTGACAATGTGTTTCCAGGAGTGTTCATCAGCTGGCCACACTCTGTTATAAGGGAGAGAATAAGTCCGAAGTGTCATAAAACTTGTCCATATATTGCATTCTTAAATGAACATTTTTTTGTTTGCTCAGAGTTTTATAATTGTTTGAATATCAAGATTTTTCATGATCACAACTTCTGACAGATGCTTGTGTATTAAAATAGAAAGCTACCAGTTTGTTTACTTGTAAGAATGGATATCAACATTAACTTGGGGTTATAAATCATTATCTCAACTGGCAATGTTACTTTTATGTGACATTTAATCATCCCTTTAAGTTCTTACCGTTTTGAATCCCAAACAGGAAGAGTCCAGTTTGCGGAGGCTGGCCGGGCTGATTCATGTTCCCACTGACAGCTGTCTGAAACAGGGTACCTGGCTGTTGCACAGGAGAGGAGGTGGTTGTCTGGAGGTTTGCCACACCGTTCTGGGAGCCAAACAAGGCTGACTGTGCAAGCTCTTGAGCAGCCAGTCCCCCCTGAAGTGGGGGCATGTTTGACTGGGGGATAAAGAGGCTCACAGGCTGCTCCTGCTGGCTGTTTGAGTTGCTGCCCAGCTGCATCGGCTGTTGCTCCTGAAACATCACTTGCTGGCATGGATCTGCAGAGTTCCCTAAGGCCATGGGCTCAGAGCGATCCTGCCGGTTGACTGTCACCATACTGGCTTGTGAGAAGAGGAGAGATGGGTTTTGAGTCTCCTGGGAAACCAGACTGCTGCTGGTTAGTGGTGGCATCTGGCTCTGGCTGCTGAACATCAGGCCAGAAGCCTGATCTGGTGAAGACAAGCGGTTGTTGCAGAAAAGGAGACCAGCTTGCTGTTGCTGCTGCTGTCCTGGACTGAGAGTGTTTGCAGCTTGGTGTTGAGGGATGTTCTGAAACAGAGGGGTCTGCTGGGCTGGCTGTGTGTGGGGCTGTGGCTGAGTGGGCTGCTGCTGCTCCATGGGACCTCTCTGCTGGATCGGGGATAGCTGGGTCTGAGCCTGAAATACTGACTGTGGTTCAGGAGCAGGAGTTTGTAGGGTGCTAAGGAAGGCCAGCTGCTGCTGCTGTTGTTGCTGCTGTTGTTGAGCACTGCTGCTTTGAGGAAGGAAAAGTCCTGGGGTTGAGGGCTGCTGGTCTGGAGACTGCAGGACTGTCATTGTGTTTTGGAATATGGCAGCCTGGACCTGCTCAGGAGAAGCTTTCTGAAACAACCCCGTCTGTGGATCCTGTGACTCCGCCAGAGAAGAAGGATTGTGGAACAGGGGTGGTGAAGGGTGTGAAGGCGTCTGCTGGAGGAAGTTGGTCTGAATTGAGAGCAGGTCGCTGGCCTGCTGAAAAAGAGCTGCTTGTTGCTGTTGCTGCTGAGCCTGTTGGAAAAGTGTCCCCTGGTTTGGCACCACTCCTTGTGCTGAGCCCTGCTGCTCTGTGTTCTTGCCTTGAGAAGCATCCTGAAACATGCCACACTGCATCTGAATCTGTGACTGAAACAGCTGTAGATTCTCCAAAACTTGCTGCTGCTGCTGTTGCTGCTGAAGTTGCTGTTGCTGAATTTGTTGCTGCTGTTGAAGCTGCTGATGCTGAATTTGTTGTTGCTGCTGTTGTTGAAGTTGCTGTTGCTGAATTTGTTGCTGCTGTTGCTGTTGCTGTATCTGCTGTTGCTGAAGCTGTTGTTGCTGAATTTGTTGCTGCTGTTGTTGCTGCTGCTGGATTTGCTGCTTTTGGATCTGTTGCTGGTGCTTACAGAACCCCTTGGCTTTGAGTTGCCTGACAGCCTCCTCCAGCTGGGCCACTTCGTCTGTGGGGAACAGGGTCATCTGCTGCTGCTGCTGCTGCTGCTGGGGTGCTGGTTCTCCACACAGCCTTCCTACAGCTCCGGAGCCACTGCCCGGCCTCTCCTGACCGAGGCCTTCTCTCTCCAAGATGAACTGCTGTGAGCTCTGCTGAAGCAGGGGGTCAGCAGGCACTGGAAATGAGCTGGGGGCTGCAATGTCCTGTTTTTGGATAGTGCTTAAAGGCTCTGTGTTGGTAAAAACAGAAGGCTGGCCTTTATCAGGGTCGCCCGCAGGCTGAGATAGGCTGTTAGGGAATGGTCTGTTTTTATTTAGATGACCTGGGGTCATGCTTGCGTTCTGCTGGGCCGTACACAAATCCTCAGTCTGTTGAAAGAGGGAAAAAAACATTTATTGCTGTTTTTTTTTTGTAGAAACTGTACTCATTTAAGAACTGTATGAGAACAAGTTGTGCGCTGTCCTAACATTTATTGAACAGTTTGATACTTATGAGGTCAGACAGCTCTAATTCTATGTAGCCAGTAAGGTCATTAATAAGGCCAGACTAGTGCTTCACCTTAAATACACCTGAAGATTGTAGGTTGCTGGTGACCTCCATTGGAGTAACTTCCTCTCTCTTCACCAAAGGCAACAATGAAGGCATCAAGGCTCCATCTAGAGCTGTAAAAAAAAAAAAAAAACAATAAGTTCAGTTAAAACCTCCACTTGTAACATTTTCTATATGGTTTTATTCAATTGTGTTCAGCAGTGTAAATATGGAAGCACACATTTATATAGTCCTTTTTTTTTGAAGGGTAGCGCATGAGGGACAACAAACCTTTAATTTGTTCATCGAATGGGCAAGTCTTCACTGGAGAGGGAGCCTCTGTCTTCACAGGAACATCATTTTTTGCTAAAAGGTAAAGCATCCACAGATTTTATCACTGTGAGCCCAACAGACTGAATAACAAATGCAAAATGTAGTTTTATGTTGGTGTTATAAGGTAAAATAAGGGGCTTTTATTACACCAGCTGCTCATGATCAGGTCTTTGGAGCATCCAGAAATGCAAATTAAAATAGTGTTCAATGAAGATGACCCTACTATCCTCCTCAAATTTAAGTTCAGCTCTTTAAAGATTTAAGAAACGTTTTTACTTGCTGTACTCCCACTGAACTGTGGGTGGTGGTGTTGCCAAGTTTTAAATCACAGTGAGCTGGCTGTGGCGCAATGTGGTAAATCAAAAACCTTGTAAAACAGTTCCTAAAGTGCATAAAAATTCTGGTCAAAGAGGAGAAAAAGAATCTTTGTGATTTAGTATATCACCTGATGTTGGTTTGAACTAACCTGTATCAGGCGTGTAGGTAAATGGCTGGACATCATGGGATCTCCCAGCATTTGTCAACACATAAATGCCCACACACACACAGGAGGTGATGGCTTGGTTCTGATATGGAGGAACTTTCACTATTAAGTGATTCTGAAAGGCAATTGTCAAATAAAGAGAGCAAAAATGCATGAATACGCAAATAGATCCCATCACTCTTATCTGTTCTAATCAAAAAATAAAGTGATTAAAGAGCAGTCAATAAATAGAAGTTTGTATTACAACCTCTGAAGATTTTTAAAATAATGGATTAGCATAACATCACAAAATAAAATACTATATCAAAGAAGTTAACCAGAAGAAACTTTTCTATTGGCTGCAGAATTATGAACTGTTACCAGGGACAAAGATTATAACTGGACTCTTAAGACACCCTCAGTCCAGCTTTTGAGACCAAGTGCAATTAGGTCAGAACACAATGAGACTACTCAAACCTTTAACCCAGCACCCGTTTAAGGTGATTACATCTAAATCCCCATACAAATCTGAAATGGCTGCTTCTATCTACTCAGCTCATTTGTTGTTGGCATTAATCATTTGTAACAAAAATAACCCAAGAATAATCAGCAGTACCTGGTGAAAAAGCTCCATGTCAATCTCAGCCTCAGCCTTCCATGAAGTCTCATCTGAAAGAGAATTAAGTAAATTTGTATTATTAAAGAAGCATAAACTTAAAATGTGTAAAATCAATCAAAATAAAGAAGTCTAACTTCTTACCTGAAACATTTTCTTGAAATATGACCTTGGTGTCTTTCAGAAAGTTCTTGCCGATGATGAAAACCTCTTCTCCACCTCTCACTGAACAACTGTGGAGGGACTTCTTCAGGATCTCAGGTAACCCTGCAGGCTGAGCTGGAGACGGATTGAAACAGTGTTGGTAAACAAATCAGGCATAATTCACTGAAAACTTGTTTTCTCAATCATTCAATGCAGTTAGGATTCCAAACTTTGTTCCCAAAGCTGTTTACTGTCAACTCAGATACATTTACAGATTAAAATAATTATCACTTTCCAAGGGTTAAAAAGCCAAAGCAGATGTGTTTCCAATCACAACACTCAGGTAATACTTGTTTTGAGGTAGCCCTACATCACTGGATTATGACACAAATGCTTTACTCAACACAGTGAGCAATGCTTTGCCAAGTTTAAATGCACAAATAATCATTAATGAACACTTTGTGAAGATGTTCTTGAGTCCTTTATTCACAAAAAGCTGCTTATTTTTCCTAAAGCACCTGTTAAAAGGGGACCAATAATGCCATTGGGATAGATAATATAAAATGCTTATGTGTTCAGGACTGTCCTTTCTCTTTAGCCCAACTTATCAAGTGCTACCAACATTGGAATAAGAATTTTTAAATAGAAAATATTACAGTGGCAATCATTGAATACGAATCGACATTTATCAAGAACTGGCACCACAATGAACAATATGCTGTTGTTTTACATTAAAATATTGTAACCAGTAATTGTAAAGGTAGCTGAAAATAAATACATGGATCACCTATTGAAAACTGTTGGTCAAGTTTTGATTTAAACTGGTAGGATCCCTTCACTGCACAGAGCGAACAAGCTACTAAAATTGGAGTCAGTGGGGATGATAGCTTTGGTGAACAGTGCTGATTGAGTCTTTGACAAAGGGAAATACTGCCTCGATTGTGAAAACTTCTGGAGTTTTAATTGCGTAATGTGTCCTGGAAGACTGCCATCTATAACAACGCATTTTGTAACCTCACTTTTAAGGATTTTTCTTTGACTTTTTCTTTAACCATTGATGACCTATCATCTTGAGAGAACTGAGCTTGATGTTTCTAAAGCTGCAGATGTCCTAAATAGTGATGTGATGTGGTTTTCTAACTCAAACACATTTTGTTTCTCACAGGCCTCCAAAAAGAACTCTGAGCAACCTGTAGCTCAAACCACTCCCCTTTGCCTCTCACACATTTCACAAAGCTTTTTCACTGCTGCACGCACACGCACACACACACACACACACACACACACACACACACACACACACACACACACACACACATAGATGCCAATGGGGGATTATGTTTTTTTTCTTTTACTTTAGTGGAAAGATATTTCCCCGGATTGCATTCTGCCTCTCTGTAGACAATAGAAGTCCACACACCTCTATTGTTTTGTCCTTTCCTTGTCTTTCTCCCATGTCTCTCTCAAAGCATTTCTACCAAATCTACTTACTCACAAACTTTATTATGGCCCTAAGCCTCTTTCCTGTTTATGAAATCAACCACACCCTCATACTGTATGCATTATCAAGCAACACTTGAATCTGAAGGGATCTTTACTCATTGTCTCTGAATGCGGACATCAAAGAATGGCAGTCTCCAGACCTCAGGCTGCTTTAAACCTACAAACAGAACCTCTTCTATTGTAGGAACAGCAGAGGAAAAGAGCTCAGTTTATGATGGGAATCTATTAACTAAGTAGATAGCACTCAACTATCTATTTTCCCTTTTACTAAACAGGTTTCAACAAAGATGACACGAACTTAAGCATCATCCTGTAATTTTCTAATATCTAATATTCTATAACTTAATGTTTGGACAGAGATACCAACTCCTATGTTTCATTTCCCTACAGACAAAGACCACAGGACTGACTTACTGCACAGGATTGGAGATGAGGGAGTCTGTAGTGTGAGCACTGAACCATCCGCACGGGGAATGTTGACCCGAAACACCAGCCGAGCCCGAGTGCTTTTTTTCTTTGACCCAGCCACACCAATGCGAGCCTCAACGTCAGCATTACGGAGCTTTAGGATCCCAACACAGTCCACCCTGCATGGAGAGACAAGGATAGCTTGGAAAACGTACAGTTTAAACAACAAACTTCACAGTGTTTGCTAAACTAGCAACTCCTTTCAACACTAAATACCTCAGAGTCTCATTACCACAACTGATTTCCCCGAGGGGATCAGTGTACCTGAGACGTTTATGGGTGTTCACCACCCTCTTGGTAAGCAATTGGTTTGAATTATCTGTAAAATACCACTGAGGTATTAAAATAAACAAGTTTGTGGTTTATGCACGTGCAGATATGTGACATTTAATCAAAAAAATGATATGAAAAGAACATACGCTAGTGTCATCATCGTGCTTGGATCCAAGGTCACTTCAATGACTGTTGTACCATCGATGTCCACCTCTTTACAGGCTGTGGTGTTTCGCCCGGTGACCCTGCAAGCCTGGTAAAACCCATGAGGCTTCACTCGGCCAGCATCGTTGCCCACAAAAACTTGCAGAACTACCGGCTCATTGACCCCCTCCAGCTGAAGTGGCAAAAAAACACAAATACATTTAAGTTATGAATCAACAAACATAGATCTTAAAGGTTAATTTTGACACAATAACACTTAATTACTTCGTGTGTATGACAGAATGTTCTGTTCAAATCAAGCTGTTATTGATGTGGCCAATAAATTATTAAGCAGCAAATTTCTTAATCTCACACAATTGACCTTGCTCTGTCCAGTGCCGTTATGTCGATGTCCTGATCTATTAAGCAGATGCCATTCATGTATTACAATACTTCAGAAGCTTTTAGACGCGATAGAGTTTTGTGCTTTGTCCATATCCAAATAAATCTCTGACATTGCAAACAAGACAATGACTAACCCTGTCATACTGTTTTGTCTGCTGGCTTGGGTTTCCTAGCTTAGCTTAGTTTCACAGTTAGGCTGAGGTTAAAAAAAAAAGGTTTTAAGTTATTCTAGTAAGATCCTATTTATTAGCAGAAGTTCAAATATTCTGAGGTAATGAGAGTTTGTTAAAATGTGGTCCAAACTGATGTCAAAAAAGTATACAAAACAACATGAGCAAGCAACTGTGTTAACTTATTAAGTCCAGAACTCAGTCTCTGCGTCTTACCCTCACCTTGACTGATACCCTTGACCATTACAGCTGCTACATTTGTGCTGCTGCTCCTGTAACTACAGTAAGTTATGCACAATAACTTTTAAGACTTTGTTAATGATCCAATCCCTCACATAGCCTTCAGCTAAAGCAAGCTATAGAAGGGGCTGTGTGGTAGATATAAGGTTACCTTCACAGTCGGAAAGCTCTGTTGTGTGCGATCCTTCACAGATCCCCTGCTGCCTTCAGTCAGATAGCGAGCTCGGTGTTGAGTCTCAGGCTGGACCAGGATCTTCAGCTCCTTGCCTTCACACTTCTGTGGAAACTGCATCAGGAGAGTTCCTCCCTTCTGTTTGGTCGCCTGAGGATCATCAGAGCTGCAACCAAACACCAACAGATCTTAAACTCTAAGACTTGATCTCAACATCTGATGTTGTCTATTGCAGACAAAAGGCAAAGAAATGCCTGATAGAGGATGACCCTGTCCTTTCAGACCCTCTTTCCCCCCAAATATCCCATGATACTCTGAGCAAGGCAGAGTTAACAGGCCCTTCATCAACCAGGCATATTCCATCCCCAGCTCTTAAACAGAGTTATCTGTTTATTTAATCTGCTCAGCTTATCCTCGCTGTTTGGAGTAGTTCTGTGATTCACCGTGGCCAACTATTATTTGTACTTCAGTATCCTGCCCCTCCCTCCCTTTTGATCTAACCACTCTTCTTCATTCAAAGTGTGGTGGGAAATTTCGAGCCAGAACAAACTGTTGAAGATTTCCATCTGCTATACAATGTGTGATTTCTCTTTCACAGATTTTCTGATAATTAAGACGAGTGCTGTTTGAGATTAGGACGGGAAGTCTTCATCAGAAGTGAAACCTTGAGCAACCTCTAGGAATAAAAGTTCAGTGATAAAATGTGACAGCTTTTCCCATGATATGCAAACTCAGTTATTGCCATCTTCCTCTTTAAAACATATGTACGCATGTGTTTATGTATAAAGAATGCATCTAAAGAGTAAAACTAATAAGAATCTTTGGACGTTCTCCTTCCATTTCAATGTTATTGATCCATTACAAAGCATTTCAAAGAGGCTTCATCTCAGGGTTTCACACACCTTCCTTTAGGTCCAGTTTTGCTGTCAGGGCCCAGCTGTGACAGGACAAAGTGTGGACCTTTAGCGCTGTCTGCATCAAACATGTCCATGCTGCCCTCTCCCACAGGTATAGATTTAGGACCGGGTCTCTGACGAGGGGTTCGCTTGCGGGACTTTCGTGGCACCTCGGTGTTGTCATTGTAAGAGACACTGCTCATCATACTAAAGTTGGAGAGAGAGTCATCCATCCAGATGCTGTTGCTCTGCTCGGAGTCCAGGGATGTTTCACCTTGGCAAGACATCTGGCTTTCATCGAATAAGTCTTGTGGAGGTGGAGAGATGTTGAGTACAGTGCGGCGCTTCGATGGGGTCATCTCACTGCTCCCCCTGCTGTTACCATTCCCACCCTCTGCTCCAACCACCTCCGGTCCCCCTCGACTACTTCTGATGTCGTCTGTGTCGACATTGCCAATGTGGACCGGCTTCTGGTCACTGGCTGAAGCACTGGAATGAAGGGCGGAGCTGGAAGAGGTGGAAAAAGTACTGCGCGGGCCTTCCAGGGTCGCTGAGGCGGTCATGGCATCTATAGTGCAAATAATTACACAGTGATTAAAGCAATCACAACCAGTGTTGGCTAGCAGTCCCAATTAAGCAGCAAATTCTCTTCATAATTACCATTAATATTATGTATCCTATTTTGCTTTTATAGTCTTTTTTTTCACTTTTTTGTTCATCCAATTATTCCCCCTTTTCACTGGGTCTCATGTGCGTGTCTTTGCCGCTTACGGTGTCTAAAGATCTGTAAGTGTACAGTATGTGCAGCACAGTACAAGTGTTTATCAAGGGGCCAAAGGAAAGGTGAATGATGAGCAGTCCCCAGTATGAAAAAAAATCAACAATTACAAAACTTTTTGTGAATAAGTTAACTTGTGAAAAAAAAAATGAATTTAGCAATTTTACTAGTACTGTGTCAATTTTAGCCTGATAAAGTCAGGAAAAGTCTGTGGAAATGATAGAGAGGGAAGTTTTAACAGTTATATGCACAATAAAATGCATGCCATTTATTGGAGCTTTGAATTTTCTTCTTTTTTTTTCTTCTTTTTTTGCCACAAAAGTTCATTTGGTTGGGACTGAGCGTAGCCACAGAGACAAAATAAACAAGCTTCTGACCTATGAAGCAGAGAACTGCAGACCATTTTATATGCAGACACTCCCTGCTTCAGAGGGAACTTCCTGGAATATAAAAATAAGACAGCGAATGAGCAATAAGAGCTGAACAGTTAAAATTATTCAGTTTTTGTTATAGATGAGAAAACACAGGGTATCTGGTTTGTCAGGAAGTGTTGCTCCGGCATGCTGACATACGCTGTAATTTCAAAAGCATTCAAATAGTCACAAAGAACTAGATGAAAAGTGGGGAAAAGCCTGGATGAGTTGCAGATCGTAAAAGGAGTTAGACTGCTGTTGAAATTCAGGATTGTTTGGTGACACATTGCTCGACTGTAATCGTAATGTGTTGGAGAAAAAAGAGTTTCCCTAGAATAATGAACAAAAAAATCAGAAGCCAGGTTATGTTATCAGCAATTTTCAATAGAACAAATCGTTCCATGGAAAGTGAAATACAGTATACTTCACCTGCGAGTGGTTGTAATGGAGCACTGAAGTCCAAAGGGAACTGACTCCTGGATTTACTGAAACTCAGTCTAAGGAATTGATGCTTCAATGAGGAGCAGAGCAAAAGAGCAAGCACATGCTAAATGTCATTTTTGTATTAAAGCCAGTTTGGAATTCTTAAAATTTTTTGAGGATGACAAAAAACGTGAACTGCTCCAAGTGCTGCAGAAGTGTAGCAAGCATTGATGCTGTTATTTGCATTATCCCTTTGCTTCCCATGAGTTTACTCAATTTGCTGCTTTTGGGAGCAGACACCATCAGACCATACATGTGGGTACGTTGGACCACTGGCAAAGGTCGGGGATTCAAGTCCTTTTTGCTTTCCATGCCAGTAGTTTTCATTTCTTGCACCTGAGAAATTACATTTACGTCTGTCCCTTTTTCTGAAGGCAAAAGCATTTCAAAACATTCTTTCTTTCCTATAACATGCCTCTTTCTTGTTTTGTTCTTTTCTAGTGTGCATTTTCAGAATCCAACCATGCTTACCTAAAGAAAAATATATCCACTAGGGGTGCCACAATCATATTATCATATCATATTGATCCATGGGGTATAGCATCCATGGTCCAAAAAGCCCTTGTAAATTTTGCTATTTACAGTTTTGCGTAAAACGAGCTTTCATGCATTGTATTTGCCTCTGTATTGGCTCTGTTTGTGCGTGCCCGTGAGTCCACCCACTGGAATCAGAAAACTTCAACCCATGAGTACATATCCAATCACCATGTGCTGAAAAGGGGGGAAAGCTTACAATAATCGTGTCAGATTTCAAATATTACTGAAACACGCTGAGCAGTAAGGAGAGGCAGCAATAAGCAGAAGTTCTGCAGGCTTCAAATCTGTGGTACTGTGAAAGGTTACCAGAAAAGCATCGTTCAGCAAACACAATAAACCAAACCATTACTAAAAGGAGAAAGTATTGGATTGTGGACTAACCACAAAGTTGCATCTCCAATTTACAACAACTGCTTAAGATGTTTATAAATCAAGTATTGTCATATCAGTTGCTTTTAGTTTGACTAAAAAAAGCCCCAAATAAAATTTTAAATTGATCTTTTCCCTCTTGTCACATGGCAAGCTTACTGATAAGGAGATTAACAATTTAACAACAAATGTTAATGACTAAAAAAGCTTTGCAACCATGTTATTGTACAATGTTGAATGTTCAAAACAATGAGATTATAAACACTAATTAATTCTTCTAAAGTGTGAAACAAACCTTATAAAACAGTGACGTATTTTGGGCGGAGAATGCAACAGTGAGACATAAGCAGCTTTGTAAGACTCAGATTTCATTATTGGGTAATTTTACACTTTAAAACTTAAACTAGTTGATGTTCTGTATCAAAAATGAGGCAATATTAACAGATGCAGAAGCCTCTTATATAATCTATTACATGACCTACTTTTACAAAGCATACAGCCAATTACTTGTATTAACAACAACCACTCCTTTACACATATTTCACAGTCTGTCAGTAGGTGCAGTTAGCCAGAATTTTCAGTTCACTCTGCTCTGATGACATAATTTGCTTACTAAGTAGTTTTGCCTTGTTTCTCTAATAAGCCTGGACTGGTGTGGGAAGATCACAGAGCTGCAGGCTGGCTCTCTGACAGGCTTTTATATCTGACATATTCAGGTGTTTGTTCAACTGCAGGTGCAGACTAGAGACACAGGAGATATGTTTTCTTTAGCTGTAAGATATATAAATAGTTGATGAACATTTTTGCTTTTCATTTCACTCAAATCATTAATATCACCAAGGTGGCCTTGTTTCCAAAGGATCTGTTTTTTAAGGTCAAGGCCACAGACAATACTAAGAAAGTGTACCTTTAGTTAAGAAAAGAAAAGGTGCGAACTTGACTTTAGGTTCTTTCGACCTCTATGATTCAGATTTTTTGATTTTTTTTTTTTGTTATTACTATCCACTGAGAAAACAATGTGTGTTGACTGTAAAAATTGTGATCAGAAAATGTGAAAAAATAGAAATGCAAAAAACAAATTAAAAAAACCCATTGAACTGGACGATTTGACTGTTTGCATAATGAAACCAGACTTAATTAATGTCAATAAGTTAGCAGCCCTGACATGCCCCCTTCGAGCAGTTCTGCCTCCAAGGAAGAGATGCTATCGGTCCTGCTCGCAGGGGAGAAATATTGTTAGTGTATACAAATCATGACCTTACCTGATGCTATAGCTGCTGAAGGAGGAGGCCCGGCCTCTCCACCGCTCTTTTGGCTCATGGCTTTTAGGTTCTGTCTAGAAGAGGAAGACAACTGTTGCTCTCTGGGAAGAAGATCATGCACCGATTCTGTTGAGATAAAAAGGGTGAACAAATTATCAGAGGGATTATGTGGCAAGAGGAACTCTACAGTACTAGTTGGCAAAATGAGCCTCATGATCCTTGCATGAGTTCAACAACTCCTTCGAAGTAGTGAGTCATGTATTCTTTAGAAATACCACATCTCTTTATTTTTGATTAAATTGTGATTCATTTTGATGTTGTAATTAAAGTGTCGCATTTTAGGTAACAAATCTCACTGTCTTAAATCACATCTGTCCTGTGCATAAAAAATATCTCACTGCTTATGGAGAAATCAGAAACTCTTAAGTACCATACTGAAAAAAGAAAACACAAATCAGTTAAAAACCAGAGAGTAGCTAATAAAATTATCTTAGTATAATGATTTTATTCTGTGATGGAAATCTCAGCACTATTCCTTTTTCCATGTCAAAGTGTTACATATCCACAATGCAACTCAACAACCACCATGTTATAATTAATTTTGGATTTATTCCCACAAACATTCAAGCTGTCAGCTTAAAGATGTCTCGCAAGTCAAGTGACATCACTTCAGGCAGTTTTATGGAATCATTCTTGAAAACTTTAGTACAGACTTTGAGCTAAAACAGTGGAGAAGTTTCCCTACTGATCAGGACAAATTAAGATTTCAACAAGTTTAAAATTCTTTCTCTGAGCTGTTTTGTCCAACCTGCAGTGCAGGTATTTGAATGTAAGAATGTGTTTTTTCCAGTGCAGTGCATGAAAAAAACTAAGATGCAAACCTCGATGTGTGATTTTAAAAATATAAAACAACTAGACTTTTGAGGTACAAGCAAAGGCGACCCAACAAAATAAACAGCAGATCTGCAAACACAGACAGACATCAGGGTAGCACAAAAGCTTTTTCTCTCTTCTACGTGCCTCCCTCAGGGCCGACAGGACGTGGGGAGAAGAGAAAGCCTTGGGTCAACAGCATGACAACACTTTTACTAGCAGCCTGATTCATCATCCAAATATTATGGTATGAACTTAGAGCAGCCATTACAGTCGCCTGACTCTCTCCTCTGCCAACTGCCAGCTTTAATTACTTGCAGCTGAGTCCCAGGGTTTGGTGTGTATATCAGATACTTAACCCTCCCATTGTTACCACTCACTGTGTACAATAGACAAACCTGGGACCTACTGAAACCAGCCCATGCCTCTTCATTCCCAAAGCCCTCTGGTCTCTTACGGCTCGCTTTAGAAGAGCAGGGAATGCTGGTTCCCAGAAAGGGAGCTTAAATCTGGACTCAGCAAACTCATATAACTCACAATGAACCACACATATACACAGGATTCTAGTGTGGTTTTGCTGCTTATTTGCCGAGTTCTCCAAACAAAATCACACACTTATGCGTGCACATGCACACAAACGCCCCCCGCCGCCTCCACAAAAACACTTTCTCTGCCCCTGCTTTTACACTTAAACTCTGCAGTCTGCTCTGGGCTAACTGACTGACTGACTGCACATGCAGCAACATGTGCTCGGGGTGAGCAACCCTTCCAGTAAACAGATTGCCAACCGCACAGACAGAAAATATGTACTCTTCTCTCAGAGCGGCAGACTCGAATCACTAGCTGGCCTGTTCAAAGTGTTTCCAGAGTCCCTTGGTGCTTTTATAGGCTGAAAAAATCTTATATTGCTGTAAATTTGTTTCCTCGTAAGCAGACCTGGTGCTGTTCTTAATACAGAACAAAACACTGTCTCTTTCACACAGGAGAAACCTGGAGGAATAAATAAAAAAAGGTCAGCCTTGTTAGCTGGGAAATAAACTGTACTGACTCACCCACCACGTGATGTTATGATTTTTACCGAGGACTGCAGACTTGTTGTGCAAACCACTGACCACCAAGGAAAAACTTCATTTTCTGTCTGCCTGTGATCATCATAATAACTGATTAAAGTCTGACCAAAAGTGTTTTCACTCATCAACCATGTGCATTTGTAGATATAGATTGATTAGGTCTATACAGTCAGTGTCATAAATACTTACAAACCTTGCTCACTGTCAGGAAGGACCACTGACAAACCTCACACACACACTTCTAAACAAGGTTTCATATTTTCAAACCAACAGTGGAATAGTTTTGCTTATCATACCATCTCCATGCTTTGTGATATGTTTATGTGGTAAGTAGCGCAGGCTAAAGGTGAAAAGAGAAAGCACTCACCATGTGAATGGCAGGACTTACACTCCCATTCATTTCCCTCACATTCCTGCTGCTTGCTCTTACTAGCCCTGGCACCTGGGGCGTGGCACTGGTTTTTTGGCTGAGTGACTGATTTAACTCCCCTTCTGTCCCCCTCCTCCACTCCGACTACCTCTCTGCCTCTCTCTGTCTTGTTTACTGTGCTCCAAGACCCTTTTCTGCACTTCAACTTGCTCAACAGGTTGGTGGTATTGTTATGTGGAATCCCGTCAAGCAGTAATGAAGCAATTGAATAACCAACGAATGTTGAAAAAATAATCAACAGACACACAAAGAGCACTTACTGAACTTGGTGGGATACTCCCGAACAAACAGTGACCGTAAAGATAAAACCAAGCTCACCTTGTCAGAGCATTGAGACATTATTCAGAGCAGGAAAAACGAACAACAGTAAAGGGGCCTGTCACCTGCAGCAAACCATGTACAACAACCCTGAAATGTTTACAGCCAAGCCTACATGAAGGCTGCCGCTGGCTCCATAGTAACAAAGGTTAGAGGACAAGTCTTTGGAGCATTTTTGTCTCTTGTGAGAAAAGCAGGAAAGTCAAGTTTATTACCTAAATATAAATGAAGAACTGGGCCTTACATATACAGGATATTACACTGCCAGCATTACAACATGGTGCTGAAAAGCTGAATCCAATGTCACAATGTATTGTTTTGTTCGTCACCACCCACCACTGAAGAATAAGAAGGAAGAAACACTTTTTATTATATGACAACAGTCAAATTTAGAGCTCACACATGACTCGACATGATCTAATGCACAATTCATTTCACTAGAAATACTCCTTCAATGCAGAAAACTGAAGATATAAATTTATTTACACTGAGCCCTTTTATTTATTTAAGTATCTATCATCAAGAATTCAGCTATTAGTGTTTTGAGAAAGGAGGCTGATTGATCTTTAGCTTTAAACTTTTTAGAGAAAAGTGGCAAAATGGCAAGGTTAGGCAGAGTAAAGAATAGCAAAAACTTTTAGCAGCAGTGATGCTTGCCCTTGCCCCCCACCCCACCCCCGAACAGGCCAAGTCCTCACCCCAGGTCTCTCTTAATATCTTCTAACATAATCATAATTCCTTTGGAGTTTAAAAAGATGACTGAAGGGGTAACACAGCAAAAGGGGAACTATTTTGTGCCGGATTAACCAATATTAATTCATGCATTTCATCTTAATAATTAGGCAACAGTGTCAGTATGTCTTAGCTGTGAGTTTATCATCTATTGTTAAAGTTAAATGTCATTAAACACAGTCAGAAGTTATGAGTCATATTCAATTAAGATTATCTGAGGTGAGTACAGAGGCTTTTATTGTTATATTATTTTACTACAGGTCAAATCAGATTGTAAGGGCAGATGGATGAAAACAATCAGCAACAGCATACTCTTCATGAATAAATAAGTACAGCTACAAATGGAAAAATAGTTACAACACTGTAATTCTGACCATAGGGCCTATCATTCATAAACCCTGAATCATAACAACAGTCATTATAGGACATAAAACAGTGTGACAGTGGTGGGATTCACACTTAACAACAGGGGCTTTTATATCAGCATACAACAACATAGGCATATCAAAACTGCACAATTTAATCATCACTTTCATCATCTTTGGGTGAAAACTTTTATAAGGTCAGCTCCAAATAAAGACACAAGAACTGAAACAGCAACAGACTCACTGTTGCCAGAAAACAAATATTTCATTCACTCTGAAATTTTACAATCCTGATGTGATGAAATTATGACTTCTTTTTGAATTAGTTCCACACAGTCAGGTTACTTTCTTGTGACACTATCATTTTAATATCAGACCGACTTATTAGTCCCACACCGGTATCAGAGTTTGTGGCACGCAGCTCTTTTTTTCCAACTAATCCTGAAGCAACCAAGAACAACCTCCAGGCATCAGTTTACATGACTTGTTTTCAACAAACACCCACCACAATCCTGACTTACAAAACAGCCCACCGAGGCTCCTGTGAGGGCCAAACCACCCAGCAACAAGTCTGAAAACAAAGGTGGCTTTTAGCAGTGCAAAAGGAGTCAGTTTCTTGTTTGGAGCAGCAGAATGTTTGTTAAATTCAGTCTGTGTTATGCCCTTCCTCTGTGTTCACCACCAGACTCAAAAAAAGATGAAAAGGACGCTGAGATTAACATAAAAGCACGACCTGGAAAGCAGAGGAATTCAAACTATTTACACAGGACAACACACACGCAAGCTCACACACATGCACACCCACAAAAAAATGCCACGCTTAGATGCAGATATGGGAATACACTCAAGTATTTCTCATTCCCGATTTGGTCAGATAGTTTCATTTCTGAAGAAGTAAGACAGAACTGGAGGTTTGTGTTCCTCTGAATTAGCATGTATGACCAATCGACACACACACTGACAACTTCACGTACAAATAAGGTTCGAGAAAACTTTTGGTGTGTCAACACAGGGTGACCAGCTCACAGAAAAACCATGCTGAGGCAACAGGAAGAGCCTTTACCAAAACCACATTTACTGAAAGTGAAACACAGCTAAGCTGCCATGTTTACCACATTCAGTCTGAACCTAGGAGCGGAGTCCGAACTGAACTAAAAATACAACCAAACAAGTTCAGCTTTTTCTTTGGTTGTGACCAAAGTTTTATAGCAAGTTAACACAACATGTCAAATATCAAAAATATTATGAGCTATCTTCAGGTTGACAACATTAACCTGCAATTCATCAAAGTAGCCTTTAAAAGAAAATGAAATTCATATTTATCAAATCCACCAAATGTTTTTAAGCTAGAAATTTTGAGTCAACTGTGTTCTTGAAAGAAGTAAAAAGAAAGGAGAAAGATGAGAAAGGAGAAAGGGATGGGTACCTTTCACATTTGAACTAATACAGTAAAGGTGCTCAGTACCTAGGAATTGGTATCAGTGCTCAACAGTACCAATTTTCTGTACTTTTGTGTATGTTTATGTGGTAATAAATATAAATTTTTTGATAATAAAATTGGAAAACACTTCTATTCAATTTATTTCTTTCTCAATATAAAAATTTTAACAATTATATCAAAACAACATCCAAATGTTTGTACCATGTATGGCATGGAATAACACAATACAATGCATCACAATACTGTACAATACAGTATGGTACAGCACAGCTCAGTACAATACTCTGAGACATGTTACAATATGATATGATACCATAATGTACAATGCAAAGGGAAAGGTACAGTACAATACAGTAATATATGGCTGTGGAACAATACTGTACGCTACAGTGTGGTTTATTAGGGTACAACTGAAAATTGAGTGCAGTAAGATGCAATACCATGTAATATGATTTAACGCAGGGAAATTCATCATGAAAAGATCCCCTCATACACTCTGCTGTTTCCAAATTAGTATACAGAAGTAGATAAATAAATGCCTCACAAACTTTGATTTCAGTAAAAGGCCTTTTTTTCATGTGAGCTCTTTAGGTAGTGATATGGGTTTCATTACCTTTGTTGCACAGAGAAAGCAGTTCTAGTGTTAGTTCAGTGTTAGCTTAGTAAATTACTAAGCAGTAGTTTTCACAGGGGAGTCACAATCACAGTAATCATGATTTTAAAATAGTCTGGGGAACACAAGTTGTTTCATGGAAACTTTTTTAAATGACTTCAGACGGGAGCTGTTCAATTTTCTGATGAGAAAGCAGAAAAAAAAAACTGGCATGGCTTAACATTTCGTGAATGCAGAGATTTTCTGCTCATACCAGAGAAATAAAAGACATACTTGCACAAATCTAAAAAGGCAAAAAATCCAGGACAATATTTACACAGGTACATTTGCTTGAGAACTCTCTATTTCCACTTAAATGATGATGTGTCACTGAAGCTGACCTTCCAGACCTAGACTGAGATTATACTCTTGGATTATAATGATTTAAGAAGATTTGGTTTAAGGTCTACTTAAGACTAAGAAAAGGTTACAATTCAGCTCATACCAGTTTCCTACAGGTCTTTGTAAGGCTGAGACAACCGCACAAACTTTAGAAGGAATTGTTATTGTCTGTAACACCACTGCTGTAATAAGGGAGCAATAACAGAGGCAGCCTGTGGCCCATATTAGCTGGGTAAGAATGCACAAATAATGCTTTAATACAACTTTACGGCAAGCATGCAAAGTTTATGTAAACGTGTACAAGCCGGTAAAGTAACAGTGGAGAGAAAAAAAAGTAGTATGTCTGTTCAAACAGGTTGTGGCTTGCTGAGGCAGTGAGAAATGAGCATTGTAAATCTGTTGACGTCTTATTTTACTCACTAGAAACTTCCTCCTTGACAAACTCTGAAACATAAAGGAGTGGCAAGAGGGAGACAGATCATGACAACACAATTCTGACACAATATAATACCGTTATTGCTTATACACTGTTTGAAGCACGAGAATCCATCAGCACCATTAAAACTTTCTGAAGGAGAGGGAGGTCAACTTCAAAGGGAGACATAAATTCCAACATTGACAGCCAAAGAGGAATAAAAGGGTCATGAGGAAAAACAATCATTAAAGAAAATGTATGCAAAGCTATTAAGCTGAGATCCTGTTAGCCTTGACTCGCCTGGACTTGTCCTGAGGTGAGATTCCTCAGTGTGTGGCGGCAAAAAGTAAACATGACCTTTGATGTTGAATTAAACTATGGATGGACGACTTTACACAAAGCTAAAAGGAGCTCAGTAGACCTCCAGCAGCTTCTCAAAGATTTCAATATTTTATGAAATCAGCTTACAAGGATTTATCTACTCTGACAGAGAATGAGTAAACACTGCAAAACTGAAACTTTGCTTGACTTTCAACGACTTTGGGGCATAGATGTAGAAGACCAAAACATCACCAAAGTGCATCATTTTGGAACACTGGTCTTTTTTGGGTCTGCACTTATCTTCCAGGTTTATGGGTGTGATCTTTAAATGCTAAGAGCACTATCTATGATTTCACAAGACGACTGGTGCGTGAGGCGTGGTGAACATCTGGCAATAACGTGAGTGATCTGATAATAATAGAAACAGTGCAGGTTTGATAGAACCTGGTACTTCACTCCAGCTACATTAGGAGTGAGTCTAGGCCACAGTCTTTCAACTGTGCGTATCAGAAGGAAACCTGACCCATCGGCACCTTTTACATCAGTACTTGTTTATTCTGCATTCATTCATTTTTCAATTCAAAGAAACTTGTGTCTTTACAAATAGAAATGAGAAGTGAGATTTGATCACAAGGGGTCACTCTTGACACATGTGGGCACAAAAAACAAGTGTGAACATACAAGCTCTCCATTTGGTTGTTAAGATTATATTGTGTAAATTCCTTTTCTTCCAGTCTTTTGCCCCCAGATGTTGGCAGGATCTGTCTGTATCTGTGTGTGCTCTTTCCCACCACTGGGGGAGACCACAAACAGAAACATTAACAGCAAATATCACAGATAGCAGTTAGGGCTGGGCAATTAATTGCAAAATAGATTACATCGCAATGTGGTCTGCTGAAATATTCTAAGTGCAGACAGTGCAATATTTCTTTAACCTTGAATGCTACAGAATATAAGACAACCAAAGAACCAAACTGTTGAAAACTATCTTTGCAGGAGAAACATCCAAGTGGTCAAAAGTGGCAAAACAGCATTTAAACTAAGTCTAAAGTGGCAACAATGGTCAAATAGCAGCAAAAATTGGGAGAAAACTTGGAAAAATATTCGGAAAGAGGAAAAAATGGTGCAAAGGTGTCAAAAAAGAGTGAAAAGTGACTAAAATGGGCAGAAAGCAGACAACAACAAGAGTTGTTCCCATGCTGTTAACTTCAGTGTTTATTTCCAAAAATGCTTTGCTTGTTTATCAACACATAAGATGGGGAGCCTAAAAATAATCAGACCATAAATCACAATTACAATAAAAAGAAAAATAATCACAATTAGAGTAATTTTTTTGCAAATTGTTCAGCCCTAATAGCAGTGGTTGATTCACCATGTTCAGTATGAAAGTGTGACTTACTTCCTACATCAACCATGGATTATCATCTTTGCAGTGACAGTAACCTTAAAAGTATACACACATGTGCACAAACAAAAGGTAAAGAAGGTACTTTTTTGGTTTCTTTAAGGAGAATCTCCAATACAATAACCTGCCATCCTATCTCCTGGTCTTTGGTCTGCTATGTCTCTTCTTCGGTATCCAGACCTCTCAGGGCGGCTTTAATATGGAAGGTAAAAGAAAACCAACAATGACAGGATGCAGCGGAAATCGCCATCTCATTCTAACCCTGCCAGTCTGCCAAGGAAGCAACAGATGACTCAGAAAACAGAAATGAAAACACAGGATATCGAGATACCACAACCAGAAGACTGCAGGATGAATTGCTTGAATGCTTTAAGACAGCATATTTGACGGTCATGAAATACCTCTTTGTACGAGCCTCCATGGGGAGAACTTTTGCTATGACAGGTTGCATAGGGCAGACTCAGAGTCTACGAAAACCAACATACATCTGGATGAACACCCTGAAACCCTGAATGTGGCTCTGACTATGCCATGAAAAGACAAGTCCAAGTATTAGACCCATAACAAAACTTCCAAACCTGTGAGCATCATTTACCAAATCTATGGTTGGAAAGAAAGGAACAGAAGCCATTTTCTGGTCTGGTCTGGTAATCTAGCAGTTCAAAAGAAACAATTTGATAGTTTCCCTGTGGTTATCTTGCTAGAGTCAAAAAGCAGATGTTTTTAAGTGCAACATTTTTGTGCTTTTCTTTGTTTTACAGAACAGTTGTAATGATGTCCTCAGGTTTTTGGGAAACAACAAAACACAGCCCGACTAATCAAATGAAAGAGCATTTTGTCATTTTTTTACCCTTGCGAAATGAATCCATTCAGTGATGCAATCTCACTGTTGCAAATATCTGGTGAGATTTAGAAACAAAAAGGATCATGGTTAGACTCAAAATGACAATCGAGGCCAACAAAACTTCATCATTATGGTTACAACAATAAACATGTGGTAAAGGTTAGGCAATGATCAGGGTCCGACAAAAACCCCAACATTGAGAGCTGCTTGGAAATGAGAAATGAACAGTCTCTTGTGACAGTATGATGTTTTCTTGACCCATCCGTGCTCTGTGTCCGAGCTCTCATCCCTCTGACAGAGGTTGATGGGGTTTCAAAGTAAAATGTGGAAGGCTAACTTGCTTCTGTTGAAGCCTGATTTTGTTTTTGCTTTTATAATCAAACAGTATGTAACCACGTTTGGCAATCGAAAAAGGACAAAGAGCTGAGCCAAAAGCTCTCTGGCACCGTGTCAACAAAAACTGAATATGATAAGCTTAACACAGAGAGGGCTTATTGTGAGGTTGTTCTATTGGATTACATGAAGCTGAAGTTCAGGTTTCTTGCACTTCAGTAAGCATTTAGGCACCAGATGAAAAACATCTTCTTTCAATCCCCTACAAAAATTAGTTTTGGAGGCTGTTTGTTTTGTATTTTGTCAGCAGAAAATCAGGAAATCTACTGCACTGATTTTTACTACTTTATCAAATAGTTTATGGCTAATAATAAGGATCTGCTGGTATGTAGAGCAGGTCCTGGATAAAAAAAACTCACCATGAATAATATCAACTAAAAAATGACCTTTAGGTTTCAATAAAAGTGTCAGCCATTAAAAATGACCATATTGGTGAATTTGTTTTATGGGATTGCAGATAAAGTTTAAAAGTAGGTGATCCAGAGTTTGTTTCTTCAGACTTAAGACTGTTTTCATCAGGGTTTCCTTAAGACAGGTAAACTGGTGCTTGTGGATTTCTATGGGACTAGATGTCCAGTTAAAATAATTATTAAAGTTCAAAAGGTCAAACTACATACAACTCATTTCAATCCCTTCAAGCCATGAAATACCCAGGCAGAGTGTAAGTCAGAGTTTACAGCTTGTTTATGAGCTCCTGACACCTTAACTGTTTCTTCTCATCTGCCAATGGAAAGACTCCTGCCAGCCAAGACTCACCACAATCAATATTTAATGTCTTAGTCTAGAATCATCTTGCTCTGGAGAGAGATACAAGGAGTGGATGTGAGATCTCACGGGTGCTTTGGGCTTTTCACAGCGGGCTGTAAAATATCATTCTCAAGACGATTGGAGGCAATGCATCAGGCAACAAGATGATAAATTCAGTGATTCAGCTCCTAACTTTGATCTGAAAACCATCACCCTACTCTTGTTTTTACCTTATCTCATTTCTACATCTTTATTATATTTAATATTAGACATTTTGTGCCAATTTAAAAATCTTTCCCAATCAGGGGAGTCATATTTCTTGAAATAGTCACAACAATGAAAGTAATAAATCACAGAAAATGTCCTGATAAGTGTGTCACACCTCATCAGGTTAGACATTGACTAGCTGTGGCCTCAAAAAAAGTCACAAGTTAGCAGTAAATACCAGAGAAGGTGATATTGTGACCTGAGCCTGATGAGGCTGAGGTTTCGTTGGTGTTAATGATTTATTCAAAGAGATTTTGTAGAAAGATATGGCATCATCACGTTGGGATTTTTTTTTCAGGACACTAAGTAGTTACTACTGTTGATAATTCAGTGCTTTGCTGTGTTTACCTTGATTCACCTCTGAAAAATATTGGGATTTATTCAAATCCCTTAAAATATGTACTTGCGTCATCCATAACTTACGCTTGGTGTATGTCCAGGACAAAAAACTCAAAATTGAAATCAGAGACTCAACTAAGAGGCCAAATTATACCGACTGATACTCAGCTGAAAACTAAATCTTCAAAACAGTAGTATCTGCTCAATGCAATGTAGGCTTTAAGGGGCTTGTGTTTGTGTCTTTGCATGTTTTGGTTGGCACTTATAGTCATTTACGTTGCATACTGATGGAAGAGGAATATCTGTTTCCTCACAACCTGGTTTCAACAGAAGGAAACCACAACATCAAGCATGATCATTAAGTTAAATGCATTATGACCAAGCCAAATTGACAGTCTGAAGTCTGCAGAGCTGGTTTGTGTAAACCAGTCAAGCCATCAGAGAGGACGTGCTGGATGTAAAAACACTTACATATCCCTCTCTGTGTCCAGTCGCATGTTTTTACTCATGAGATTTTAATATTGATCTACAACAGTAAGAGGAAATCTATCTTTTCATTAACACTTCTGGGTTCAGAGTCCACCCATTAATGTGTTTATGACACAAAAGACAATGACCTAATAGAACAGCGTGTTAAGAACTCTGAATATTCTTTTCCTTATTTCTTGCTGTTCTAACTCAGCGGTATTCTTTCTTTCATAATCAGATATCAATAAGCTTTCAAGGCAATCAAGTATTTTTAAGTGCATGCCGCTAAGTTTGCTTAACACAGAGAGTCAATATTAATAGAGTGCTATTTAAGCCCAGGTTTACACACAGAGCAGCCAGGGGGTTAATGATTGAACAGGATTTGGTGGGTGTCAGTATGAAAAAAAAGTCAAGATCTGTGGTCCTACAATTGTTAACTTGGTTTCATGGGATTTATGAGAAAGCCATAACATTCTTCCCTTTGACGTGAAACTGTTGGGAAGACATTTTATGATGTTCGATAACAGTCATTCACCAAACAAACAAAAAAGGTCATTTTCTGGGTGTAAAAGTTGCTTTTCCTCAATGTGTGCTCTGCATCACTTGCATGATATTATTCCTAATTCTGGTTAGATGTCCAAATGACAGAATAAACACGATCAAGCAGAAGGGATTAAACAGACTGCAGGTGATTCTCATTAAAGAGAATGAGAACTTTTCATCAAGGTGTGGGGTGTAATTTCTCAGATGGTTTAATGTAAAATGTGATTTTTTTTCTTTTTTAATTAAAGGGCAATCCCATAGACCACCTAGGAAAAACTCTCCTTGGCAAGATGCAGAACTAGCTTTCCCTCTTCAACACAGCTAAGTTAACTCGACAAACAGAAATACACAAAACCGTGATCAGCAAGGCAGGCTGAGGAACAATTCCTCATCAGCCATTTCATTTGTTTCCACTGTTTTCTCGCTGATTATCTATGCTCGTTCATTGACTGTCTTCATGTGCCCATACTCTTGATGACATCAGCAGTGTAACAAACCTCAAGTGTCCTTTTGAGAATAAATGGAGGTTGATGATGCAAGGAAAAGAAATGGCATTGGTCTGGAAAGGTGGCCCAGAAAGGACATTTACATTTTTTTCTTTTGTTATCATTTTGAGGTTAATGAGAATGATTCAAACAATGTCATCACATGGATTACACAAAGTACAGTGGTTGTTTTGATGTGTGTTTTCACAGGATTAGTAGGCTCTAAGTTTTCTTGTAGCATACATGCTATATCTCACGATGTACATTATTTCAATTTCAGTTTTCAGCAGAGAAAAATGCCAATTTTGTGATGAGCTTAGAGACAATAAATAACAGCAATATGTTAGAAGAGTCCTACAAAATATGTGGTAAAAATTAAGTCAGTGCAATGATATCAATGTGATAAAATCTAATGAATACTGTAAAATCAGTCAAATAAAGGAATTAGATAAAATGGTAAAAAAAAAAAGATATTAATGTAAAGGAGTGAATCTGAGAAAATGATGTTAAGATGTTAATTTTAAAAAAAAGAAATGAGCATCTTTGAAACTACTTGCTCACTCTAAGTAAGAGTAGTCATTAGGTGATGAAATCACTCAATAAAGGGTGACAAAGATGTATACAGTGACAGTCCACCTGAAGTGAATATAAAAGATAGTCAAATGAGGGACTTTGTTGGAGGATATTGTGCTGCACTTTTGCAAAAATCTCAGGAAATTTCAGGACTAGTTTTTTATAGTCTCGTGCATCAATTCGGGGTGGAACAATTGTTATATACGAGGGGCTTAAGCTGTCACACTGTTAATCTGGATAAACACATGGTTTCAGTGCTGTTGAATAAACAGGGAAACATACTGCTCAAAAAATCAAGGGAACACTCAAATAACGCAGCTTCAATCTCAATTAATGACAATGCAGTTGAAAATCTTTTTTCAAAATACAATACAGTGTATTGAGAACAAAATAACATAAAAATGATTAAATCAAAATTATTGGACAGATTGATTTCTCAAGAGTGGGATATACTTGGAGTTACATAATGTTGTTTAAGTGTTCCCTTTTTTTGATAATTCAATTTGAAAAAGAAATTTCAGCATAGATGCAAAAGATATGCTTGCGTTTATGTAGAAAAGTTTGATCTATGAATGTGAAGTACAAAGCTCACTGCATAGTTTCCTCACAAGTCTTATGGAAATACTGTACATGATTGTGATCTGTGGGGGAGGATGCTACAGAACAGTCTAGTTTGATTCCAACATGAACCTGGTATGCTTCAATGGTACTAGGTTTTTATCTTTTCCTGAAGTGCAGCTCTCAACGTGGTGATGGTAAAGTGAATGTGTATGATGGGCACACTTGCAGCCCTCTCAAGGAGCAGTGAGGTGCGTGTGTGGTGCCTCAGTGGAGCAGGTTATATGCACGGGAGGCGGGGGGAGGGGGTCTACTCAAACAACCCGCAGAAAATAGACAGCACTGTTTTCACCAGGCAGGGGAAAGTTAGGTAAACTAGTCTGACCGGTGTGCATCTAAGCTGCTGAGGGCTTTGGTCTGATCAAAGTGAGGGAGAGCAGATAATAAAAGAACTATTTCACCTCTCTCTGTGAAAGCGACCCATGAGTACAAACTAAAGGGTAACATGTGCAACTATAAACAGATATAAAGATAACTCCTTTTCATTATCCAGAGACATGTGACAGGAGGCAGTTTATAGATGAATGACAGTGAGAGGGGAGGGGTGGCTCAGCTCAGCGCCACATGAACACAAGTTACTCCAAACACAGGTAGAAAGGTAAGTTACAAACACAGTAGGTAGGTAGAAACTTAAGCAAAAGTAGGTCATAGTTAATATCCAAGAGGTGTTACTCTTACCTTTCGAGTACAAGGCTTTAGGAGGATTCAGGTCGAGGTCCCCGCTGAAAAGGGAGATAAAGTCAGAGGGCATCGCAATCCCTCAAGACTGGGAAATCGGACACCCACAGTCAGACACAACGTCACGCAGCGGAACGATATAATATCTTCTTTCACTGTCAAAAACCTTCAAAGTTTAAGTGTAGACAGCCAAAGTTTCTTCCTTGACCCTGTCCTCAATGCTGGTTGACTGTCTCCGCCGTGACTTGCCTTGTGAGACCCAGTCGGTCCGCCTACGACTCATGTTGTTACCAGCAGGCGAACAGTGCTGCTGCTCACGGCGGGTGACACGCCCACGCAGATGACGCAACACGTAACCGATTACGTATAATTTTTAATATGATGATGAGAATCTGAGTTGTTCCTTGGTGACTAAGCCAACGTAAACGCTAATTATGTCTTCACCCCAAAATTACTGGAACCAATTTTACCTTCAAATGAATTTAAGTCGGAATCACATTCTTCCCGTTGTACGGAAGAGAATTGGGGCCATTTAAAAAAAAAGGCCAGTTTTTTTGGGTTTTTTTTTTTTTTTTTTTTTAGTATAGTTTTTTTCTGAGAAAAAAGTTAGAACTCCGAAGTTAAATTCAGAATTCTGAGTTTAAGGTCAGCTAGTGACATGCTCCAGAAATGGAAAAGACACTCTGACTTTAGTCTCAGAATAAACTATATTTACAAAGAAAATATTGGAACCTTTTTTTTCAGTGGCCATAATCTTCTTCCATAATTTTGGTTCCTTTATTTTTATTTATTTATTTATTTTGGACATTTTTATTTTTCTGCTTTTAGCATTTCTATTTCACTGAACTTTTACATCTGGGGTCATTGCTCTGGCAAAGCTCAGCCAAATCTTTTTGTTTTATATACCAATGACATATGCAATGTTTCAACAGCTGTCAGTGGGTACTTATACAAACACAATGACTGATGTATCTGTTTGTGTACTTTTCTTGTCCAGAAGTAGAAAACAATAATAAAAAACTTAAAATTAGTATTATTAGTATTTTAATTTAATCTTAATTTCAATAGATTCTAACATGTTCATTTTATGTTGGTCCATTATTCTTAAAGCTTCTTGCACCACAGTAAAATGTCAAAAAAGCATGTTGGGACACCTGGTAATACCTATCACATGAGCTCTTGTGTTTATGGCTTTCAGATCTTCAGATCTTCTTACATATTACTATTTATTATCACTGTAAACAGATTATGTTTTGTTGAATGTGATAACATCTCAAGGTAGTTGAATCACATGTATCCATTACTGTATTACTGATATTTAAACCATCATTGATAAACTCAGCATACAATGCTGTACTTCATGAAATGATATCTAAAGCATCTTGGTGTTATATAAAAATCATGCCCTTTTACAAACTGACTGGTTGTACCAATATGATCATTTCTGGGTGTTGCTCTCTGCTGTTGAAAATTGAGATTTTTTTTGTCTGTCTAACAGCTGATAGGAGTTGTTAAACCCATTGAGTTTATGTGTTAGTATGATTAAATCAGCAAACAGGATGTGTCATGAGACTCAATAAATATTTATTTAATGGCATGAAATTATGTGATTAAGTCACAGCACAATCTGCCCAATAAAATATACCACAGCCTAAATAACAATAAAGTGCATCAGTACCTTACATAAGGCTTTTTTAAACTTTGTTTTTTTCCTTTTATTTTTAACTTCCCCTGAAAAAGGAAAGTTAAGCAGTAGTAATAGACATGCTAACAGTTTATAGATTTGCAAGGCGCTAACACTAAGTAAAAAGCCACACAGAAAGCAAGTTATGAGCGAATGAATGTTTTAGCTCTAACGAATGTTCCCAGAAGAAATGGTTGAGAGTCCGTTATTTGAAGCAGATGAAACACCTGGCCTCTCTGTTTGGCCGTTGCTGCCTTGTTTCTTACATTTCACTCCAAACAAACTGCAGATTTTCATCAACATCAGATCAACAATCTCCTCCTCCTCTGATGGCTGGAGGAAGAATGAGTAACATACATAAATCAGCGAGGGTATTTCTGTCCTGGTAAGATCACAGTATTGCTAAAACAAAGTCATTTTAGACTCTGCATTTGTAGGTTACCTTGTGATGTATCTGTTCTTGACTGAATGCCACCAGAATGACAGAGATGAAGAGGTTCAGCACCACAAAGGTCATGAACACAATGCAGGAGCCAATAAGGAAAGCACCCAGCACTGGATTATAATCCAGAACCTAAGGATTAAGAAATGAAAGGTGTATACTGTTAGGGAGAGCAGCTTTTTTTTTTAATTTTGCTGGGTATTTCAACAGTGTCTCACAAACCTCCTGATAGTTAAAAATGCCCAGCTGCAGACTGATCATGGTCAATCCGGCATCTAGTAGGGTCCGATATGAGTACAGCTTCCATCCATACATTACATTGGACTGAAAAGTATAGAGTTAATCTCTGTGTTAAAAACAACTTTTTATACATGTGATCAATTTATTCAGTGTACCATGTTGATATCAAGTGTGGGAAACTGCTCACAGTGATGGAGTAGGCAAAGAACATGATGGCCATGACCACCAGGAAGCCTGAAATATCAGTCCACGCTCGCTGCAGTGTGGCCGTGATCATGTGCAGCTTCGGGTTCAGTCTCAGCAGGTGCCACAGTTTGACTGTAGCTAACAGCACCAAGAAAGCAACCAGATACCCCAGCACTACATCAGCCTTAGCTGTCTCATGGAAACTGGCATATCTAGAAACAGAGCATTAGAGGACAGAGCCTTGTTTTAACAGTCTATTGAAATATTCTTGATTAAACTAAAGTGATGATTTCCATTGTGGCCTGATGTAATTTCTCAAATTTTATTGACTGAAAGGTTTTTTATCTTAAATATTCATTTCAAAAGGTCAAAAGAGGCTAACATTTTGCAAAAGAATTTTACTTTACCACAGAGCTTCTTACTGATCTTTGTTGTTCTGGTAGTACTGCACATCTCTTATTCCCAGTAGAGTCCTCTTGATGAAGACTGACAATGCGCTCCAGCTGAGAATGATGATTGCCAACTCAAGCAGGTTCCACTTACTCTTAAAATAAGCCCACCTGTGTTGCTTCATCAGCTTTCCCTGTCAGAAAGAGGAAATTTTATGTGACTATATGGGGCATATGGGGACCGCTTATCCTGTTCATGGTCACAAGAGGCTGTATCCTACCCCTGCTGTCTTGGGAAGAGAGGTGGGGTACAACCTGGTTGCCAGTCAAATGCTGGGCTGACACACACTCACACCTATGGGCAATTTAGAATACTAGTTCACCTCGTCAAAATGTTTTTAGACTGTGCGAGGAAGCTGGAGAGAACCCATACATACAAGGGGGAGAGGCCCACCCTGTCTGAACCAGGATCTGAACTGGGGACCCTCTTGCTGTGAGGCAGCAACGCTAACTGTTGCCCCACTGTGCATCCTACTTCACGTTTAATACCTGGTAATTCATAGTGCAAGAATGCATACCTGGACAAACATGTAATAGATGATGAAAAGGAAGTAGATGACTTCAGAGGCCATGACAAAGATGTGGAGGCCACCAGTTGATTGGTAGAGACGCACATTCTGAAGCTCACTGCGAAACTGGAAAGCTCCTGGAAGAAACACAAAGTTACAGATCAGGGACACATTTCTCCAAAAGAGTAAACTGACAGTGCACAAGCATGTACAGTGACTGTACCTATGGCAGTGGTTTCCAGCATGAGTGTGACAATGCAGAAGAGGTTGACGTTAGCGTTGTACACAGTGAACTCCACAAAGATGGCTTGGGTGTACGCATCAAACCAGGTGTTGTCAAAAAGATACTGCAGGGTTCTAACAAGAACAATACACAGGATTGCATTATTTACACTTATCAAAACTCATATAAACTTAAATGATGCTTTGTTTGTATTCATCTGTGAGGCTAGAGCTAACTAATTTTAGGGGTAATATTTTTAATATCTGCATCCTTGCACCACTCACCACAGCACTATTATCATATTTTTAGCCTGTAAATACTTGTCTTGTCTATTTGCTATTCTTTTGTGTTTATAGTTATTGATAAAACTTTTCATGCAAATTTTTATTATCACTGTTTTACCTTTATGCCTTACCACTACCTTGTACAAGAGAGCACAGTATACCACAACAAATTCCTTGTATGTTCAAGCATACCTGGCGATTAAAGTTGATTCTGATTCTGATTCTGAAATAACCAATCTATTATTTTTTTCAGGCAAGTGTCAGACAGTTTTGTTTCAACTGCACATTTTGTTGAAGGAGAATCGGTTTGTTTGAGTAGGTAATAACTGTTTTACAAAGCTTACCTGCTTGAATTTTGTAAATCTGGCCCCAGGTCCACCACAAACCCCCCTCCTCTGTACAGTCTCACACTTCCCCAGATTGGCAAAACCCTCAGTTTACCCTGGGACTGGTACACCCAGGGGCTTTCAAGGTTCGCAGAGGTGTTATCTTGTAGGATGCTACTCCAGCCAGGGTTGTAGGAGCCCATGTCCTCAATCTCCCATGAGTACGGAGCATGACAGCCTTTTGTAGTCTGCTGCATTGAGGGGGCCACAGTGCAAGAGTCTTTTTGCACCCTCACCTGGCGGAGGCGAGCGTTGCCCACCAGCTTAGAGTTTCCATCTGTGATGAATCCTGGGATAAGACACAGATACTCAAAGGACTTGTCATTTGAAGTACATTTTCAGCATGTTGTTTGTCATTGGGTCCACAGAAGTTGCACTTTTCCGATCATTTCTTTTACTGGATTACTTTTCTGCTATGCTCTAGAAACAAATGCTAGAAGTTATTGACATTATGAAGGGTGTCGAGATGTCCTATTTTGCCCAAACATGTCCTCTTTTGTGTGGGTAAAATTATTCCTAGGGGATTTTTATAAAATTCCCCAGAAACGTCTGGGTTTTTCTCAGCTTGTTCTACACACTATTAATATTAATAATTAAGTGCTGCACTGGGCCACTGGCATTATTCTGATGCATTCATCTGTGAAGATGTTGGTTGGGATGTCAAAATTTTAAGATAAAACATCAATATTTTTAAATAGAGGGTCAAAATTTTGAGATATTTAGGTCAGTTTTTTTAGCTATAAATTTGAAACAGTAAGATCATAAAAATATAATTTTTGAGATAAAATCACAATTATGAGGAAAACGGTCAGAAGTTTCAGCTAAAAGTTGAAATTTTGAGATTAAAAGTTGAGAATTGTAGGATAACTACTTCAAATTTTGAGATAATTCCTTCAAAATCATGAGAAAAGAGTCAACATTTTGATATTAAAAGTTGTAATTTTTACTCTTTATCTCATAAGTTTGACTTTTATATCAAAATTTTGAAAGAAACAATATTTCAATAAAGCCAGTTTTTCATTTTTATATTTTCAACTGGGGGAATGGGCTTCTATAACACTATTTATGTTTACATTATAGAAAATTTTCACTTCAGATATATAAATAAGTGTTTTAAATACATGCATGGGTTATGAAGCTACTTTGTTGTCTTTGAGTATCCTTGGGTTTTTCTGCTGAATCTCCAAGATGCTGGGTAGGGGGTCCTCTTTTGGGGTTTTTAGAATAAAGTCACCGTAAATATACTGACCTGGGTATTCTCCAAACAGGCTGCTCAGCAGAGTGGTGTTTGCCCAGTCATACACTCCCTGAATGCTCATACTGTCTGAGATCCCTTTGCTGAAGCTCTGTCGAATATGTTGGGTCAGAAAGTAAGCATTCGGGTCCCTCTGACCATACGCCACCAAGAGCAGCATCCACATAAATCCCATGTAGGCTGCATCAGAAACAGATATCCCACATCAGCACCAAAATTGTGTTAAACTGCTCCCAAAGTTGTATCAAAGTGATTCTCCTACTGAAAATCTCTCTCATGAGGGCAAAGACTTTCTGTTCTTTAATCATGTTGCTCCTCATCCTTTCGATGTCAGTAGGAGGTGGTGGCTGATAGAAACTACATGTGCTGTCTCTTCTGGCTGCACGGACCATATCTGGATCACCTGAAAGAGGGATGTTGAACAGGTACTTGCATTTTTAACTCAACTTAGACAAATCAGCAAAAATGGGAGCCAAGAAAAAACAATCACACCTGTGTTTCTGAGACTGTCATCTATCTGAGGCTCTCCATACTCCTCTTGGTCAACTTTCTTTAGAACTAGGGCAAAGAAAGCTGCAAAACCAAGAACCTGTGATGGAAGATTTTCAGATTTCATTACAAAAGTGACATTAAAGCTATGAGTATATTACAAGTACAATAAAGCTGTATGAAAGAGAGCCATCTTTGAGTATTAATCTAACTTTTTTCGATAAAGACATCAGGATTCAGGTGTGTCACATGTTTTTGGTCAATATTCATGAACACACCAGTAAAGTAACATTTAATTTTTTTTTTTACAAGGAAAAGGCTTTAGGTACTGGTTAGAAAAAAAGCCCACCTCATGAAATCATTTCTATTATCAGTATATATAATTTGACTGAGTCTGTAACTCCTATCTGTTCTTTCAAACCATCAGCACCTTGAGAGGTTGAGTGATGAAGAGGCTCTCAAAGAAAGAAACCATCATGGAAATCAGCCAGCTAATCGAGCGGTCTTTTCCGTAGGTCAGCCCGTACATCATGGTGAAGTATCCCGACACACAGCTGGTTGCAATCACCAGAATCCAGCCGACAAACAAAAACCACCACGGCAGCCCACCATGACAGCACTTCTTGCTGGAGTTTCCATCGACACTCTCTTCAGGACTGGGACTGCGGTCGAGTTGGTCTCCCTCCAGGCTGGACGAGGGGAGGTGGAACTCCAGGAGACCCTTCATTCCCTGAACTTGCTGCATGGCTCTGTTATAACTGTCTGGATTTGGAAAACGAGATGGTCCCAGCATATCCAGCTCCTTCTCCACATGCCGTAGCTGCCTGTACAAGTACCTGCTGTTGATGTTCTTCCTCTGAGCCTCATCTGAGGTTTTCTCTGGGCTGCTCCATCCACTGTCTTCTGTTGAAAGAATGGTATCATGGTCCATGTATTAATTAAACTGATTATACTAATTAAACTGATTAAACTGACATTTTCACCAAGTTACAAATGCTTAATCAATCTCCCTATTCATGACTTCTTAGTCACGAAGAACAAAAAAGGAACAAAATTCTTAAAGTAACTCAAAGAAAGCTTTTATTGGGAGGGATTTTCTTTCAAGCTTAGTCAGTGTTTATTTTATCTTTTTAGGTGCAGTTAAAAGGACTTGGAGAAATCTTTTGCCTCTTCTGTCTCTTTTCTGTCAAACAGTCAAGCTCCAGTGTCTACTTTTATGACTAAATAAATCACAGGAATTATTTTATTCAAAAAAAAAACCCTTCTGTTGAGAGTGACAACTCTGGTGTTGTCATAGAGACTCTGACACGCCGTAAATCAATCTGGTCCAGTCCAACCCTGATCAGGAAGCGAGGACTTAGCATTTAGAAATTACCCATTTTAGCGCTGCTAAATTAATTTTAAATTGTGAATTATGATCAGGCATATATCTGGATATGAGACTTTTTAAGATCACTTGGAAAGTCCTCAGTCCCTTTCAATGCTGTTGAAGAATCAAACAGTGTGTGTTTATTTCTATATTCCCATCAGGGTTAAAGTGAATCAAGCCAGACCCATAAGTAAAGTATAGTAATAAAAAAAGAAAATTGTGCTAAGCACAAGGAAATCTTGATTAAAAAAAGAAACCAGACACACCAAATGCGCAGAGTGTGTTTGAGCTGCTTACCTTGGAGATTGACAGCACCTAAACTAAGGATCATGGAGCGATCACTTTTTGCACTGTCGGTGTAAAAGTCCCCTGCCGCCCTGTTCTGCTGCCTGATGATGTCCTCCACCAGAGACAGCAGAGTGTTGATGTCCACCTGCTGACCAGGCAGGAGCTGCAGGTCAGGCAGCGGACTCTTCATGGCTTTGGAGAGGGACTGAGCTATCCTCTTTATATCCTAATGCAAAAAAAAAAATACATCAGGTCCTTTATCCACTTAGCACAGAAAGTTTTCAGCAGACAATATTTATGGCCTCACTTTGATCACTGTGTTCGGTGTGATGTCCTTCAGCTCCTTCTGAGGAGAAGAAGTCTGTGAGGGAGAGACCCGACCAGTCTTTGCTTGTTTGGAAGCATCGGTTTTAGCTGCTGTCTTCTCCCTGGGCCGAGTGTTTCTGAAGATACTCACAATAAGGAGATTTATGGGAAACATAATGATGGAACTTTGAATTCCAATCATAACTTGTTGCCAGGTGAACTCAATGTGACCTGCAAAATGGACCAGATTGAAATGGATGTAATCAGGGAATGTGAATAACAAACAAAACAGCACATCAAAAAGTAATGATCTACTTATTAAACCATAAGTGCTTCTGTCCCAGGTCATCGCCATGATCAAACATGTTTACATGCTCAAATAAGACTTGATTACCAAGGTCCATGGTCTGCTCAGAGGGGTCAGTGGGGATGCCCCAAAACATGATGCTTGTCAGCATGGTGCAAAGCAGAAGCGAAAAACAGCAGGACACTCGCTGCACACGGGTGAATGTGCTGCTTGGAGGCCGACTGATGACTGAGAACCAAATGTGGCCATCACGGAAATCCTTGGCTGTCTTCATAAAGAATAAGTTACTAGAACGTGTTTGGAAAAACAGAAAATTGGATTTAAGATAAAGCATCCTTGATGATATGAAAACAAATTAAATCTCTTGGTATAGTGTGTTTGTTCTTACCTGAACCTCTTCAAATCCATCTCTGTTGCAACCGGGAAGACTTTATCAAGAGTACACTCTCCTACGTCTACAGCTAGCCAGGCATTACAGAGGAAGTGCCATTTCTGACCACTCTCTAGATCTTGTACCATTACCTTGTTCACATACCTGTATGAAAAACCAAATTATCTTTTGAGCTTGTGCCAGCAGTTAAAGCTGGCATCATGCAAAATACCCATTCTCATACCATGCAGGATGTTGTCCTGAGTTGTCGTGCCACAACCTGATGCTCTGAAGATCTCCAAGGGAGAAGTGTGTGGTCATCAGAAACATGTCCACCCCACCCCTCTCAAACACTGGTTTCTCAGGGTCTGTCAGGTGGTGGGGTTCACTTTCACCCTCTGTACCCTGCAGAGTTACTGCCACCTGATCCAAATCATAGACAGAGCAGGATGGAGAGTGAGTGTCAGCACCACAGTTGTTGTGAAAAAGAAATATCACTCAGGTTTTATTTCTATGAGTGCCTGAAAACTTTAACATAAACAGCTGACCTGTGAGGAGGTAGATGCACCATGCCTGTGCCCTGTGCTCACATTCAGCATGTAACGATACTCAGCCAAGGGGTCATTATCCTCCAGTACTGTTATCTTCACCTTAAAGTGAATAAGAAGACACAATTCTCAAGATTACATTATTTTACAAAAACATCTTCAATCTAAACATTTTGATTTTGTATATGACTGAATTTGGTTAAAGCAGGTTTTTATACACTGCCTTCACGAAAAAAAAATCACCACCTGGATTGGTGAAAGAAAAAACATTTCCACATGCATAATGTGAAGGAAACTCAAGGGATTGGGATTGCACATCTGTGAAGCCAAGATAAAACCACTAATTAGTTATGCTAACTAGAAAAAAGGACTTAAGTTTGCTAAAAAGCATAAAGATTGGACTCTGGGGGAATGGCAGAAGGTTACGTGATCTGATGAGTCCAGATTTACCCTGTTCCAGAGTGATGGGTGCATCAGGGTAAGAAGAGAGGCAGGTGAAGTGATGCACCCATCATGCCCAGTGCCTACTGTACAAGCCTGTGGAGGCAGTGCTATGATCTGGAGTTGCTGCAGTTGCTCAGGTCCAGGTTCAGCAACATTATGTGCCCAAAGAATGAGGTCAGCTGACTACCTGAATATACCGAATGACCAGGTTACTCAAGCCAGGATTTAGCAGCAACACCAGGATTTCATCTCTTCAAAGGCTTTGACATTTCAAATGTACATTATAAGACAAATCTTCATTAAGAATAACCTTGGTTGAGTCCTGGATGTCTTTCCTGCGTGCCCAAACAACCACCAGGAGATAAGCAACAAAGATGGCACCAACAAAACACACCACCACAGGATTGTTTGTGAATGTGGCAAAAAGTTCTGCAGTGCGCGACACGTCCACCAGGTTCGGCATGACAAAGAAAGAGCTGCCAAAGAAAGTCAAGTGATTGCAGAGGCACTGAGTGACGAGTGATGTGGTGAGGGGTCCAACCTGAAGAAGAAAACAAAAACAAAGAAAGGAAGCCACATAAACTTCAAAGCACACTTTTTAAAATGATGCAACTGCCGTGGGTGTGCTTTTACTAACTCACCCTACAGCCGTCCTCACTCCAAGCAGACCCCGTTTCATTCCAGTATTTACACTGAGCAGCGATGGAAACAACACTGACTGTAGCGTTGATGGATTTGACCCCTGGATCTACTATGGGCTTCATAACCAGGTAATGAAGTCCAACATCTCCTGTTCTGTTATTAGGACTCAGCACCCAGGTATATTTCTCCTCTGTGGTGAAAAACCAGAGAAACATATGCAGGATTAAATCTGAGTATGTACAGTTCCAAATGTGAGGTTGAGAGATAATTTAATCATATTTGGGCAAACACACCAGTTGAAATGCAGAATACTGAATGTAATTGCATCATAAATGACAATGAAAAGGACAATATATTTGTGAAGAGTTTACATGTATCAAGGAACCCCGCATTTCATCATCAAGTGATCATTAAAGAAAGACCTGTACCCGAGGAGCCAAGAAAGCAATCCCTGAAAACCAATACTTGTGTTACATAAAGAACAACTTGATGTTCAAATCACCTTCTTTTGAGTTCTCTATTGGGACACGAGTCTTAGCAACGTAATTTTCATCATTAGGATAATCTTTGTATCCCAAAAAAAGCATGAAGGAAATGTCTTCAGATGGCTCCATTCTCAGCACCAGTGTTACATCTGGTGAAGGGACATCAATTATTAATGTGCTAAAATTGGCAAGGTCCAGGACTGTGCTGTTCTCCTGCCCGACATCAAGCCTTGGTAAGAGGATCTGAAAAGCAAAAGAAGATTTTGTTCAAAACAGTCTGCCAACCCTCCCAAAAGAAAAGTGACTGAAAGTTTCTCAGGAGCAAATGTCACCTCAATTTCTTCGGGTAAGTTTTCCACAGGAATGACGGAGCCGTTCAGT
This sequence comes from Thalassoma bifasciatum, assembly GCA_008086565.1. Classification (NCBI taxonomy): domain Eukaryota; kingdom Metazoa; phylum Chordata; class Actinopteri; order Labriformes; family Labridae; genus Thalassoma; species Thalassoma bifasciatum. The sequence goes on from RPOG01000004.1 coordinate 1,374,150, forward strand.
CTAGTGAGGGAGACGGAGCCTACAGTTCCAGTGATGTTGTCGTCCTTCCATGAATATGGGTTTGTCTCAAAACTCATCATCTAAGAGGAAGAAAATTTCCTCGCTTTAGATGAGCACCAAAATGACATAAACTGACAGGACACAGTGTAAACATGAAAGGAAAGGTGACTGATTTGTAAACAATCCCGAAATATTAATGATAGGCTCACAACTATCCTGCTGTCCCCTTCTTAGCTATTCAAATTGTGTTGCAAGCCATGCATCAAACAAAATTGTAGAAGGACATGGGTTCACTGCAGAGACAAACTCTATCAGCATGTGTTTCTTTAGTTCTGCACAGACGTACTCTGACATCCACTGGCTCATCTGGAGAGAGGATGTGAGCAGGCAGCGTTGGGAAGGAAAACCTGGAGGAGCTGTTCTTCTGTACGTTTATATCCTGTATTTGCATGTTTCCTGGAGACACTCTGCAGGAAACAGGAAGAATTATATAACCTTGTTTTATTCCTCAGAAGAAGTTTGAGCTAACGTCATTGACCTCTTACCTGTTGACATATACACTGATGTGACCAGAGTCAATGATGGCAGGTTCTCCATCCAGTTTCCTTTTATTCAGCAGAGCACTTTGAACATTGTTTATTCCAGTAAGAAGAAAATCTGAGACTTTTTTCTGAGAAAAAACACATTACATTTTGTTTACATCGTGGCAGAGGACTGAAGACAAAAACATTTACACACCTGTTTCAGGTATGTGCTTACATTTGATGACACATTCAAAATATTACTGGCTGCTTCGACTAAGGGTGCAGCTGCCTGCACAACTTCTCCGTTATCATCATCATCAGCGTCCTGATTCACACTGAGTGAGTTGAGGGAGGAGCTGAGGTCTACCAGCAATAAACCAGCTTCTTCCTGGAGGGAAAAAAGGCAAAGAGAGACTTTAAGATTGGCAGATTTTTTTCCATTTTTTAAAACAGCATCTGAACTTATTGGACAGTAACAGCGACAACCTTCGGACTCTTGGTGGTACTTGTAGATGCAAAATAACACTACAGCAAACTTAAATTAATGAGAAATAGCATCAAAGAGTGTAGCAATGCCTTTAAGATGTCCTTAAACAGTTAAGAGTTCTACATTTTTAGTGGTGATTACATTTTATATCAATCTGTTAGTATTGCTCGTCTTTTTACATAGATATATTTGTTCCCTGCCAGTCATTAAAATTGTTTTGTTTGCAGGATGTATTTCAAATGTTCACTTTTTCATTTATACTTATATTGATGAAATGATCTACTGTGCAGTACTTGAGCGACTGGACTGAGTTCGTCTGGACGCTGGGTGAGTCCAGCCACAGCCCTGGCTGTTGCTTCAACTCCCTGAGTCGTGTTGCTGGGTGAGTCCAGCAGGACTGTGTTCATTTTGTTCAACATTTGCTCTCTGAGCTAAAAAAAAGAGAGAGAGAGAAGCACAGCTCAACAATAAGTTTACCCTTAGTCGTTCACTAGACAACTTACAAAGTAGTAACACAAGCATTTCCCAGCATCATTCTGTTACCTTCTTCCTTGCATCCTTCTGTTCATGGGCAGCTTCTGTATTCAGCATATCAGAAACAGAGGTGAATATTTGTCCCAGGGTCTCACCAGAGAGGACGCCCTGCTTCTCCAGCTGACTCACAGAGTCCTCCACTGCAGACGTGAGGGCCTCCACAGAGGAGCTGGAACTGCTTTCCAGGACCTTCAGGAACATTCACACTCTCCTAGTGTTACTTTGTACTTCCTATGGACATCTAGCTTTTGAACTTTTTGTTTTATCAGTTCTTTTAGAAATGGATGACAAACCTGAGCTGAGATGGTTGTGGTGGCTTTCTCATGTTCTCTCTGCACAGTTACAATAACAGACAGACTGTGATTGTTGTTTTTATCTCCAAGAGGCAGGAAGATAGATTTCACCTCATTGGTATTACTGCATCGCAGATGTTTGCCTTTAAGACAAAAAGGAAATATAGTCAGCCTGCTGCTACGAGTTATGGTAATTTACCTGTTCACGTTGTTGTGTGATATAATTAGTAACAAACACTTTTTGTAAGTAAAACCATAAAGCAGTCATCTCTTTTCCTGAAGGCAATAAGTTAAAAAAGAAGACTTTGTTGTTAAAATGAGCATGAGTGGAGGGCAAACTTAAGAGAGAGAAACTCAAATCAGTTTTCAGAAAAGTCAAAACTTGACTGTCTGGTCTGCCTTCTCTGTCAAATATAACAATTGTCCTTCTTCTCCCCTTCTCTTGCTCTCTTTCTTCATTGAATCAAATCTTTCCCTGTTGATGGTCTCACCTGTGTTTGTTTTGAAGCAGTAAACACAGCCCTTAGAACAAAAAGCACTTGTTTCACAACTAATGTCAAAAGCATCAAGGACTGTTCCTGATAGCGGAGAGATGCTACATGAAGGGGTGTTGGGATCTACTGTTGATGCAGCTGTCGCTTTGGGTGGTTCAGTGGGACCAGGGCCCGGTATTGGTAAGGTGAATTTTGCAAAGCCGGGCTCCTTTATACCTGTTAAAATAGACGCATCGTATATTTTTTTAACTGAGAAGCAGAAAAAATCTCTGTGGAGTAAAGCAAAATATAACTGTTATAGAATGGCCCCTTAATGGGTACACCCATATTCAAAATAAACACAATTAGGATTATGGGATTAAAACCAACATACCATAAGCGATCACACTGATGTTTTGCATTTTGTTTCTTGAAATCTCCAGATATTTGCTTTGTACCACATACTCAGTATTGCCATCTTGCTTCTCTATTGGTGGCCTTGTTCCTGCTTTGGAGTAACATTTTCTGAGACCAGCCTGATAAAACAAAATGTCACTGAGGTTCTTGTTTAATAATCAATGTATAAGTCCAAAATGAAAGTACTTTACCAGGCTTACCCTTATAGGTTTGAGGTCCTCAATATACCAAACTACATCTGGGCAAGTCATCCCACATCTCAGAGTGAGCTTTACATGGTCTTTCACATTTATTGAATCACAACTATCACACCTGAAAGAATTGAAGTGAAAGTATTACAGGTCATATTCTTTCCTGTTTTCTTACAGTATCTAAATGTAAGCTTTAATAATTCTGTCTTTAAGAATAATTAAGCCATCTCTCTATTTCCAAATGCATGAAGGTCTAAAGGAAATCAACTCCTGAGTACTTATTAAAAATAAGAGCATATATCCTAAAAGGTGTTGTTTTACCTGATGGTGACGTCAGTGAATCCTTTTGGGGTTACAGTGATGCACGTTGAAGCTGAGGCAACGTCAACTTGTTGCCTGAACCAGCTTGGTCTGCTCACAGTCAAAACATATTTGAAAACATCAAATGGATTTGGGAGGCAGTCCTTTTCAATGGTATGAGTTTCACCTTTTGCTTTCCCTTTGCACTTGCAGTTTCCTCCTGAACAGACAGAAGCAGGGACAGAAATTAATGTTAGTGCTTCAATAACAGATGCACAAGCAAAATTTTGCGTAAAGTACTGTTTAAAGACATAAAAATATTTAATAAGCGCATGTTTATAGGAGATAGACAACAAAACAAGAACAGAAATTTACACAGGGGAGAACGAAATCAAACAGCCAAGTTGAATAGACGTGTTTTTGATACATTGAATTATTTTACACGGACACTTATTGTCTCATCTTGAATCTGTTCATTCAAAGCTGCAGCCATCATGTCTAGGATGCAAAAATTTAGAGAGAACTTATTCCTGTTCCAATATAAAACTGAATATGCTTCCTGGAAATTAAAAGTTCTGCTGAAACAAAAGTGAAAGTTGGAAATTTATGAGGATCAAATGCACTGGCAAGCACATCTTTTGCTACCTATCAAAGTTGTTGCTGAGAAATAAATGTGTGGATACTGGAAACCTGAACAGATGCCACTGAAAAAGCAAGTTGATGATTCGGTGTCAGAATGAGACACACACACTCTTATTGAACTCTTGCTGTTTTTAAAGTCCTTTGGTTTTTAGTTAGTTCTCTGTAATGTCTGAAACTAAATCATATACTGGTGTCTCACTTTACTTACTACATTTCCATTCAAACGTGAGTCCTTCACTGGGTAATGATTCAGTTCCAGATACATTCAGCGTAACATTCTGAGTGTAATCAACTAAAATCTTTGGAGTCTTAACAATTTTCATGTCCACAGCTTCCTCAGCACTTTCATTCTGTCAATGAAAACAAAGACATCATGCTGTGAAAAAAGCAGTAACATATATATATATATTATATGGGAGCTGAGGGTCATCTACATACTGTGGATCCATATATGTCTGGTGAAAGGTCAGAGTAATTCTTGCAGGCCTGATGGACGTTGTCCAAGTCCACATCCACACTGAGGTCAGAAAGACTGTTCATGGCTCGTACATTTACCTTAAATAATCCTTCACAAAATAATATATATTTAGGTGTTTCAAGCACATGTACCACATACGGTAAGCAACTGTTTTCATTTCATTCACACTCAAGCAAAAGCTTCAAGTACCTTCAAGAGGGCTGGAGAACGTAAACGCTTGCAGGCTAGAGTTACGCATGTCTCTTGTCTCAGAGATATTGTCCCTGGCTCCAGTCAGAGTGAAGAGAAGCTCTACAGGTTCTCCTCGCTCCAATGAAACGTTAAAAGTAAGATCCATAGAGTCTGGACACTCATCCTCTCCTGCTATCACAGAGGCTTGAAGGCCTTCAACAGGCTCCAGCAGACACAGCTCCATCTGGGAGGACACTGTCTGGACTGTGACCTTGTTTGAGGCTGTCAGAGTCAAGTTGTGGCAGCCGTGACCAAGCCTCTCTGTTACACTTGTGCTCAGTGTCATGTTGTAAGTTGTGATGCCTCTATCCACAGTCAGGTTTGCTACAACATGATCTTCACGTTGAATTGTGTAGGAAACATTTGTACCTATTTACAAAAAAGGATTACATTGCTGATTAGCGAAGTGTTATTTGGGAGCATCTATTCTCTTTAATTTCCAGACTCACTCACCTGCCTCCACAACAACCTGGATCTGCACAGGCTGACCATAGAGTGCAGTGCATTTAGCGCCATCTGTTGATAGATTTCTGCTATAGCACTTAATGACACCAAGCTGTCCAACAGGCTCCTGAATGGTTATAACTCTCTGAGCTGTAACATGCCAGTCACTGGTGGAGCACTCCACTTCAACTGTGAATACACCGGGCTGTTTGTATTTGTGCATCACAGTGCTCTCCGTCCTGTGAGACAGAAAAAAAAAAAGTTTGATGAAGCTTAAATCAATCTGTCTATTTGAATACAAAGTCTCACTCACTCACTCTTCTGGGCTGTATGGATCAATAGTGTGGCCGTCTCCAGCATTCACAGTGCATGTAAGGTTTCCCTGAAAAGGATGAAGGAGCCATTTCACTCTGAAGGCAACATCCTCTGAGACAGCAGACAGCTTTTTCATCGATAGGTGGAGTCCTGAGAGGGAAACAGACCATTCATTCGAAACATCGTCTCAGTGCTTTAAAAAATCATTAGTCCAAACTAACACTTGACTTTATACACACAGCACAGATAAACCCCTGTAAAGCAATACATCGATAAATGTATATAGCTTAAGCTATGTATGATCTGCTTCGTAATAACAATAACAATTACTAGCACCATTTTGAGATAAAAAATGCATGTATGTGTGAAGTGAATCTGACCATCTTTGCAGTGGTACTCCACGGACAGGTAACTCCGCAACATGGGACACGGTTCACCAAAAGAGCTCAGATCCACTGGGGCCTGGCAAGCCTGCAGCCCATGACAATGAGCTGGGATTACAAAAAACAAGAAATTGTTACTGGTTTTCTGGATTATTTCAAACAAACTGTTTGACGGCAGAGAGATTATTGTTTTTGGTGAGTTTATATTGTATGATATTGTTTAACTATCATCCAATGATGTTCCCTTAAGATGAGTTGTTGTGATGTATTTTTTACTAGCTCATTAATGATAAGAAGAAATGTATAAACAGGTTATCAAGTTATTTTTATATATTTAAAAATTTGCATGAAACATAAAACACAATTTGTGCCATTTTGGAAACATACATTGGCTTGTCTAGACATAGAGCAAGGAAGTATGTTCTTTCAATCATTCTTTTAAGCTGATAGGAAGTAACCCGTCCTATCATACACACAATACTTTATGAGTACATACAACTGGCTGGGTTTTTGAGTGTCATTTTAATAACTTCATACTTGATACAGAAGCTGTCACATCGATCCAGCTGCACTCCTCTTGGGAGGGTGTAGTTGTGGCTGTAAGTTTAGACCGACAGTAGTGAATAGTTTTCCGACCATAGAAGCTGTCATCTATCTCTATAACCTGACCAGAACCACACTGCAGTGTTGCATTTTGGCCATCACACGCAATAGATTTCCCAGATTCTGTTTTCAAAGATAAAAGAGAGAGTCAATGAAGAGGAGTGAGCAAAACAAAATTTAAAAATAAGTTGTTGATTTATTAAGAATAGGGCATACCAAACTGGCAAATGAAGTTCAGTTCCTGGCTGCAGTTCCCTGTGGCTTCCCACTGGAAGCTTGAATGTTTCAGGATGTGTCCACAGGCTGCTTGTGCATCAGGTATGTTCACCCAGTTACTATAGCTGACATCTGAGCCATCGAGCCAAGCCAGGGAACCTGTGAGAAGACAACACATTTCTCAATCTACTTTTCCTCCTTTATTTTGAATCTTGTACTCATTTGTTACCAAAACAGATGTAGCAGTGAGACAACAGCCTTTTTATTCATCTCTTTTTTTATAAACCTATTGTTTAGGGGGAAATTGAGGAATCGTAAAGCAATAAAGCAATTCACAGAGCTGGTGAAAAGGTGGATGGCCCAATAAGACTTTTTTTGTGTAAAAGGGAATAAGCACACATTTGTAAATAGGGTGCTTGACAACATGCTCTCTGAATAGCCCGAATGAAAGAGAGTCATATATCACTGCTCCAGCTGCTTGAGGGAGATATCCAGATGAGTTGGTCCTCTAAACGCCTGTCAACACTCACACTGCAGTCTTTTACAATGGACATGCAAGCTGCCTGATGAGATAGCAGCTGAGGCCAAGATGATTATAAAATTCTGAACTGTTTGATCACAGATGTATTGAACATTTTTTTATATTAATTCAACAAATATGACAAGAATTCCCTGATATGGTGGGTTGTGAGAAATCATTACGGCTGATATTTCCAACAGTGACACTAATTGTATTCAAGACAGCTCAAACCACACCTCCATATGCATTTAAACTCTTTACAATTCCAAATAGGGCCAATATATGTCATGCAGTGTCTGTGTAGTCTCCTTGATCTCTCACCCTCATTCGAAGAGTCGAGTGTAAGGTTTGGAGCAGCAGGTGCCAGTCCGAGCCACCAGTCCTTTTCCTGCTGCAGGTGCTTCTGAAGGAACTGCTGGATTTCATCATTCAGAATAAAAGCTAGATGTCCTCCGCCTCGCTCACACCATCCTTGGGCACTAAGGAAGGATTGTTGTAGACCCACAAACTCGTAGCAAGAGCCATCAAAACCTTCCTGGTAATCTGGGCAGGGCAGACCCACAGCACCTTTCTCGGCGTGACAAGTCCAGCTGAGGGTAAGAGTTAACAGAGTCAGTGAGTGTAAAGTGATGCCTCCCATCCCTGCGACTGTTCACAGTGCCTGCTAACATCATGTATTTAAAGGGTTGTAACACCAGGAACTATCACACCAGTTAGTCCTCTGTAATAAACCCTGACATAAGGATGGCCTGCACAATGGCCATCCAGCTTTGTGTTGTGCCCATAATTTTTGTGCACAAACAAAGCTCAAACCTGTAATGAAAGGCACTAAAGCCCACTGTCAACATCCACTAATTGGTCCTCAGCCTCCACTAATGCAGGGGTACAAAACCTGCAGAGTGAGATAAGCTTCTCATTCAGACCCACCTTCCATGGAAATGTCAATCTACACTTTGAAAGGAGGCCTAAACTGTCCTGTTGTTGCACAGATTTATGTACAATACTGAACAAGGAAACAGGTTGCACTCAAACTTACATTGTGATCAATTTTTTTTTACATTATGTTCTTTCAGCAGACAACCTGTTTTTTTTAAATAGATGTACAAAGAAGTTTTTCATAGATCTTGTTTCTTGTTGCTAAACTCTTCTAGCCACACATACCAAGGAGTAGCATTTAGAAATAAAGCATAGCATAGATTGTAAAAAAAATATAAACTGTCTGCACAGATGTCTCTACACAGCTCCTGGGTGAAGTTATTGTACAGGGTGTCTATAAAGTCACTTTACAATTCAGAAGAAATGTTTCAAAAGGAAATGTACAAGCAAATATGAGATTTTTTTTCTAACTAAGTGAGGAGCAGATATCGAATGTTTAAGCTGTATTAAGAGGAGAACTCATTTATTTGGAAAACACTGAAAGGCTTGTGTCACAACATTGATGTTTTCCTCAGATGTCCTTGGTCATCCACTCCTCCCGTCACCCAGCACTGTCTCTGTTTCCATGGATATCATTTGTGCCATGCACAAGTAGTCAGACATAACAAAGCATCGCTTCCATATTTAGTTCTGTGGTTTCTCTAAGTCTGTGTTTCTGATTTTGTCTCAATGAACAACTACATCATGCATATTACTAAGGAGTACCATAGCCTTTTTTATGGCTTCAAACAGTTCATCACCAGGATACCTGAAAAACACAAATTCAGTGTGATTAAAAAACTTTGATAGTTATTGAGCACATAGTCCAGATCTTCTTTGTATATTAGATTGTAAAGAGACCTTTTGGACACCTTTATATCCTGTATCATTTTTTTCGGCACTGCAATTTGCAGACGGGCCCTGCCCAATTATTGACCCACTGTTTCTGCGTGGCGGCCAATGCAAGTTCCCTAGCTAGTTTTGAGTGAAATGGGATTGTAGCTTCTAGTTTACCTTGCTGTGCTGGCAGAGACATGTTGGGTTTGTAGAGTAATGAATTTATGAGTTTATAAACTCGAAAATTTCGTGTTTTCTCTCTTGAAAATGAAGTCATTTTTATTTCTCCAAGTGACCCTAATACGGCGTGATACGTATTACAACACTTTTTTATTAAAATAATTCGCTGTAAATAAAATTGCAGCTCTCAGTGGTCTATGGTTAATTAAAAACATGGTTAAAAATTCACTTGCCGTTTTCGCCCTCTAAGTGCCCGGATGCGTGACGTCATATCAATGAGACAAGGCAGTTAGTTAGGACATGACTTGTGTCTGTTTGGACTCATGTGTGGACTCGTTTAGGTGTTTTTGACGTTTAATTTTGAAAATGTTTGCCCTTCAACGGAGCTTGACCAGCCATGTGTTTTCTTGTCTTCGGGTTTTCCGCACCAATCAAGTAAATGCACGTTTTAAAGTCTTTGTGCTGCTCACCAGAAGGTCAATATTTGATGCTATTTGCAAGTAGCTGGTTTAATTTGACACTTTCTGCCTCCTCAGGTTATTGTTTCTGCTAATGTACAGAGATGTTTGTCCACACAAACGGACGGGGAGGTTCGCATAGCAGCGATATTAAAGGAGAAGTTTCCATTAGCCTCTTCACTCAAAGTCGTGGATATCTCGGGTAAGTCCATGTGTTGACAAGTCCACCAGCTGTTCTCATATTTAGGGGAGAAATTGCAGCGAGCTATAGGATGCACTCTTGACCAAGAATATATAGAACGATCTAAAATAATTTTTTGACGAGATGACAACAAAAAGCACACTTGGGAAGTGACCGTTTTGTTATGATCCTGTGCTGCATTCAGGTGGCTGTGGGGCCATGTATGAGGTCCACATAAAGTCCAGTGAATTCAAAGGAAAAAGGACCGTTCAGCAACACCAGCTAGTGAATCAGGTGAATCAAAACGTCACAGTGGTTATGAGCTTTTATTTTTTTCTAACATAATCCAAATGTTTGTGGAAAAACTTGGCAGTGTTTTATTTTTAGGGCATTGGCTGATTTCTTTCTACTCCTGTCCTCCACAGGCACTCAAGGAGGAGATTCAAGGAATGCATGGACTGCGAATATTCACTGGTGTTCCTGAGTAGTAGTATGGGAGAGCTATTGACTTTTCATCCTCAATCTTTTTCACTTTATCTATTTAGAGTATACAGCTTTAAAGAATGATATGTGTAGTTCATGTGTTCTACAATTACTGTCAACACATCAGTGGCAAAAAAAAAAAAAAAAAAATCATAGGGACTATGTCTTTGCCAGCTACCATAAACAATGTGATTTGTAAAAAGTGTAAGATGACATTATAATAACTTTTTTTAAACTAAGCTTTTAGATGATATATAAGTTAAGTGAAGGCTACAATACGCACAGAACAACTTGAGACAAAGGTAATTGTCCCCCTAGTATGGGTTCTTCTCAGGGTTTGCAATGATAATGGTAACATGGTAGACAGTTAAAGAGGGGATAAATAATATGTTAAGGATAGTTACTGAGTTGACTGTTGTCTTTAACTGGGAAACAGATCTTAATGAGCAGTGAAATTGCAAAGTAATTGAAAGTGCTCAATTTCTGTAAATATCCCAAACAGGATGATTTCAATTTATTACTACACATAAGTGTGCACATGGACCTTGAATTCATGCTACAGATAACTTGTCATTGCAGAAAAGCAATAAAAAGTTTAAAAAACACACGCTTTTTCCTACTTACTTCTGTGACTTACAAGAAAAAAACATTTTGATGCAAGTTTATTGGAAAATTGAATGCTTTAATGCCTTTATCTACACTGATGCTATGTCAAAGAAAATGTCTGCATCTAAAACATTATCAAAGCTTCGTTTTTTAAAAATTATGTTCTACAGGAAACAACTGTCGATAACTTGAAGTTTACTTTTTTTTGTCTTATATCTTTTTTTCAGTCTGCTTATCTTTGGGTCAGTCAACTAAATGCTAAAATAAAGGACAAAACAGTACACAACCTTGTCAATTACCACATATTGAAAGTAATGATGGCAAAGAGAGGGGCAAATCCTTTGTTTTATTCAAATTATGTGTTGGTTTTTTAAACAGCTAAAAAAGTCTCTCAATTCAAAATGCAATTTGAAAATGTAAAGTGTACTTACTAATACCTTCATATTTAAATTTTGCGCAATTTTGGGCCCCAAATCAAGTTATCACCCATACAGTCAATGGTTATCACACTTTCTCCTGGTCTTGCCATAATTTTTCTAATATTTTAAAGGGTGTATGTGATTCTTTATTTAATCAGTGTGGCTCAAAAAATAAACCTACAAAAGTAGGTGGTAAGCCCTATATGGTGTTCTTAACTTGTAAAGTCATGCAGCACTGTACAGTAGAGTTGTTGATTAAATGCAAAAGCTGTGGACATATTACCCTCAGTTTTGAAAAGTAACAGTTCATCTGGATCAGTGTGTTTCTGTTGGATTGGATTTTGCTTGGTATTGTGATGGAACTAATCATGTTGACATTTTTCAGGATATTTAAAGACCAGTAGAGGATAAGAGTCAAGTTGTACTTTGCCTCTTTTCAGCTTTTTAAAGCTTTTAACCAAATTGTTTCCTCTAATGCTGTGGGATACTGCAAATTTGGTATCGATGTGATACCAAGTTAATGTAGGCCCAGTATCAATACCGATACTTTATGCATGGAAAAGACGTGTTACAATGATGAACTACTGGAACTAATTTTTTTTTCTGTTCACGAAGGAAATTAAAACTTTTTTTTATCAACCATAAAATCAGGTGCTTCAATTTTACCTGCCTTCTGCCTATCAACAATTATTATATTTTAGCATTTAATGTATAATTTTGATCCAACAGCTTGCACATAATGGTAGATTAACTATGAGAGAAACATTATGTAAAGAAATATCGAAATATCAATATTGTAGCTCAATCCGCCCACTACTAGTCTCTCAGGGGCAAAATAAGTTAGGAATCATGCGGCGTTTCTAATTTTCGAGCACACCTGAAGGCACCACACTTGTTGAAGAATTTACTTACAGCAGCTTGCATCATTACAGTTTTGTGGTATTGCTAGACTTCAATTGTTTTGAACAAGTTTCACCAGCAGATGACGCCATACATCAACCGAAACAAGCGAACACTGTGTAAGAGGATGATTCATAAATGACGGATTCTTTGAATTATGAACTTTTAATGAACAGGTCAGGGATACCAGAAAACGGAGTATTCTGGTCCATAACCCCATATTATTGAGTTAAACCGACCTAAACTATGACGTTTTGGAGTCCACTGCAGATTCCGGTCCATTCACCCATGCAGTGTGTTTGTGTGTGAGTGAGTGCGTGTGTGCGCGCGCGCGCGCGCAGGCTGCCTGCTCACCACCACTCTGAGCCCCGAAGAGAACAGGAGAGGCAGAGCTGCTGCTGCTGCTGCTGCTGAGGCTCCGACATGGCGAAAGAAGGAGCACACATGGCGGAGGAAACCGAGTTTATGATAGACAAAAATGTAGGGAAAGAAAAAGAAAACGTAGAATCCTCCAGCGATGCCAAAGAAATGCGAGCTGTGATTCTGACAGGTTTCGGAGGTCTGAACAAACTCAGGGTAACCAAGAAGCCAATGCCCGAGCTGCAGGAAGGAGAAGTGAAGATCCGCGTCAAAGCTTGGTGAATATGAAAATATCACTCATTTACTCACAAGTTACTTGTTGTCTTGTTGCCTCTCCACCTCACCCCCTCTTTCTCTCTTTACATGTTGGTTATAACAACTATGAAAGCTGAGCTGCACATCTCATGTGAAAATTTCGCAGTGATGAAGCTACAGGTTTTTCCTAGTGCTGCCAGCCTGATGCTTTTCATACCAGGCAGGGATGAAGAACAATGTATAATGGACATCATTATCTGATTGAAACATTTTGATTTTATTACATCTGATAATAGCTCCATTAAATTGTTATGGATTTGCTTCTTACAGCATTGGCTAGAAACTGAACTAATGAAAAATTTCAGGTTGAAAAATACTGTTCAACAGAGATTTCCTGTTGAATCTGGCCCTGTATTCAGAAGGGACTAGTCAGTGACTCACTGCAGATACAGAAGAAGTAAATGGCACCAACACTCCTAAAATCTCTTAGCTTTCACTTAATCCCTTCGATTGAATGGCTGGACAGGGTTAGAGACAGCCTGATCCATGATTTCTAATATTGATTTGATGTCAGCCAATGGTCAGGCTTTATTTTTTCTGTGTTGCAGTGGATTGAATTTTCTGGATCTGATGGTACGTCAGGGGACGATTGATAACCCTCCTAAACCTCCTCTTGTGCCGGGGTTTGAAGTCTCTGGAATAGTGGAATCTGTGGCTGAAAACACAGCAGGATTTGAGGTTAGTGAGACAAAGACTATGAATCTGTATTCGTGTGACAAATAGATGCTGAGACGGTATAAACAAGCCTGGAGCCATTGCTGTCAACCTAATTATTAGTTTTACTTTGCAACTAATCCATAATGCACTGATTCTCTCCTGTCTGTTTGTTAACCAGCTTCTCTCCCATGTTTCAGATCGGTGACAGAGTTATAGCCTTTGTGAATTACAATGCCTGGGCAGAGGTGGTTTGCACACCAGTGGATTTTGTCTACAAGATGCCTGATGACATGACTTTTTCGGAAGCTGCTGCATTCTCCCTCAACTTTGTGGCTGCTCATATGATGCTGTTTGAGGTGGCCAATCTGCGAGAAGGGATGTCCGTGTTGGTTCACTCAGCAGGAGGAGCTGTGGTAAGTGTACATACTAACTGTTGGTGTCATACTGGAGAATGAAACCTGCATTTTGTACCTTGCTTTTGTTCAACAAAAGAATTAAAATCAACTCTTGATTATTAAAGAAGTAGTTGCTATAACTTAAGTTTATCATGTAATAAAAAACATTGTCAGAGGAATGCTGCTTAAACTTATTGATGCAATGCAGATATTCCATGCTTTCTTCCTTTGTATTTGAGTGTTGGTTTGGTTGGTTTATAATTTTAAAGTTGGATCCTCTGTTCTCGTGCACTGATAAATTGTTGCAACTGCTTGTTATTTTCAGGGACAAGCTGTTGCTCAGCTGTGTTCAACTGTACCTAATGTCACTGTGTTTGGCATCGCCTCAAGTTCCAAACACGCAGCCATCAGAGACTCTGTGACTCACCTCTTTGACAGAAATGCTGATTTTATGCAAGAAATCAAAAAGTAAGCACAGAAAGTTTTCATTCTGGGTTTGTTTCTATGCTTTGTTCCTCCTGATTTCAGATCTGACTTTGAAGAACTCTGCTGTAGCATTACAATCACAAGGCGATATGATTACGTGGCCCTCGCTGTCCTTAGGGGCCTGCAGAAGGATGCAAATGTTACCTGTTGCCTTATTTGGTCTTGTGTGGCTGTGGTTCCCATGGCAACACACAGCTCATCTCACAGCAGCAGCGTGCAGGGCGGAGGTCTGCACTGGCTATGTGGAACAACTGAGCCAATTAATACTGAGCATTGATACACTACACATTCCATTCACGACACAGTACATTGTTGGTTGAATGCAAAGCATAGGAAATGCCTTGAAAAGCAAACTCTGAAAGGATCAGGTTCACTCAATTAGTGCTCTGAAGGTTTAATTTTTAGCCATTAAAGACTCAGAAAATGTCAGATACCTCCAAGAGTTATTTAATCTCATGAGTCAGTACACAGTTCCAAATAAAACACACCAGATTTCACATACTTGTTCCTCAACTGAACACTTCATGGTTTCTGCCTACATATCTAGTTGTGGTGGATTAATATGCCTTTCATCTCTCTGGCCCACGCATTCTTCTTAGGATCAAGAGCAAAGTACTCTTAAATTAGTCTTTTTACAAAAGGCAAAAACCATGGGAATCACAAGACCACCAAGCAGTTTAGCCAGGCAGGTGTCCAGGAGCACAAGGCAGAAAGTAAGGACTTATGGTCGTCTTATTCATGACATGCCTCTCATTCTTTCATATCCGTAGACATACTGTTTTGTCTGGCTGGATCTGACTGCAATGAGAACATTTCTGAAACATGACTCAAAAGATATTGCTCATGTGGAGCCTCACAGAACCCCAACAAGATCTTCATAACGAAACAGCAGACTGAGCCAGAAGAAAACCTATGAATTGTGAATTGTAGTGTGTTTTTAGCTGAGAAAGACTTCAGAAAAAAAAAAACCCTCATCCTTCATAAAGTTTGAGGAATGAGCGTGTGATGATGAGTCCATTCATAGGATACATAGACTTTTACTTATAGGATTTCTGTAAATAGATAAAATTGGCCTTTGCATTTGAACCCAACTGCTTGTGTAGTTTATTAGGAAAAACAAAAAATAACCTTTTTTTGCACCAAACATTTGCAAACACTTTCTTCTTCTGCATCCTTCCTCTGCATTTCATTCTGCCGCTCACTAAAAACAAAACAGCTTATCTTGCTGGTTTGTCTGTTCTACTGTCCTACTCAAAACATGACTGTAAATGTGTTGGTTCTTGTAAATTACACAAATAACTACACACTGCCTGCCTCTTTAATCTCTTATCAATAGTTGCTATGAGTTACCATTGAAATTATTATTATTATTTAACTGACTGTGTAAGTCTAAAATTACTACCATTCTTTTGTTGTATTTTTTCTGTTATTTATTATTGAAAACATTGTGAAGAACAAGATTTTTAACCTGTGTACTTTCCCCTTTTTTCAGTCGTATATTATCACAAGCTCAGTAGTTTCAGGCTGTTGTTAATAAAGACAATAATATGACATATGAAAACATCAAAATTTCTATTATTCTTTTTTTGGCATATTACAGAAAAAACAAACTTTAGATTCATTAATGCTTGCAGCTTCCTTGCAATTCTTTTTTGTCTCTCATTTGAATTTATTCTTTTTTTCTGTGTTATGTTGTTCTCTTAGGATTTCTCCAGAGGGGGTGGACATAGTGTTGGACAGCCTGTGTGGGGAGAACACAGGGAAAGGCTTGAGTCTGCTGAGGCCTTTAGGGACTTACATCCTGTACGGTAAGAACTCTGTTTTAACATTTTGAGGGTATCAGACAAGTTTCAGTCAACTTGCCTTAACTTGAGTACACTGTCAAAGAAATAGTTCAACATTTTGGGAATAAAGTGCTTTTCTGCTGAGGGGTTGAGAGAACATTATTGCTCTCATACTTGTCAATAAAAAACCAAAGCTTGTGCTGCAGTACAGATGAATCAGAGACTGGTAACAGGGGAACTAGCTCACCTGCCAAGACCAGAACTCAAGGAGGTTTATGCTCCGGGCTGAGGAGAAATCTGGCACTCTATAAAACCACAAACTTTCAGTTTTCTGCAGATATAACAAATTAAGGTCTAGAATTTTTTAGATTAAGAGGAGCTTAGATTCAGATGTAAGATTTGGTAACGATTAGAAAAGCTGTTTTTCCTTTTAATGATGATATAAATTTGTCTAATTTTCTTTCATTTGGGATGTTAAAACTGATTTCCCTTGGAACATTATAAAAGAAAGGAAATTAATATATGTCCCAAAATGTCATGCAAGAGAAAATTTTGAGGTTCATTTTAATTGAACGTCCACTTCATAGACTTTAAATTAAACGTTTTGTCCCTCACAGCTACTGTTTTAACCTCATCTCTGTTAATCACTGTGGAGCCTCATGAATCAATCATCTACATTAGAGGGAGATTACTTCATTCAGTTTAGCGATACTGAAGATGTGCAAAGGCATGCTTGCACAGATCTAAGGGTCTAAAGGTGCCACCCCCACCCCCACCCCCCTCTTCAAATTCACCCTCCATGCTTCGTGGCTGCATATTATTGGTTAGTCACTTCTGTCCAGCTTTTTGCCCAGCATACAGCAATGCTTTTATTTTTGTCTTTTCAGGCGCGTCAAACATGGTAACTGGGGAGACAAAGAGTTTCTTCAGCTTTGCAAAATCTGTGAGTCAGAGATTAAGTCTGTCATCAACATTTGTAGGCAACAGCACCCTGGTACTACCCAGTGAACATGACAAATGAAGCACATACACACAATTAGTCACCAGAGTTGAACATGTGTTTTTGTTCCTTTTTCCTCTAGTGGTGGCAGGTGGAGAAGGTGAACCCTATCAAACTGTACGAGGAAAACAAAATAATGGCAGGATTTTCGCTCCTCAACATCCTCTTCAAACACGGGAAATGTAGTGTTGTGAAATCAGTGATGGACAAACTCTTGTGTCTCTATGACCAGAAGAAGATCAGGCCTGTGGTGGACTCCCTGTGGGCGCTGGAGGAGGTAAGAGGGAGAGGAATCTCTGTGTATGATAGTGGGGGTTTTTGGTACTCAAATTGATGAGTTCACAGTAATATGAAGTGGATGTCTGGGGAAATTAAGACTTTTTGCTTGTTGCCACAATTTTTTGCGGTACGTTGTCAGCTGCTCATGGACTTTCTATCGCAGATGGCATGTAGGTTGCATCTTCCTGTTTCACATTTATGTTACGCCCACGCAAAACCTGACCATATGGCCAAATGTCCATCACTTTATTCTCCTTATTTTTTTAACAGTTTTTCTACATGGTCCTTCAATTGCGATGATTCTCTAATCTGCGCTCTAATCATCATCATCGTAATCTTGGATTGGAGAAAATGAATATGCAGAAAATATCGTCTTTCAACACCTTTAGGTTTTTCCTCCACCCTCTGTTTGGGTGACACAAAATAACCACAACTTACATGGGCACTAATAATTAGAAGAAAAGTGTTTTTTGTGTTGAGTGATTTTGTTAGGGATGGTGGGTTTTTGAAGGTAGTCCTCAGTTGGGTCAGGTGATACTTGCAGATGCAAGTCATAAAGATAGCGTATGCTCTCTCCTCTGTTTTTAACTTAACCCTTAATGACCTAACATACCAACTCTGCAAGACCATATCTTTTTTTAAGTATTTTTTCAGGCTTTTTTATGTCTCTCATCTGAGGGAATATGACACTCAATAGTGCAGGCAATGGGGGAGTGGGGAGTGACATGTGGGGGAGGCACCACAGGCTGACCTCGAACCTGGTCTGCCCACACAAAGGCTTACCTCATTGGTTGCACAACCTGGACCACTAAGCTGCACTTTTATTTTTAAATTTTTACATGCAGTGGGGTCATTTTTGCACAATACTTTTGCTATACATCAATACAACTCGTATATCCCAAACTGCAGTGAAATGTGTGGACTTATATCCAGATTGAACAAATAAATTGCTGTAAAGTCAAGGCTGTATCCTTGTTAAGTGTAAATGTAAAATGCACAATGACATGCTTTTAAAGCTGGAAGCTGGATTGTAACGTTTTTGCTGTTTATGCTGTGTAGCACTTCTGCAGGGCTCTGACACATGTTGACATTGCAAATATGTAAGAAGATCAATCTATCTATCTTATGTGGTTTCAAATCTTCCACCAATTGAAACTCAAAATGTGAATCGTAATGTCAGCACTAAGCTGGGCTCCATAGGGTTAAGCAGTAATGGTCTTAATTGTCCGTCAGCTGACGTCTGTTTGTGTCTGGTTCATCTGTGGTAGCAGGTAGTCATTTGTAAAAGACCCAAGACAGTCATGAGTTTACCAGCCAGTGGTAATGGCTTTTTATCTCCATTTCAGCTAGCTTTATGAATTACTTGTACCACAATTAAAAACCAAAGATTTAGCCATTTTATCAGCACAAAGTTAAACCTGTGCTAGAATTAATCTGTAGCATGCTCTGCCTGAACGGGTCATATGTTTGGAATTTAACTCACAGTTCAAAATCCTCCAAGAATTCAGATAAAAAGTCAGCCAGTGCAGGTAATAAATTCATCACAAGAAGCTGATTACAAGTCATTCTGATCATTTTTAATCTGCAGTTAGAGGGAGAGATTTTCATTTCTCATGGGAAACTCCTCCTCTACTGTTGTCATTAAACCTTGGCAGATTGTTCAAGCCATTCACTGGAACCATTGCCCATGAACAATCTGGTTAGAGGGGGAGGATGGTGTGGGATGGAGTGCCAGGGGCACAGTCGGCCTCATTTGTTTATATGCTGGGAAGAAGAATTGAGGGGGCGTTAGTTGATGTGTTGACCATGGAAACCTTTTTCTCTGCAATGAAAAGTAGCAAATCTGTGTGTATCTGAAACAAATTAATGGGATCTCGTCTGACCACTAAAGGGTTTAATTGTCTGTCTCTTTGACTTCAAATGCTGCTTTTGAACTTCAGGTTATAAAAGTGAACCTATGCACAAAGTTTGCCAGTACCTGGAGAGCATCATAACACTTCCTAGTAGAGCTTATCATCTATTTAACTGAACTTATTACCATGCAACAATGTGTCGGAAACGTTTCTGACCTAATTATGCTCTTGGCGTGATTTCTGCTGGGGTTTTTTTTTTTAAACAAATGAATGCTTGTGACACAATGGCTGACAGACAAAGAGGCACATTCACTTGTGTCTTTGTGTCAACAGTAATGAGAAAGCAAGATTTTACATCCTGAGTAGTACTTTGTGGTGTGTGCAAATTTCACGGTACACAATTAAGTCAAAAAGGACTGAGTGAGTTGTGTTAATGTTTCATTGTTTGTCTATATTACTGTGCTCTTTGCAAGTTATCTTGGAAGTGAAAGAAGATCACCAAAATTAGGATAATTGGACTATTTTAGAGTCCTTGGGCTGGTTTGGGAAGTCCATCAACTTCCAAAAAGTTTTACCGGCTTCACCTGACTATATCTAAATGTTGTGAAAGTTTGGACATTACCAAACACTCGGGTTATATGTAGGATGCTGAGTGAGAAACCATTGTTTGTGAAACTTCCTTCTTGTGTTGTTTATTACAAATGCTCACACTATTATGACATAAATAACAGTGAATAGTCATGCAGCCATACCTAGCACTGCACTCCCTAGAATATCCACACAGATTTGCATAAACACCTGCAAGAAACAAACAAATATATTGCTTTCCCAGCTCTGTCGTGCGTAAAGCTGCTTTCTTGTCATTTTTATCTGCTAGCAAACAACAGAAACACCCCCGAAAGCTCACTAACCCTCTCAAGAGCTTTGTACTCAAAAGCAACTTGATGTAGTGTTCATGCTTGATGTGTAAACAGACAAAAATGGAGTGAGTCTGAAATGTTTCAGCTCTGTAATAAAGTCTTTGGGATATCTGGGTGCTCTACAACAGATGCAGTTAGAAGCTTTAAAACTATCTTTAACTGTAGTTAGTTGAAATCATGGATCAGCTTTCATCATTTCATAGTTGATTGCACATGTGAGTCACACAGGTTAGAAACCCTCTGAAACATGGTCTTATTCAGTTATGTTCATCTGCAGAACTTGATAAGGCATACTGAACAGAAAAAAAAATTGTCAGCTGATGTATTGTGGAGAAGCAGTCTTTATTTAGACTGCGGAGTGATTAAAATTCCTGCCTATAGATCTTTGTTGCAGACTGAATTGAATTTAACTGTATGTAAGTACATTGTCAACCTGACAAGACTATGAAAATTCTTCCTGCCTCAGTTTTATTACAAAGAGAATCTGTTGATTGGAGATAAGAAGAACTATAGAGAGGAGCATGCTATTTTACAAGGACAGTGTGTCTAATATGCAGATTCATGTCTCTGTTTTGCATTTTTTAATGTTTTTTTCATACTTTAATCACCCTGAGAAAAGGGAAAAAGAAATAAAAAGACATGAAGTTTTGACAGTCCCAAAAGGAGTTATATTTGTGTAAGCTTTTTTAAAAATGATAAATATCAAGTCATGAGACTCAGTCTAGGTCATTGAAACCTGCAGGAACATTCAGAACATTTTTGATCATTGGTCACTTCGCTGCTGCTGTAGAGCTGATTCATCAAATCACATTTTAAGATCAAGCCTTTATTCCTCCTACAGTCAGGTAAAATGCAGCAGTGTAGATGTGTGCTAATAAAAAAAAAACCAATTGGGATAATTACTAGAGGCTGCAAATTGCTTAGTGTGCTATCAAATGTAGCCTGGCAAAGTGAGTCATCGCCATTTAGGCAACACAGAGGCTATTCGCTCCTTTCTCAGAGTCAGCTGAGATTATAGCTGCCCTGAACAGGTAGTATCATCTCTGCAGGGACTCTCAAGGACTCACAGGATGATTTGCTTTCTGAAAAAAAAAGATAGGAAAGATCTCCCTAACGAGATGCACTAACATGTTTATGTTATAGTTAGCCACATGGACCACAAAGAACAAAGATGCACATTCATTTCATGCTGAGCTCTATCACTCACCAAAATTTAACTATCTATTTTGAAGGTAAAAGTCACTGAACAGTAAGCACAACTATTTTAAAAAGCCTCTTTTTTTCCTCTTTTTCAATGATAACTTATTGTTGTTCTTCTTTCACAGGTAAAAGAGGCCATGCAGAGAATTCATGATAGAGTAAATGTAGGAAAACTCATCCTGGATGTTGAGAAGACGCCTACACCTCTGGTAATAATATTTTCTGGTTTATTTTATGTCGCTTAATGCTTGCATTTTGGTTCACCTCTGTATTTTTCTCCATAAACTTACTAACAGACAAATAATGTTTCCCATTAGATGGCCAATGACAGCACAGAAACCAGTGAGGCAGGAGAGGAAGAAGAAGAGCCTGAGGGAGACAACGACAGCAAGGAACGAATGCCTTTCATCCATTAAAGTCAACATAGCAACACAACCAGAGAGACTGGAGAGATTCAGCACAGGGGAACACAACCACAAACACACAGGTGTATGTGTGTATGTATGTATGTATGTATGTATGAATGAATTAATGGATGTGTACGTGCCTGTATGTGTGCGTAGAAAATTTTGGGGCCTCTCGTCTGTATTTTTTCTGTTGATTGTCAAGCAGTATTTTGGGGTAAATGAAGACTAGCAACATGTTTGTCACTGTTGCAAAAAGTCCAAGTGCCATTCCCAAACTTGGAGGCGTATTATATTTTTTACTCATGAAGTAATGCTAGGCTAGCCAATGATGTGAATGATTTTGTGTCCATTGTACAGTTAATGGTTTGCCAACTCTAAGTGAATTGATCAAATAAGCATCAAAAACTGCTGACTCGCTCAAATCACTCCAAGGTAAGCAGCCTTAAAAAGAGATTTGTTTGAAAACGATAACACAAAATGTGTCCTTGGTGATACTTTTAAAGCTCCAGAAAGTGTATCTACTTTGCATAGATATCTGCATGGTATTTTATTCTCATTTGCCAGTTGTGTATTAATATGGGATCACCAGTGCCTTTTAGCTGCAAACACGTGTTTGATACTTGAACTGCTTTCCATGTGTGAAGTTTGCATTGAACAAACCAACAAAAACTGTGTTCATAACTGAGAAATGACCATAGCTGCTTTCTTGTTGGGGATAGAGTTTGTACTGAGATAAATCTGAAGTGCCGCCACTGCTCACTTTATTGTACGAAGGACATATTTTCCCACTTAACTTTATATCAAGAGCTTTTTCTGAAACACATGCCAGAGAAGCATTTACCTTCAGGCCAGTAAAGTCTCTGTGTTTTTAAACACTAGAATGAACTGAGTTAAAATCCTGCATCATGTTCACACACGACAACAGGATAAACCAGTAAACTGTTTATCTGGTCAGTCCCTTGCAGTTCAAGCATGAGGAGTCTGCTTTACTTGTTTACTTATCGGTGCCTCACAACAGAAGTGCCATAAAACTCTAATATTAATGCAATGTATGAAGACAGGGTGATTTAGATCAGTGCATTCAATTTAATATAATCCTCTGCTCTACTCCCTATGTGCGCGCTGTTGAAATGCACATAGTCATCCTACAGAGGTTTAATTCCTGAATTACTCCATCAAGCTCTGTGTTATACCTCGATCAGACATCTGAATTATTTATCATCTGACTTCTGAACAATAAAACTAGACTATACCATAAGAAGTATTTCCTCCACTCTAAAAGAAACCCAAGTTTGCCTTGTTATCAGGAGATCAGGGCATATTCAATAAGTACATCACCCGTCAGTAGTTCACAGTCCCTGCTTTGATGCTGATTGATAAACAGTGAGAACAATGTTCATAGATCGTTTATATTTAGTAATTGATTTCTAGACTTTAAAATAAAGAGTAGTGATGTGTAGTCTTTGGAAATCACCCGTCAAGTTTGATGCCTTTAACGTCAGGTTTGTTTTTTTTTGTGTATGCTTGTGGGTGTTTAGAGAGAGAAAGTGTGCATGTGATGATTGTGTGAACTCATAGTGACTGAAAAAAGGAACGTCTAGCAATGTAGTAAGCTCACACAAGTCCTTCCAACTATGGTTTACTTGTTATTGTATATTTTTGTCACATTTTCTTTTTGTTGTGTACTTGTCTTTTGAGTGTAGCTCTGTTTACTTGAATAAATTGAACTGCAAGTCACTCCTTGTCTCAGATTATTGCTTTGATAAAGTACTCTTGTCTTTTTCAAAAATTTTGTAAATTTTAAGATTAGTGCTGTACAATCTGCATTATATCCAAATAACATATTTTACTATATGACTACTCCAAGAGGTAAACAGTTCTTCTAACGTTAAAAGTATCATCATTTGCTTATGGTCAAGTATTTCTTTTGGGTGCAATCCTGAGCACAAAATGGGAAGATGTTCACAGAGATTAAATTGGAACAGCGCACAGCACAAAAATGTGCTAAAACAACTTGCTTTGCATCCTAACCAAACACGAACAGAACTTTTTGCCGTGCAAAATGTTGAAATTAAATATAAAGTTCATTTGTACTTGTGAATAGTTATCACTGTCACCTTTAATGTCTTGCACTTTAATTTCAAAATGCTGTGTGTCAGTGTATTAGAGAGACAATGGCTCAGGGAAGCAGTGATATAATTCTGCTCAGATAACTTAGCACAGTAAAAACCTAGTGAAAGGTAAAACATCAACACTGTGAAATGAAAGACCATTCTTGAACGCTGGTATTCTATACACCCAAGAGATTTTCTTATTTAACAGCCCCCTCCCATCTTTATACAACATCTCACTCTAAAAATAACTTGGCCTGCACCAAAGCTGGGACAGGACTAACTGTGGTCCAGAGGAAGTTTCACTTTTTATGGATTATATAACAAGAATTATGTGTGACATGGACAAAAAATGTATTTGGGCAAAGCATTTACTCTGTTTCAGTTTGCTGTTAAAGACTTTTCTATGTAGAGTAATACTACATGAACTCTATATTTCATGCACACATGCTTTTTCAGAGGTGTGTTTCCACTTTTAAAAGGTGACTCAGCATGTTCAGAGCTGGCACTTAACATAGACAGGATGAAGAACACTGTGTAATAACGCAGCAGTCAATGAATTTCCAGTTTGTGAAGTGAAAGGGAGTACTGCTCAGTTCACCTTGTCCCAAGTAAATATTTATGAAAAGCCAGACACAAGGAGGTCATTATTTGTCTCTCCACCCTTATACCTCTCTCACCTCCTCCTCATGTTTGGATAAACACAAACAGAGCTGGAGCCAATACAGAGAAAGGTATCCACAGAGGCATACAGAGGGGCTTGTATATATTGAGCAGTGTGCAGTGGTTTGGGTTCCTCTCACAGCAGTACAAGGTGTGCCACTGTGTCACTCTGTTAGGATCCACCAGCCTCAGACATGGCACGTCTATTTCTCCATGTCTTCATCGTTCTCTGCTTCTCTTTGCTCCACGGCAGCTCCAGTAGTCCATCTCGAACCAGGAAAGCTGTATCACCTCGAGGTAACACATTATGAAAAAATCTTCACGAACAAATCTGTTGGCTACACTGGTGTATCTTCTGACCTGTTCTCATGTCGTCTTCTTCGGTATGTGGCTACAGAGGAAGATGATGTGAAGTCCCAGCTTGAAAAGTTATGGCAGGAGGTGAATTCACTGAAAGAGATGCAGGCGTTACAGACAGGTACTACCCTCACTACATCAAAGAGAGAAGATAACAACAGATTTACAAAAAAATAACTATGAGGTTTTTCTGTCAAAAGGTGTTGCTTCCTTTTATATTGCACAGTGGCCGATTTATAGACTCTGAAGAGTTATTATCAACATATAATGGTGCTTTCTCATAATGAGTTTTTTAGTCTGTCGTGTTATTCTAGATTGCCCGTAGGTGTGAGTGTGTGTTTTTGAAATGTTGTCTCTGTGTGTCTGTCCTGTGATTGACTGGTGACCAGTCAGGGGTGAATCCAACCTCTCACCTTAAGACACATTATATAAACTGACATCTAAGCAAGTCCTTTTATCTTCTTTCTAGAAAAAGAAAATGTCTTTTTTTGACTTGATTTGAGCCACATTCATCAGACCAGTCCACAAAAGGTCTTTATTCCAGTTATTTACAGACAAAATTATGTCTAATTTGTACGTAACAAGTAAAAAAAAAGGCCAATGGGAGGACAAAGTTTCCTGTATTAAGCCATTATTCTAATTTAAAGAGCCTTGACAAGAAAATTTTTTTTTTATCCCACTGGCAGATTGTTTTGATTTATTACAAGCAATTCAGACATCACTTTTGTCTTTTAACATCTTTATAATAAGACGGGCTTCTGGACTTGTCAGTTGAATGGGTTCATAGCAAGTAAGACAATTTTGACAAAAAACAGGAAAAACACTTGCTTATATTTCAGTTTTTGCAGTGCAGCTGGGATAGGCTCAAGCCATACTTGACCCTGAACAGGTCAAGTAGTAGAATAGGACGCAACAAATGAATGCATGAATAAATAAATGAATGAATGACGTATGCTGACTCACCAGCAGAGAGCAGCAACGCTCCTAAGTGGCTTTGCATTAAAATGAAAGAGTTGAATTTCAGAGGGATGAGTGTCAGTATCAAAATATTAAGCAAATTTTAAAACAACCACTTAGATTTGTTTTTATTTCAGCTTCTCTTTAATTTTTATTTATTTGCTTATTTTGCCAAGGCTTTAAGATACATTTTTACTTTTCTTGGTGTTGCTTTGCACGTGCCTTCATGAATTTGGCTCTTAATGTATCAGCAAATAGCATAGGTAAATAAACAAGCAGTTAAGTTGAAACAATGATTCATTTGTAATTACAACCAATTTCATTTATTCTAAGTGTACACAGGTTGGTGTTTGGTTTATCTTTTCTTTTTAGTTCTTTCATAAAATAGGTGCTTTTCTCTTTCAGTCTGTCTCCGAGGAATCAAAGCTCACAGAAAGTGTTATCTGACCATTGAGGATCCCAAACATTACCATGAAGCAAATGAAGACTGCATTGCTCAAGGAGGAACTCTTGCAACACCCCGGGACTCTATGGAAAACAATGATCTAAGGGACTACGCAAAGAGGAGCGCTCCTGGATCCAAGGACTTCTGGATTGGTGTGGCTGACATAGTGAAAGAGGGCCAGTATGTTGATGTCAACAGCATGCCAGTCAGCTACTTCAACTGGGACCGCTCCAAGAAACAGCCCACAGGAACCAAGAGGGAGAGCTGCGTGGCCCTTTCAGTGGCTGCACATGGAAAGTGGTATGATGAGGTGTGTCGCAACCTTAAGAAGTACATCTGTGAATATGTCATTCCTTAAAGGCGATAGATGATCACTTTTAAGAATTCCTTGAAATTCTGCAAGTTAAAGGTATCACAATGGAGACATGACTCCACCATTTGCAATGAAAGGCAATGAAATATGGGGTAAAGACAGTACAGCAAATCATGAGAGAGATTCTGAAACCAAAAATTATCTTTATGTTTGTTAGTTACTCCAAATTCTTAGCCCACACGCACCTTCTGTTCTTTATATTTATGATTTACACTTAGTTCTCTTGTAGTTGACCATCAAACAGCTCAAACTGAAAACACAGGTGGAAATATAGTAAGTGTGTTTTCCAGGTGCCACCATTTGAAGCTACACAAATAAAACAAACACAAAAATAATTCAAATTTAATTTTGGAGCAATGCACTTGGGGGTTACACAACATAGATGTGGTCTGTAATGGACACCGCTCACACTTCCAACTCTATTAATACATTCCCTTTGAAAAAAAAAATCAGGCGTAAACAGAAGCAGATGGTGAGTAATAATAGACAGCATAAAAATCCTACTATGAAGTGTTTGCAACTTTGTTTAAGACACTTTATGTCAGGTGAAAATGTACATAATTACTGTAATGATACAAAGTTTGAGTGGGAGATTATATGTAAAGGATGAAGTGTACAAACATTCTCACTGTGATTTTCAAAATTAAATTTACAGCCTGAATATATTTCTTGGTCCTTTTTTTTCTGTCACTGCAGGAATGCAATAGTTTTGTTGCATGATTTTTTGTTTCCATTTCAGTAAAAGAGACTTTTACTACTTCCACTAAATCCTTGTACTTAGCACTGTCTAAACCAGTACTGTGTCAAATGATGGCAATTTTACAATACATGCATTTCTAAGATGGATGTTTACTTTCATGCAAAATCACATGCATCACAGAATAGTTACAATATGTTTCTGTCTGTCAGTGTCTCTTAGTTTCAGCTTTTCCACACAAAAACATACTTTTTCATTAAAACTATGTTCACTAAGAATCTCTTCACTTTATTTGTCCTGGAATGTGGGAGGAAACCCTACTGCCCCAAAATAAACTTAAACAAACACAGAAAGGGCATGCAAAAATGCAGAAAAGGGCCGTTGTCAAAACCTGACCCTTAAAGCTGAGGGTAGACAATGTAAAATACATATTTCTTATGATTTACTCTGGACTAAAGCAACAGTTAAGAGCCCAGATACTTTAACAGATTACTGTATTGTGATGTACATTTTTTAATTTTATAAAACTCCCCAAAATGTCTGGGTTTTTCTAAGCTTGTTCTACAAACCACTGATATTTATGATACAGTGTTGCACTGGGTGACAGGCATCATTCCAATACACTAGCCTATCAAGATGTTGAGCATGTGAAAGGCATGACCCAAATAAAGTCAAAATTTATAAGATGCAATGTCAAAATTTTGAGATGAAAAGTTTAAGGTTTGAAATGAAATAATATTGTGAGATATTAATAAAAATTCTGGGATAAAAACTTTGAGATCAAAAAGTCAAAATTCTGAGAAAAAAGGCATTTTTTCCAGGTTTAGTCAAAATTATGATGTAAAAAGGTAAAATTTTGTGCTGAAAGGTAAAATTTTGAGATGGAAGGTCAAAATTAAAGATAATTCAGTCGAAATTTTGAAACAATTAAGTCAAAATTAAGCGAAAGTCAAAATTCGGAGATAGAAAGTTTAAATTGTGGGTTTAATCAAGTTAAACTTTTGAGGCATTAAGTCAAATCTAAGATAATACAGTCAAAACTTTGAGAAACAAAGACGGAATTTTGAGATACAAAAATTAAATTCATAAGCAAAATGAGTCAAAATTTTGAGAAAGTATGACGAAACCCTGAGGAAAAAATTCCAAATTTTGAAAATGCTCACCTTCATCTCAAAATTTTGCGTTATATGGGGGGTAGGGGTGTCTCAGCAAAGCCAATTTTTCATTTTCATATTTTTCAATGTCAGAAATGTATTTATTTATCTATTTATTTTTATTTTATTTATGTCTACATTGCAGAACATTTTTCACTTCAGGCAGAAAAGGAATATTTAAAATAAATGTGTGGGTTATGAAGCTGCGTTGTATCTTTGGGTATTTCACAGTATCTCCAAATCTTCGGGTAGGGGGACCCTTTTGGGGGTTTTTAGAATATAGTCACCCTAAGTTTATAATGTGGGCTCTGATGTTGGTGACTGTATTCCTCAGAAAGCATGTCCTAATCTGAACCACAGTGAGCCTCAAATTGCGTCAAACTCTGTCAAGTGACCTACTTACCTGTTATGAATATGATGTTTTGTATTTTTCCAACATTTCTGTCATTTTAAAAACGTAAACACACTCCGACGTCACTCTGCCTGCACACCGCACGCACGCTTGTCTGGATGGAGTGTGACGCCAAAGCTCCCGAGTGAAGTCTCGCGGAGTAAAACACCGGCCATTTTTCCCCATTTATAGCAGGACACTTTGTGCGTTGGTGGTGTAACCGAGTGTTGCGTTCACTCTGATAAGCCTACAAGTTTTGTCAAGTTTAACTTTGTGATCCAAGCATCCAAACTTACAACAACCAGGACACAGACCATGTTTGTGTTCACCGCTGCGAAGTTTTTTCGCTGACATCCCTTCCCGGATAAATGCTTGTCTAAACTGTCGCACAAATGGAAATGGTGCCTAGCGAGGAGAACCAGTTCGTACCCAAAGAGGTGAGGCTACCACAGACCCATCCCAGGTCGGCGAATCAACCCCTGGGCTTGAGCTGTCACCCTTACAGACTGTGATCAATAGTAATGACAAAACTTTTGCACCACTTCGGGAGTTTGTGCTCTCGGTGTGTGAGCTGCTAACACTGAGCTAAACGGCCTATGATGACACGGCTGGCTAACTAACGTTACAGCTAGCGGGCAGAAAAAGTGCTTTAATGTCGAAAGCTTGTTGTTAACCACATATATCCTGGAGTCATCCAGGCTTTAGACACCGCTTCAAAACCGACAAACACCACTGAGCTTGTCCTCTGCATTATTATTATTATTACTTCGCTGACTGACAAGTATCATTAACCAGCGTCGTAAAAAAACGGATGCTAATGTCGTTAGCATTTAAAGCCTGTGAAGCTAATGTCGATGTTTTCTTACTTGCTCAACAAAATGCCAAGAACAGAACATCTCTTGTTTTGACAAGTATTATGAGAGAAGCGTTCACAAGTGCTAGTTTAATACAAATTCATAATACTACCCTCGTTGCATTTGGCATCGTTAAGAAATTGCTTTAAATGGAAGTTGTGGTTTTACAGCAAATGTTAACGTTAGCTGCTCCGTCGGCTAAAGCTAATGTTAGCCTCAGCGTTACTTCAGAAGATGGAGTTGTTTATAACCCAACGTTAGCAATGCCCTTGGTTATTTCATCATGAATGATGATAGAATTTGACACCTGCACCTTGCTTTAACACAATCTCTATAAATTTATTTCTCTCAATTATAAGTCCGTCAGACTTGGTCCAGTCCATTTCCCCGTGTTTGTTACAGTTGTGAGCTAACGGTACCGCTAACGTGATTAGTTTACATCAGTGTACAGTGTCACAAATTATACATCTCTCTGAATCAGTAATTTGTATTTTTCAACTGCAACATCTGTTAAAATAGTTTTTCTAAACAACTGTCGATAAAGTGAATGAGATGCTTTGTTTATCTCTGGGATTGCATCAAGTTGCCTGAAGAAGTCCCAGCACATAATCAGGGCTTTAGCAGCAATGGCAACTTAGGCTGCATTGACGTCAGCTGCTGTCATACACCGAGCAAAAGGCGTCACGCGTTGATTTCAGGGCTACATGGGTTATTTCGATTTCTTGATTTGTTTTGAATCTATTTTCATGGATATTGTGGGTTTTACCTTTATAGCTCATTTATGGATGAGTGACTGTTCAGGACTTGCAGTGAGAAAAAAGCTCTGTGTGATTAACTTCTCACTTTGGCAGATGTACATCAATGGCTTAACTTGTCAAATAGATTTAAAAAAACAAAAAACAAAAAAACGTCAGCAATATAGCCAAGACAGAAAACCTATTGTTTATAGGAGACACACCAAAGAAAACAATGGTTGAATTCTTCCTCAAATTTACAAACTGGCTCTCACTGGGGATGAGTACTGAATTTGGTGCTTTTATAGGTATCGACCAAATCCCATCAGTAGTGCAGAGTATTGATTCACATGATCATAAGAATGATAACAACCCAATTTATTTATAATGCGCTTTCAAGACTATAAGATGCTGTGCAGAGGATTAAAACATTGCACAAAACATCATATAAAACATCACAGTATTTGATACATGAATAATGAAAAAGCACTGAATATTTAAAAGCTGTCTGAACAGCAAGGTGGATATTGAGGAGGGTTTTTAAGGTGGTCAGGTTTGGATAGGTTCTGATATGTAGTGGTAGGGCATCCCAGAGGGTGGGGGTGGAAACAGAAAAAGCTTTTTCCCCAGGTTACCAAATGTTACCATATTTCGATACATTAATGCATCCTTGTGACTGTGAGGGAGTGGAAGAGTAGATAATGATACATGTCGTACATGGGCATGGAGTAGATAAAGCTGGGTTTTAATTTGCGCAGTATTAAGAAAAAACACAGCGTAGTCACAGATGATTTCTTAAGTTGTAGTTAATTTTAGTTAAGGGTTTTCGTTACTGTCTAAACAGTTGAATTTTTTTATACATCTGTATAAGTTTATATATTGAGAAATAAATATGTTAAATTGAGATAGTTTGAAATTTTACTATTGAAAAATTTAACATTGATTAACACATAAATACACAGAAAAGTACAGAAAAATGGGCACTGTACATTACTGGTATCGATTCCTAGGTACTGGGCATCAGTACCATATTGGTTCAAATGTGAAAGGTACCCATCCCTAGCTCTCACTGCCTACTGTTTTTTTTGTTGTTGTTTTTTTTATAGTGTTTCTGTTGATTAGTGAATGGTTCTTGAAATGCTGACGATTAAGACATCAAGACATAACCTCTGTGGACACACTGATTGAATGGAAACACAAAGCTAGAGATGCATCACAGCCTGTGCTTTAACTCTATGTGGAAATATACAGTTACCAATAATTGACTCACATTGTGGAGCAGGACTTGAGCTCGTGCGGAGGCTGGATAATGTCGGTAACTTGAGCTGTTTGCTGCTAACATTAGATGGTAAATCTGTTGTGGTGCTCCGGGATGCTTGATGTACCCAGGGCTCTCTGTTGATCCCGAATAAATGAATCATTTGTGAGTGAAGATGTTCAGTACATATCAGCAGACTCCAAGAAAGATCCACTCACGCAACCATGTAACATTTAAAACAAGTTGGCTGCTGAAAGGCTGTTTGTTTTAGGTGGTTCTGCTGTGTGGGAGCTTTATTTCTTGTCTTGTATGTCACAATACTGTAGTTATATGCTCCATTTCACCTCATTTCAGATAGGATAGGTTGCCATTGTCAGAAAAACTTGAAATATAGTAGCATTTTATTTAAATTTGGATATTTTTGGGCCATATCACAATATACAGTATAAGTTGATGTTCTGCTTGGCCTTGAGATAATGCTTTTATGAACACACTGGACCTAAAATTTCTGGACAGCAAATTTCCTTGTGTTTTTGTGTAACTATTTCAAAAAATCATCAGTTGTCAACAAGATCTTGTAGAAGTATTGTCATGAATTTATCAAGCCATTATTTATGTATGCAGTGGTGAACAACATACCTTATTGCATCCCTACAGTGTAAACATGGCAATATGACAAATTTTTGGCCCTCTCCTTACTAAAAGTTGTCTTTGATCTTGATTACCCTTTTGACTTGCGTAAAAGGCAGCTGTGTTTAATCATTGAATTGTTGAAGTCAGAATCCTTGTCCTCTAAAGCCACATTGTCTCTGAATTCCTACTGACTGATAAAACTTTTGATTGCACATATCAAAAAAAATCTAACCCAATTAGCAATTTTGCACTTCAATTATGAATACAAACTGTAAGTGATCAATTTTCCTAGTGTAGGTCAACACAAGCCTGAAACAGACCAAACCATTAAAATGGATTTTGTTGCTGTCACTTGAGTTACTCGCTGCTTCTTTAGTGCCAGTGTTTCTCGCTTGTATGCCTTGTTATTGTAGTGGAGCTTTACTCCACATGCTCGATGGTTGACCTCGTTGAGCTACCACTCAAATAAAAACACAACTTATCTTTCCAGATGCTTCAAATGTTTTGAGTTACATCTTTTCAAAGTCACATTATAAATGGTTTGTTTAGCAATAAGTATACTCCTAGTAACCACTTAAAGTTGAACAAGGATATTCTGCTCTTAATTCTTCTTCTGTGTTTCTGCTTTGCCTGGCTATTTATGTGTTTACGGTTGCATTTCATTGTATTATTAGGCATTCATGGGTGCAGAACCTGTGAGCTCATGTCAACACCTTGTGATTATATCCACAGTCAGAATAACCTTTAATCTCATAATGCACTTGTGTGTTGTCAGCTGCAGTTTCTTTATATGACCTGTCCTGGATCACAGACCTCACATAGATTCCTAAAACCGGAATGTCAAACATATTCCTGCAGCCGTCAGCCTACTAAATTGTTGGTAGACACAGGCCCTTAGCTCTGCTGCACTCAGCCTGAAGACATTTTTAACGATTATTACACAGGCATGTTTTACAGCCTATTTGCTTTGTCTGTGGTTTGTTGTAAGTCTTACCCCCAACTGTCTGTGTGTATCATCATTAGGGTGTGTTTTGGAGTTGCAGACAGAGTATTTTTGATGAGATGAAGAGGATTACCCAGGTAGCTATGCCCCGTGTTTGATGTGGGAAGGGAGCTCTCCTGATAAAGCATGATGTTGAACAGATGCATGAAGCAGCACTTCAGTGTTTCTGTTACTGCACAAGTCGAACCCTGTTTTTTACAGAAATATTACAATTATGTGAAGAATGAGACAAACTGAACTCTCAAATTCATTACTGTTGAATGTTGTTCAGACAACTGCAGTTTTGGTTGTACACAATACATACTTTTTTTGGTAATATTTCTGATCAAATGACAGCTCACAAGATTGTCAGCAAGGCCACGAATTTAATCACAACTTCATATGTCTGATAGTTATTATTACTGTAAGATGATTTATGAAATATGATCACAATTCAAACCTAATTTATGCCTCCTGAGAAGGGCTGGGCAATTAATTGCATATTGGATTAAACCTCAACATGACCTGCTCCAATATTCTATTGACAGTGCAATATTTCTTTAACCTCAAATGTGTCAGAATACCAGATAAAAATATCTTAAAATAGATGTTTTATGCTCTTCACCAGTGTTACTCAACCTGGCTCAACTAAAGAGCCCCTTTGTTGAAAACTGTCTTTGCAAGAGAAACAATCTAAGGGGTGAAAAGTGGCAAAAACAGCAGAAGCAACAATAAAAGTCAGTGAAACATGGCAAAAAAAAAAATGGCCAAAAGCAGCAAAAATTGGGAGAAAACTTGGAAAATGGTCACATAGAAGCAAAACTTTTCAGAGGTCTGACATTTATCTTAAAAGTATCCATTTTTATTGATTTTATGTAATATTCAAATTTTATGAGACAATGATTTTGGGGTTTTCATTATCTTCAAGCCATATTCATCAACATTGAAGAAATCAAGGCTTTTTCATGATATAAGTTTTGCCATGTACTTTTTTATGCAAAGACAGTTTCTTTTGTGTTTTTTCATCTACTAAAATCCATCTTTCCTCCCTCATGTATTTACTTTTATTATTTAAAACAAGAATAGTAAAAATATATCATCACCTTCAATATGGCAGTCGATATCAACGACACATAAGATGGGGAGCCTAAAAATAATGGCAAAATAAATTGCAATTGCAACATGGTGAAAAATAATAGTAAGTTGTTCACACTAATTTTTTAATAAGTGAAAGATGTGGTCGGTTGGTGATTAATGTCAATTGGCAGAATCGGTGTTTCTCATAAAAATCTGATGTTGCTCTAAGGGTTGCTTTGAATATGAAATTTTAATGGGACTGATTTTTTTAATTGGTTAAAAATGGCGGAAATGTAATAAAAGTACTATGACACCAACAGAAACTCAGACTACACATTTAAACAAACATCTGATATGCTGATTTGATAAGTTTAAAATATTTTTTTGATTTAGACATCATACCACAGCTTACATGTCACCATCCTGAATCAGTGTATCCAACATTTTATTGGAGCCACTTATACCTTGTACAAAAGAAGAATCCTGGCAATTGTTTTGCAAGTGTGTTGTGTGAGTTTCTCTACTACTTGGTTTTTGCTTGCAGTCACTGATTGTGTCAAGTATTTACTATTTCAGCTTGAACAGGTAAAGTACACACCAGGTCAATCACAACACAAACTGTGTGGAGTGTTGAAATGCAGAAGTGAGCTTCTCACAACTCTGTGTGCTGAGCAGCAAAATGGGGCGTATTTGAGTAGTTGGATGGCCCCTTTTGGAGAACAAGAGGCATGCTTTTTTATTCCCCTTTTTTTTTTTTTTAAAGTCTGCGGTGAGGACTAATCTTACTACAAGCAGTAGAACAGGAGCTTTGATAAATTAACTGTGGCAAAAAAGTATATATACAAAGTTACAGATCTGCACAGACATGTTTTATTTTTTACTTTTCTTTTTTGGTTTGCCAATTTAGACAGTGGTGCAACCAAGTGTATCAGGAATTATTTAACAAGTTGTGAGAGTAAGATGTATAGTAGCAGCACAAAAGCATGTCATGCTTGTTTTTCTTTGTCTATTTCTGTTGCCTTCCATATTTTCCAACCCTTTGCTAATTCCCTTCCTAATCTCTGACTCACCAGATCCAAAATGCAGCTGAGGAGCCCCGAGTGCTGTGTATAATTCAGGACATCACTAGTGCAAAGACGGTCAACGAGAGGCTCACCCTCAACCTGCCTGCCTCTACCACCCTCTCCAAACTTTATGAAGATGTTGCCCACAAAGCAGGATATGTAAATGGCACCTTTGGACTTGCCTGGGGAAACACCCCAGAAATGGTAAATAAAATCATTCATCAAAGTAGTCACTCCTGTGTTCTGTGACTGCATATGCCTTCTAGGATAGCTGCACAGTTTTACAAAGGCATACTGTGTCTGTTCCTGAACTTAAGAGTGAAAATAGGACATTTTTAATCAGAGAGAGACTGTACCCTCAATCTTGACTTAATCTTCACATATATATATATGATTGACTTACCCATTCTTGCCTGTGAAAGCTCCATATTTATGTAAAAAATAGTAGGTTGTGTCGAAGCAGAAATATAAAAGAGAAACTTCAAAAGTGGCTGAAATCACAACTTTTGATATTTTGTATTAATAATAGTCTTGATAACTGTCTGATGTGAGGGGATTTCCTGGTTGTAAGACTTGGCATTTGACGCTGCTTTTCAACTCAACTTTATAGAGTCGTTTGGAAATTTCTACCAAATTTTTTATGGTGTTTGCATATTGCTACATGGTACTATCACCAACAGGCCGCTGTTTTAGGAGCTTAGGATGTACTTGGCTTGGGTTTTTTTTTTGCTTGGGTTTTTTTAACTGCTGAATTATTCCTGTCTGAAAGTTGCTCAATACAATATCTCTTCTTCCCTGGCCAGTGACAGCTCTGTCAGCCAAGAGTCATTCACGAGGGACTGCAGTCGAGGAGTTTGCACCAACATCTGGCTCAAAATGAGTTTGGCTGACTTTGCTGCATTCAGCACTGCAGTAGAGATAATTGATGGGGATAGGGGATAGAGGAAGACGTAATGAGCCTATACATGCCTACTTTCCAACACCAGCAAATTGATAAAAGAGACTTACTGGTTAACATCATGCACACTGATCTTGCCCTGACAGAAAAAGATGAGCTCATAATTTTTTTCTTGCAGCCAGAAACATAACTCTGGGTGAACTCCCTAACAGGGAGCCAATGCATTGAGGAGTGCAAATATTAGGTGACTGTTTGGCAGTAGGTGTGATGCAAATGTGGAAGGTAAATGTATGTCAATGCTTTGTCAATATCTGAACCCTTTGGCAATAGCTTGAAGATCCCAGCCTCTGGGAAAAACAGTTTTTCAGTGTGCTAGGTCCAAACAAGTTATTTGGATAAGCGCCAAGGATTCATGGGCCTAGACTTCCTTCTACCCTGCACTGGTCATTGTTTACAGTCTGGCTGACAGCTTGGAGCAGGGAGGCTGAGACAATGTTAGGAACTGTTTTGTTTGCTGTGCTTATATGACTCTTTATGTTAATAGAAGTTATTAAAAAGCACTTTATGACACCGATGAGTTAGGTGGTTGCATTATGTTACACCTCTTAGGTTGTTTGTATAAATACTACTCTCTTTTCTTAAATGAGCACAGGCTAATCCTGCTGCTGACCCAGGCCAAAGCCCAGGTGCTGTGTCCGTTGTTATCTCACTGAGTAGGTCAGTGGATTAAGCTCCTGTATGTTTCCACTGCAGCACTTTGCCTGCCTGTCCTCAGCTCGCTCAAGAGGAAGACAGACAGAAAGTCTTTTGCTGTTTTTCCTTTTTACCCCCATTTGATACTACTTTCCTCTAATGCACCAGAACAGATCTTAAGCAGAAAATGAGTTCAGTGGGGATCTTGAGTCTTCTTGTGAGTTTAATGCTTTTGAGAAAACTACTTGTTATGACTTTTTGTGTCTGTTGTTTTCCTGCTTTTCCAGCGAGTGTTGTTTTCATGTAAGTTTTGTTGTTTCTCTGAATGCCCCTGCAGGCACCACTGGACCACAGCAGTGAGATGTCCCTCTCAGATTCTGCGTTTGAGCCTGGTGGGAAAAGGAATTTCCTTCAGCTAACAGACAGAGACGGAGAGCAGCCACAGATTGCCTCGGTAAGTGAGATCAACAAAATCCTAACAAACCTAAACAATACCAGTGCACAGTTACTGCTGTAATTTGAAGACATTTCTCAATGAATATTAATGCGTGCAGGATGAGTCTGGGACAGCAGACAGCAGTGGACTGGATGACAGCTCCCAGGAGCGATTTATTGGGCCTTTACCGAGAGACAGCACTGCAGGCTGCAGTGGTGACTACAGCAGTCCATCGTACTCCTACTCATCCATTCTCAACAAATCTGAGACAGGTGAAAGTTTATCTACTATAAAGCTATTAAACTACTTTTTTACCACCTCCATAAATTTCATACTTTCTGTCTGGCTGTCACTGTAGGCTACGTGGGCTTGGTCAACCAAGCTATGACCTGTTATCTGAACAGCCTTCTACAAACACTCTTCATGACCCCAGAGTTTAGAAATGCACTCTACAAGTAAGAAACAACATGAGTGAAAGTTTATGTGAAGTGTGATGTTTACTGTACACATTTTTAAAGTACTTTCTGGTCTTTTGTCAAACTCCAGCTGGGCGTTTGAGGAATCAGAGGAAGATCCTGTCACAAGCATCCCCTATCAGCTGCAAAGGCTCTTTGTTCTGCTGCAAACCAGTAAGAAACGGGCAATCGAGACCACTGATGTGACGCGGAGCTTTGGCTGGGACAGCAGTGAGGGTGAGCACATGTACTGTTTTGTGGCTGTTTTCACGTGGTTTGTGGAAAGATGGGACCATATGACTGCATCTGAGCACCAATAAACTCTTTCTCTGTTTCTGTTTTTAGCTTGGCAGCAGCATGATGTCCAGGAGCTGTGCAGGGTCATGTTTGATGCCCTGGAGCAAAAGTGGAAGCAGACAGAGCAGGTAGGAGAGAGTGAAAAAGTTGACCCAAGTCTGAGAGCTTATTATACAGACAAAAGGTTGAGTTCAGGAAAGTGTAATGAGCCGGTGTGCCTAGGGTTGGCTGTTTTATATCTCAAACGCGAAAGCCAAGCTCAAAGACTTAATCTAGTGTCCCTGTGTGGAGACATGTGGTCTGCTCACATGAGCATCTTGGAAGCACAGAATAAATGCATGTGATCGACCACATTCAGAAATAACCTCTCATTTTGTTTCATTTCTTTCTGGTTCACCATTTGGAAGTCTGTGTTAAAATTTAGACATTTAAAAAAAAACAAAAAACAGGAGATCTCTTGGATTAGTGTATCACATTTTCTCTGACTTTGAGATTTAGATTTCCTTCAAGCTTGGATGTTGGGTTTGGATGATATTCAGTTTGTCTGCACAGTCTACACAGCTTTTCTAACACACTCTTTAAATATTATTCTTGTGAAAATCCTCTTGAAATGATACTTGGATGCTTTTGATTATCTTTGTCACTGTATTTACGTTTTTACATGAGAATGCTGGTCATCACGGCCACTGATGGGAGAAGCTACCAGCTACCATAAGAGTCCTCATCCCTTTAAGTTATGAAAAACAAAAGCCATGTTTAAAGCCACTGAAACAGTATTACCCGAGAATTAATGCCATTTGATGCCTAAACAAATGATCCATCAGTGTAAGTGAAATGTGTTTGTTTTAAGAGTCCTGTCTTTCATGTTTTACCATCATCAGGCCGACCTGATCAACCAGCTGTACCAGGGGAAGCTGAAGGATTATGTCCGCTGCCTGGAGTGTGGTTATGAGAGTTGGAGGATTGATACATACCTGGACATCCCTCTTGTGATCAGACCCTTTGGAGCCAGCCAGGCTTATGGCAGTGTGGTGAGCTTCTCATCACTTTTTCTTTAAACATACACAGCTCATCAGCAGCATATTCACTGCTACATCACTTGAATTTCATACATATAGTTTATTTTTGTCTATGATCATGCAGAATTTCACTATGAATGTGTTTTGTTTTGCTACAGGAGGAGGCTTTGCAGGCATTTATCCAACCAGAAACTCTGGATGGTCCAAACCAGTACTTCTGTGAACGCTGCAAGAAGAAATGTGACGCCCGTAAGGTGAGCGCACAGAAAATGTGACATGCTGAAGGAGGCAAGTGTCACGACTTTTGAGCAGTCTGATTATTGATAAATCCTTCTCTTCACAGGGTCTGAGATTTCTGCACTTTCCCTACCTGCTGACACTCCAGCTGAAGCGCTTTGACTTTGACTACACCACTATGCATCGCATCAAGCTGAATGATCGCATGACTTTCCCAGAGGAGCTTGACATGAGTCCATTCATGGATGTGGAGGACGAGGTGAGGGTGGAAACAGCCTGAAGTTCTTTTTTATTGATGAAGTTTTAAGTTAAAGAATCAACCGGAGCAGGAGTTTCTAGGAAGAGGCTACTAAATTTTTCTGCCAACCAACAGCACTAACATCATACGCAGTGTTTAACTTTCATTTTTAATATTCTATATCTATCTCTTGCCAGAAGTCGCCTCAAACAGAGAGCTGCACCGACAGTGGAGCTGAGAATGAAGGCAGCTGCCACAGTGACCAGATGAGCAACGATTTTTCCACTGATGATTGTGTGGATGAAGGCATCTGTTTGGACAGCACTGGCAGCACAGAGAGGGTGCTGAAGCCAAAGGTGATCTTGTTGTTTATTGTTAATTTGTGTAGTTAGTTTCCTTTGTGTTCCACTGAACAGATCCTATATTCACCAAATGTTGACTATATCTAACAGATGTAAACATATGAAGCTTTTAAAATTTTAACAGTTAATTTCTAACGAGCCATTTGATCCTAACTTTTTGGTAATCACATATGTTACAGACTTGATAGTACTCGAGCTTCATCTATGGCCCAGTAACGAGACAGATGTATTTGAAGGACGCCAGGTTTTATTTTGGCCTGTTATCAAGTTACTCACGGACTGAATGTTAATTAGCAACAGCTGATAAGACATGGTGCCAGCACGGTTTGTTATATTAACCACAGAGAGCGATGGCCTTCAGCGGCTGAAAATGAGAGGCTGTTCCAAGATACCTGCGTGGGAGGGACCTCTAGAAATGTTGTCAAGCAACAGATTGAGCTGAAAATTGATGCTTTTCATGACGTGAGATGTGTGTCTCTCAGTTTTAATGTAGGCTAAACTTTATGGATCACAGCGAAGGAAAGCTGTCTCTGTGTTTAAGTTTAAATATAACATTGAGCTGTATTATTAAGCATCCCTGTTGACAACATTTGTCACACACAACATGTGAAGCACCATCAGAAACAGACCTCAATTGTTGCTTTTTTCTTACAAATACAATTTGTTGCCTGTCTTTTTCTCAGAGTCTGCTGACCTTTGAACTGTTTTCCGTCATGGTCCATTCTGGGAGTGCTGCGGGCGGCCACTACTATGCCTGCATCAAATCCTTCAGTGACGGCCAGTGGTACAGTTTCAACGATCAGCATGTTAGCAAGGTCAGTGTTGGGCCTCGTGTAACCTCACGTCAGACTTTATCAGTACCACTCATCAGTTTGGACGACTCAAAGCAAACAAAACGCTGTATTTTACCACGCAGCTAAATGTAAACATGAGGGGCTTTGCTGATTGAATACCAGTATGTCTGTGTATTTCTTTTGGATAGATCACCC
Source organism: Thalassoma bifasciatum (assembly GCA_008086565.1). Classification (NCBI taxonomy): domain Eukaryota; kingdom Metazoa; phylum Chordata; class Actinopteri; order Labriformes; family Labridae; genus Thalassoma; species Thalassoma bifasciatum. The sequence goes on from RPOG01000004.1 coordinate 1,415,210, forward strand.
ATGATGATATCAGAAAGACTTATGGAGGGTCCTCAGGGAGCAGAGGCTATTATTCCAGTGCCTTTGCAAGGTCAGTGGTCTGCCTCATGTGTTTCCTCAGTGGGTTGATGCTTTTTTAACTTCACCAACCTGGGGAGTATTATAACAATGTACCAGCTTTGTTTGTCATAAAAGGAAAGTCAAGAGGGTTTTGGAAATAAATCCTCAATAATTACTTCACACTGTCCATTAATGAGACCTGGGTTTTCTCCCAACAGCTCGACGAATGCATACATGTTGATTTACAGATTGAAAGATCCCTCAAGGAATGCAAGTAAGGAAATCTAACAATTTAATTTTAATCATGGCGATAATCTAAACTTTCACTCCACGGTGCTCCCTTTCAGCATTACGAGGTACGATGAGGGTTACAGTAGCTGCACTTTGATTGTGGTCTTTTACTGCCCTGTCTGCAGAGTATTTGTCAGTGGAGGACTTCCCTGAGCACATAAAGAGTTTGGTCCAGAAAGAGAAAGAGTTTGAAGAGCAAGAAAAGCGTCAGAGAGAGATTGAGCGAAATACTTGCAAGGTAAATCAGCTTCATATCTGTGGTGTTGCCCTTGAATGTGAATGTGGATGTGGTAATGTATATAAATATTTTTTTGACCGTTAATTCCATTTTACTTCAAACTTTCAGATAAAGCTGTTTTGCATGCATCCTGTGAAGATGATGATGGAGAGCAAGCTTGAAGTACACAAAGACAAAACCCTAAAAGAAGCAACAGAGATGGCCTACAAGGTTTGTTGTGATTCAACCGTTTGTCTTACTCCCCTGGTTTTCCCATGTGCTCCACAGTTAGGACATCATATATCATTTTAGAATTTTGATATAGGACTTTAATTTACTCTTTTGCACATTTCCCTGTTATGTAACAGCTGATGGAGCTGGATGGAGTGGTTTCTCTGGACTGCTGTCGCTTGGTCAAATATGATGAGTTCCATGAGTACCTGGAGCGATCCTATGAAGGTGAGGAAGACACACCAATGGGCCTGCTGCTGGGAGGAGTCAAGTCTTCTTATATGTTTGACTTGCTGCTCGAGACTCGCAGACCTGAACAAGTGTTCCAGCCTTACAAACCTGGAGGTTAGTGACCATAATGTTACCGCTACTGTTTATACTGTGACTTAAGAGCAATACTGTGTCATGTCTCAATGTCTTTGGATGTTTGTGATTTCTATGCAGAAGTGATGGTGAAGGTTCATGTCGTTGATCTGAAGAGTGAGACCATCGCCACCCCAATCAGTGTTCGGGCGTACTTGAACCAGACGATCACTGAATTCAAACAGCTTATTGCACAGGTTTGCAGTGGCTCTTCACTGTCTCTTTATTTAATTCAACTGTTTTCATTTTCTTAAAAATTATTTAGATGTTGACAGTGTAAAGTTGCTCTGAAGTGGGTTGTTGAAAACTGTGTTCCTCTTTAGGCAACAGGGCTATCTGCAGAGACCATGCGTGTGGTCCTGGAGCGCTGCTATAATGACCTCCGGCTCTTGTATGTTCCAAACAAAACGCTGAAAGCTGAAGGGTTCTTCAGGAGTAACAAGGTCTCAGATTTTATGTTTTTAATGATTTTTTTTGTCTTTCTAAGTGATTAAATTGCATTGATCAAATTCAGTTCAATAATCTGGAAGTCAGTGAATCAAAAAAAATCATGATTTAATTTGATTTGTGTTGTTTTTTTATTCATCAGGTTTTTGTTGAGAGCTCCGAGTCGCCGGATCGTCAGGTCGCTTTCACCGACTCACTCTTGTGGAAACTGTTGGATCGTCATGGGAACACGATCCGACTCTTGGTCTTGCTGCCTGAGCAGTCTCCTGGCTCTCTGGCCAACAGAACTGCTTGCCAAAAAGGAGGCGGTGACTCTGAGGAGTCCTTTGAGGGGGCAAAGGGTAGCAGGAAATCTGTGGAAGCTATCCTGGAGGAGAGCACAGAAAAGTTAAAGAATCTGTCTCTGCAGCAGCAGCAGCAGCAGCAGCAGCAGCAGCAGCAGCAGCAGCAGCAGGGCTGTAGCACCAGTGACAGCCAGAAAAGCTCTGACGCCAGTGACTTTGAACACATTGAATCCCCGATACAGGAGGCTGACCCAAACTCCTCGCTCTGTGTGGCTGCAGACAATAGAGAGTTGGAGAACCGGATCAGGACTGTGGCTGGGGGCAACAGCGGTGCCTCTTCTGACCCTGAAAACCACTTTGCCTGTGAGGAGCGCTCAGACTCTGAGGTGAACAATGACCGCAGCACCAGCTCAGTGGACAGTGACATCCTGAGCTCCAGCCACAGTAGCGATACACTTTGTAATGCAGACAGTGGGCCCATACAGCTAGCCAATGGACTGGACTCACACAGCATCACAAGTAGCCGTCGCTCCAAAGCCCATGAAGGTAAAAAAGAGACCTGGGACACTGCTGAAGAGGACTCTGGAACAGACAGCGAGTATGACGACAACGGGAAGAGCAAAGCAGAAGCCCAGTACCTGTACTTCAGGGCGGAGCCTTGTTCTCAAGATGACTCCACTTGGGACGCACAAAAATGTATGAGAATCACATTTTCGAGGTTTATAAAGTGTAAAATAATTCCTAATTTCTTGCAGATTATCATTGAATTTGCATTAACAATGTTGTGCGAGTAAAATAGTATTCTTTGTTACGTGTCTCCTTTAGGTTTAGTTGTTCATGTGGACAAGAGGATAACTTTAGCAGCATTCAAACAGAACCTGGAGCCTTATGTGGGAGTCACCTCCACACAGTTTAAGGTGTTTCGGGTGTACGCCAACAACCAGGAGTTTGAGAGTGTTCGATTAAACGAAACCCTCTCATCATTCTCTGATGATAACAAGGTCAGGATCATTTCAGCTGATGTCATGTTTTCATGTCTTCTGTTAAAAGGAGACATTTCTTGTTTTTTGAGCTTACCATTGCCTTTTATTGCCTCCTGTAGATAACCATTCGACTAGGCAGAGCACTGAAAAAGGGTGAATACAGAGTTAAAGTGTATCAGCTACTTGTAAATGAACCAGAGGTAAGAACAAACTTCTGTTATCATGCTCATAACATTGTGGCTTCAGTTTGATATTAATCATTTACCTGTTTTCTTCACCCAGCCCTGCAAGTTCCTTGTGGACACGGTATTTGCCAAGGGCATGACTGTTAGACAGTCTAAAGAGGAGCTGCTCCCTCAGTTAAAAGAGCAGTGTAAGCTTGACCTCAGCATTGACAGGTACAAATCTTTTTCTTTTCACATTTAAAAGAAGGGGGATTTGAAAAAGTACAGGTGTTAACTTTTTCTGTGGATGTGTGTGTTTTTAGGGTTCGTCTCAGGAAAAAGACATGGAAGAACCCAGGCACAGTGTTTCTGGACTATCATGTCTATGAAGAAGACATAAGCATCTCCTCCAACTGGGAGGTTTTCCTGGAGGTTCTTAATGGTAGCTCTTTTTGTTGTTTGTTTCTGAGACACATGTTCACACTGTATGTTGTTGTTTGTTCTGCCAACACAAAAAGGAACTCTTGACAATTGCAAACATGACAGGGGATAGAGATAACCAGTTGCAGAATATGAAACTGATTTAGTTTTATTTTACTTTGTTTTAAACGTTTAATCATGTAACATGAAGATACTGAATCCAGCACAAGTAATGAGTACCTTAGAGCAGAAAAAGTCACATTTCCAGGAAAACCAAATACAGTTAAAGTCCAATTTCAATGTATTTTTTTTCCTCGTTCTTTTTCTCAGAACCAGAGAAGATGAAGTCCATGTCCCAGCTCGCTGTTCTGACTCGCAGATGGAGCCCGTCTACAATGAAGCTGGGCCCGTTCCAGGAAGTTATTCTGGAGAGCAGCAGTGTGGAGGAACTCAAGGAGAAGGTATGTCTGTGAGGTGTATTTTATCAGTTATCGCACTGGTTAGAAATTATTAATCTCATCCTAATTGCTTCAAATGAATCATCACACTGTAATGAAGAAGGACAGCTTTACCATGCAGTTTTAATGAACTACAGAAATGGCTGTGAATACATTCAAACAAGGTCTATTATCAAACAACAAAAGGTTAGATTCATCATGACTAATTTCTTATTTTGTTTACAGCTCAGTGAAATCAGTGATATTCCTCTGGAACAGCTGGAGTTTGCAAAGGTATGTGAGAAGCAGATTCTTTATGCATTTTTTTGTCTGTCCTTAATTCATGGGTTCGCAGTTTTGAGAGTGAATTGAGACTATTATTCTACTCTGTGCAGGGTAGAGGAACATTTCCTTGCGACATTTCCATATTGGAGATCCATCAGGATTTGGACTGGAACCCTAAAGTGTCAACTCTTAACGTGTGGCCACTTTACATCTGTGACGATGGAGCGGTGGTCTTCTACAGGTAAAAACGGAGGACCTGCTCTCCAGTGTTAGAGTTTGGTGTGAGGTGTGAAAAGTCTCAGACTTACTGCGAGGCATTGGGTGAATTTTTTTTAAAATTATCTTAGTGATAAAGGCTAGCATGACACCTTTTCATAAAAGATTAGAAACCCACCTCACCCAGAATATTACATTTCATTTTTAACTTGCAGAATGACAGGTTTCCAAGTTAGTAAAAGCAACCAAAAGCAGGGGAAGAGTAAAAGTGATGGTTTGAAATACATGCTCTTATTGTTGAGCCCATGCTTGTTGATATTGAACAGTAGGTTTTATTATTGTTGTATACCTTTGGGCACCTTCAACATGTACAAATGTAATACATTTATTGTACTTTTGATCATTTTTTTATACTTTAATGGCAACATGTTAAGTAATATTTATCTTTCTTATGTATGTATGATGCAAGAACATGGTGATAGCTTTCTTGTGGAACTAACGTGGGAAAACAGACTCGATGAAACCTCACTGAATTACACCCAATAATTTGTGTTTTGATGTAAACACTCCTCCTTTTTCTCTGTGCAGGGACAGCACAGAGGAGCCCATGGAGCTGTCAGAAGAGGAGCGTAATGAGCTGATGAAGAAGGAGAGCAGCCGTCTGCTCAAAACTGGACACCGTGTCAGCTACTCCCCACGCAAGGAGAAAGCCCTCAAGATCTACCTTGACGGAGGCCCTGCCAAAGACCCAGGGCAGGACTGAGCGCGCAGCACTGCCCTCAGTCTTTTTGGATCGTGTGGCTGCTTCAGCGAAGCTAACAAGCCTACATGACTCAGTCTGGGTGTCAGGCCTGATAGATACTTGAAGACCATGCAGCGCTGTGAGGCTAACAGGCTCTCACTTTCCACTCTGAGCCTCAGGAAAGGCTCAGAAATCCTATTGTGCACTATAGTGTATTTTACTGTAAAGTTTAAAGGGAAGTACGAAAGCTATTCAGTAAAGAAAAAGAATCAAAAACTGTATAGACAAATCAATTAAAAGCTCCAGAGGTGGATGCAAAGATGTTAAGACTGTGAGAGTGGGCTGGAAAATGTCCATCCTGTCTATTTGAGTCTCCTGTCTCCTTTCCCATCAGCCTCCCTTCATCACGTGTTCCTCTTCTCGTTGATTCAGATTCATCTCTAGTACTCCTGCGGTGATCTCATCGTCTGAGTCCATTAATCATTCTTCTCTGATCTCCTTCCTTTAGGAACTTAAGAACCAACAGCACATACAACTGAAAGATGCTTATCCAGCCTTTTCTTGGCCTCGCCTCGTCTTGAGGGGCTAACCTCTCTCTCAGTGACTTCGACAAGTTGACACAATTCTTCTCAAGATTTCTTAATCAAGAAAAGCAACAGTTAAAGATGTGTAAATTTGACTCCTCCTCGAGCGCTCCTATCATGCCAGAGTAGTGTTATGGGGTTTTTTTCCCACCCACACTGCTGCTCTTAATGCTTCATAGGAGCTTTACCTCTGTAACATCACTTCCACTTTGTAAGGCAAGGCGTAGGTGCTTGAACCTTAAACACAAAGTACAACAAAACAAAAACCAGGCAGGCTAAGTTAAGGATCTCCTTGATTTGTGTTTTGTTTGCTGTAAATTATTTTTTGCTCCAGACTAAATCATTCAGTTAGGTCTTGTGAGGCACAAGGCACAGATTTAATGTCTGTATTAACCTTTGATTTAGAAAGTGGATTTCTTCTGTTTTTCACACCATGTGACCTGGGTGTGCATCTCTGGTGTCATCCATGTAATGTGTGTGATGTCGTCCTGAGGGGAGGAAGCTCTCTTTGAGTTTTTGGCAGAGAATGTGAGGTTTGTTTTTTGGCACTTCTACCTGCTGCTGCTCTGTAAACTGGCTCCAGAGGGCGGATGCTGTCCGCCAAGGCACCTGGTTTAAGGAGGAGGACTGAAGCTCAGCATCCCAGTCCTCTCTGGGCTCCTGATGCTGCCACCAGCTATTCACTGTAGAAATGCCAATATCTGAAGAAAAACTTTTTTTTTTGTTGTTGTTGTTGATGTTTATTTCTTTAAGATTTAAATCCTGTGTGAGAATAGTTTAAGATGATTTTAGAAATGAATTAAATGCTTTTTTTCATAACTGCAGATTTCTGTCTTTGGTACATCAAAAGAAGTTTAATTCAACCCATGAAATGAGTTAACCTCTGAGGTCTGGTTCAAAACAAAACAAAACAAAAACTTAAAAACAAATGTTGTATGAGCAATATGTTGCGTTTAAGTGCTTGAAAACAGTGATAGGTTGATTCATTGAACATTCAGTAGAAGTAAAACTGCTTTATTTTCAGATTTATCAGGGATAGCTTAAAGTAGTTTTGCACCTTGAGTGAGACTGCTGTACTTAAATACAATGAGAAAATGCAACATGTCATTCCTTTAGACCAGTGGCTCCCAACCTTTTTCAACTCAGTTTTAAAATGTTTGTGGCCCACCTCCAACCCAATGTGTACAGAGACTATATAATGCCTAGTTAGAGCCTCATTTTTAATAATGACCTGAAATGTTACGTCTCAAAACGTCATAAACCCCCCAAAAATGGAATAACTGGTCATGAATGTAACATATCCCGAGCCCAAAACATAATTACTTTTTGCCCACAATGTAACAACTTGTTCCACTTTGAGTCAGTAAGTACGTAAATGTGTTTCTGGTTTTACTACATTTTTTTGTTACATTTCTGGCTCAGCACTTGAGTTCAATTTTCGACATGTTGTTACATTTTTGAGTTTTATTACTTTTTTTAATTACATTCTAGGTAGTTCTTACATATTGTGCTCTATCATGCCTTCTTAGAGGACTTTTTTATGTATGAACATTTGAGGATATTTAATGTCCTATAAAACGTAACTGGGTTTTAATATTTTAACACATTATTCTGTTTATTTGTATATATTATATTGAACTCCTGCTAATATCTTCCATCCATCCATTTTCTATACCGTCTATCCTGCTAATCAGGGTCACGGGTGGCTGGAGCCTATCCCAGCTGTCATTGGGCGAGAGGCGGGGTACACCCTGGATTGGTCGACAGTCAACCGCAGGGCTGACATAGAGACAAACAACCATTCACGCACACACTCTCACCTACGGTCAATTTAGAATAATCAATTAACCTAAGGTGGGCATGTTTTTGGTCTGTGGGAGGAAGCCGGAGTACCCGGAGAGAACCCACGCATGCACGGGGAGAACATGCAAACTCCACACAGAAAGGCCAACCATGCCCGAACAGGGAATCGAACTGGCGACCTTCTTGCTGTGAGGTTGGAGCGCTACCCGCTGCGCCAGCGTGTAGCCTGCTAATATCTTCTATTTTGGAGATGATTTGGCAGCCCATTTACAACACCTTTGCTGCCCACAGGCTAGGAATCACTGCTTTAGACTACCATTCATATTTCTTATGTTCTTCACACTAACAGGATGACAAAGAAAGAAAAACAGAAAAACTTTTCAGCCTCAAATCCAGATATAAGAAAAGAGCGAGTTAGTATTAAGTTAAACAGAACACTAACACTGAATTTTCTTGATAAAACTAGAACTGCTCTGAATTCAGTGAAAACAAAACATTGAAATGATGCGAGAAGATTCAAACAAGATCAAAGTCTCATGGTCACCCTCGCACTAACAATTTTTACTCATGCTGATAAGACTACTGAAATCAATTCAGTTAAAGTGATCAGAATTAAAGTCAGGGTAACAATGTTTCTGTGCAGCATACAGTCAAGAACCAAGCGTTTGGTATTTACATAGAATTCTTCAAATACAGCGGTTCTTGTGTTCGATCCTGACAAATATATCTACATTTTAAAGGCCTTTGCTTTTGGTAAATCTGAAAGTCCAGTTCAAGCAAGTAAAATACATATTTGATTTGATTCTCCATGCCATATATCTTAGTCACTTTGGGTAAAGCTTGCAAACACAAAGTGCTTCAACTCTTGATAGAGTCAGATGAGACTCCTGATTATTTGTTTAAGAAGAAATGGGATAACAACTACACGTTGCTTAGAGGATGTAGTCTATTTCCGAGTAGAGCGAGTCTGTCATTTCCTCTTCACTTGAGTCCTCACCTTTGAGACACATGGACCCTCGCCTGTCAAAAAAATATGCAGGAAAGTGCTGTTACTCAGTATTCATTTGAAGTAAACCATCCTTCATTAAAGTGCAGGGACCTCACCCCAGATGCTGGCAGTGGAGGTCACCAGCACAGGGACAGTGTTTCCTGGGCCCCTCAACCCGGGTGTCCCACGACAGCAGCGCCATCAGGTGGTTAGAGGCAGAAAAGCAGCGTTCACGCTCAATGGGTTTGGCAGAGCAGACGGGAAAGAGAAGGGCTGAAAAACACACATAGAAACACACCATCAGAGATAGAGGAGTCACTCAGAAACCATTACTGTACTGTGTGCGCTGCACAGTGGTGTACCTTTGTGGAAAGCACAGCAGAGGTCAGGGCTGCAGTCGGTCTCATATTTACAGGTGCTGCCAGCTTCTCCCTTTGTTGCATTTTGACTGCACTGTCCCCACATACACAGCTGCTCACCACAGCACTCCTCATCTTTCGTACAAGGCTGATAAAAAGAAAAAAGGCTGTGTTTATCAACTCAATATGTTTAAAACATAATTCAGCAGATAGCCAACATTATCATCACATACAGTTCACCAAGCTAGGGATGACTAGACATCATCTTCTGCCCAGACATGGCCTCCCCTTTGGTAAAAAAAATAATGTCCTGGGGATTTTATAAAATTCCCCAAAATGTCCCAGTTTTTCTCATCTTGTTCTACAGACCGTAGATATAAAAGCGCTGCAGTGGGAAACTGGCATTATTCCAAAACACCAACCTGTCAGGATGTTGAGCATGTGTGAGGCATGGTCCATATTAAGGCAAAATGTGGTAATAAAAAGCCAAATTTTGAGATGAAAAGTCAAAACTTTTTGATCAAAGAGTCAAAATTTTGAGATATGAATTCAATAAACTACAATTAAGACAATTAAGTCAAATATTTGAGATATAGTCAAAATGCTGAAAAATTGAAAATTTCGAGAAAGATTGTCAAAATTTTGAGATAGAAAGGCAAACTTTTGAAAAAAGGTCAAAATTTTCAGACAAAACATTGAACGTTTGAGATTCAAAGTCAAAATTCTGACACTATTAGTCAAAACTTGAGAGAAAAAGTTGAATTTTAAGATAATAAAGTCAATCTTTTTGAGCTATAAGTTCATAATCATTAATCATGAAGCCAAAAAATTCTGAAATTGAAAGTTCAAATTTTACATTTTCATCCCATGACTTCGACCTTTATTGCAAACTTTGGACTAAATATTGGTACAAAAAATATCCCAACAATAATTTTGTTATTCATTCATTGTCATATTTTTAGCTAGCAGAATTGGACTTCAATATATTGTTTGTGTTTGCATTACAGAAATGTTTCCCTTCAGACAGAAAAGGAGGGTTTTAAGTGAATAAATGGGTTGTGTGGCTACTTTGTTGTCTTTGAGTATTGTTGGGAACCTTTGCAGCATCAACAAGAGACCGGGTCGGGGATCCTCCTTTTTGTGTTTTTAGAACAGAGTTTCTCTTAACAAGCTTAAACTCATGTTTTCCTCAGGATCAAAACTGCTGGTAATTTTTCAGTAAAAGGTGAACAACTTTAACTGTTCAACTTTATCTTACTTGTCCCCTTCTCTACATACCTTTTAAAAACTATTAATGTATTAAAATACAAGTGCTTTTTTATTATTTCCATGCCAAGTTAGAATACCTATTGTCCTTGTACAGTGAACCCTTGTTTGGCTGAGTGCTGGTATCTTTTTCTGTTTTCATTGCTTCTAACTGGAACAGACCAGGCCTCATTCATCTAAAGGAGCCTCCACAGAATCAGCTGAATGAGCAGTTTTACATAAAAACTGAGAAAGAGGAGACTGTCATCATTGGTATTCTTTTTGGCTCAGACATCCACCAGAGTAGAAAGAAGAAGAAAGAGAAGAAGAGGAAGTGGATGATGGGCTCTTTTTTGACCTTGACATGTCCTGCCCGTCATGTGAAGCTCAACACACTCTGGTTTCACTTGTAGACACACTGCAATGCAGTCAAAGTGAAACCCCAGCCGCCAACACGTAAGCATGTGTGTTTGTGTTTGTTCGAAAACTAGGAAACCCAGAAATAACACAATCTAAGAAAAATGAAATAGTGCTTAATCTGTATAGCAAAAATAATTTACCACATCTGTAGCTTTGCAGGGCAGACACTTGGAGTTTTTTGTGTCAGGATGGCAATACCTTCCATTTCCACAGTCCTCATTAGTGATGCAACCCTGAAGATGAGAGGGAGGAAGTTTATCAAGTGCATGAATGAACACTGCAGTCTACCTTTGTGTATAATTAATATGTTTTTCTAAATAAAATATATCAAACAACTGTTGATGTCAATCATGGAGAAGGTGAAGAAGTATTATAAATATTCAGGTTATCGTAAAGAGTATAAATAAGAAATACAGAAAAGAACAAGTTGGACTTTAGCAACGCCTTATTTTGTTTCTGTTTGTGGTGATCAAACAGAAAGTCCTACTACATATTTAGAAGAAATGAGAACCTCTTCTTATTTTATTTTTTCTTGAGTAAGTTACTGGAGAGTCTTGTTCCAGAGTGACCATGCAAAAAAGTTTTTTTTTTCTTTTGTTCATCTTTCATGTGTCAAACCAGCACAGAGATCATTATAAGACTCATAATATACAAAAAGAAACAATCTACTGATAAGGAAATCGGTCCCATTTTTTATCTGCTGTTACTTTGGTCATTTGTTTCTTTGCACAATGACTTTGTTTATAAAGGTGTATGACAGCCCCCATTGTTTGCTCTGATCCTGGAAGTGAATTCAAGTTTTAAGCAGCAAAAGCACACATCATGACTTATTTATCATGAATCCTGCACAGCCTGCTGCGTATCGGCCTGTTTTTCTCTTTAGTGCTGTTCATTTCATATGCAGATAATGACAACAGCTGATTAAAGACATGAACACACTGTGCATCATACACTGTTGTATCAGCAGACATTTTGTTGAGTCAGCAGCTTTTGTGCTGCTGCCAGAATTAATGTAAACAGGTTTTGGAAAAAGATCAAATGAAAAGTACAAGAGGTGAATCTAAATGTGTTGGGTTTTTTTCACTGGACCAAAGGACTGCAGGTGAACAGAGCAAAACTTACGTGATCAATACTGTTCCCCAGCTCACTGGACTGCTCTGATGTTGTTATGTTGTTTGTCTCCTGTGATGTAAAGGTGGGACATCTGTAAAGTCAAAGAGGTAAACAAACACTCATGCTAAACTACATGGATTCAGAAACCTACCTCATCTACTGGAGTTTGGACCAATTCATTGTCAGTCACTTTATCTGAGGCAGTTTTATTTTGAGGTCTTGAAGGAAGGTCATTGGAAGGAGGGCTGACACTTTCATTTTTCTGTGAAGAAAAGAGATGATCATGGATGAATTTCAGACTAAGAAAACATCCAGATGTCACGTTAGAGCTGCACTTTCTCACTCTGCCTCTTCTTCTAACCTTATTATACTCATGACAATGCTTAAAATAATGTCACCACAGAGAAAAGCCTTCAACCTAAGACTGTTCTAACTGTTAAATTATGCTATGTCATGTGGACAGCTAAATGCTGACTGAGAGGTGCAACTGGCTGCCTACTTGGTGAAACGCATCCTCAGGCTTTTGCTGCGGATCCACCGGCAGCTGCTCCACTTCCACAAACATGCGGTCCACTTCATTTTGCCCCAGAGCGGAATTATCCTCCAGAATATGATTGATCCCCGAGTTCACTATTTCAGGAAGGATCCCATTGCAGACTGCTGTGAGAGCCAAAACATGCAGGACGACTCGCATCATGATGGTGATCCTGCTCTTCCTCCTGCTGCTGCTGTTTCTGCTGCTGCATTCGGAGGTTGAGGATGATGATGAGGAGGAGGGTGTGGCCGCGATGCTTCAAACAGCGTCACTAGTTCATGATTCTCCGTCACTGATAGGGTCTTCACCTCTTAACCCGTTTGGCTGTGGTTCAAAGGTAAATGCTGTCCCTCCTGTAACCTGGGGACCTTACATTTGAATATGTTCATGAGACAAAATACATACTGGCTTTGCACTTCAGACACATACAGTTCAAAGTGCAGAGACACTTTTGTTCCCCTGGTATCAAATTGGTATATCTGGGGTATAGATGACCAGACATCCTCTTTTGCCCGGACATGTCCTCTTATTGGTGGTAAAACTGTGTCCGAGGGGATTTGATAAAATTCCCCAAATGTCCAGGTTTTCCTCAGTTTGTTACAGACCATTGATATAAAAGCGCTGCAGTGAGAAACTGGCATTACTCCAACACACCAACCTGACAAGATGTTGAGCATGCGCGAGGCAAGGTCCATACTGAGGCAAAATTGTGAGATAAAAGGTAAAATTTGGAGTCAATTTTTTTTAAGGTATGAATTAAAAATTGGACAATTATCTAGTCGAGTCAAGTCAATTATCAAGTTAGGTATACTTTGTCAAAATACTAAAAAAAAGTAAAAATTTTGAGGGAAAAGGTCAACATTTTGAGATACAAAGTCGAAATTTTAAGATAAAGAACTTTTACCCTCTGAAAAGTCAGTGTCAGGATTTTTCCCTTGGGTGTTTTTATTTGTCTTAAGGCATGACAAAAAGATTCCCATTTTTATTTTTATTTTTCAAATATTTGTAACTGAGCACTGAGCAATAATCTTTTTTTAATGCTTTGTGAAACATTTTAACTCTCTTTCATCCATTTTAACACTGAACAATACATAGTTATTATGCTGTTTTACCCTGAAATGTTCCTCTATAACTATATATACACACACACACACACACACACACACACACACACACACATATATATATATACACACACACACATATATATATATATATATATGGAAAAAGAATTGAAACATTATTTCAGGCACTTAGAAAAATAAAAATATCCTGACACAGGCTTCTATGAATTTCCACCACATGAACCATGGAATTTAGGAGTAAATAAGTTTTAAGTTGGTGTCAACTGCAGTGTAGTGCAGTGACCACTATGCACAACAGGGTTAAGATAATAAGTCAAAATTTTGAGATAAAGAACTTTTAGATTTAACTGGTCCAAGCATTATGAAGCTCAGTAGTCTTTGAGTATCTTTGGGTATGTTTGCAGTATCTCAGTATCCTCTTTTTGGGGTTTAGAATTGTCACCCTAACATCAGGGATCAAAGGTAATAAAATGTATAAATAGTGCTCAAGCTTCCTGGTTCTTGGCTATTTGATAAGTTTATATCAACTTAGGGAAACTCAACAGTGATCAGCTAACTGATAACACGTTGTATTAACTACACATTTTTTTAGCGTTCATTAAGCATTAGTAAAGTGTTAATTAATGCTTAACACATCATCTGTAGAGCATTGTTCATGCATTGATACTCATCTGTGTGTAATGTACAAACAGTTAAAATTGCTTTATTATCGATGAATATGACTCTCTATAGTATGTTAACTAACTTTTTGTTCATACTTTATAAATGATGGATCAGAAATAAGCTATTATGGTCATTATGAACCAGTTATAAATCATTTATAAACTGTTTGTTCAAATAGTTTTAAATAGCCAGCACTTAAACATTACTGTGTCTTTTCATATTATCTATTATTTTATTTGATTTTTGCCACCATAAGCATTTTATGTTTGAGAATTTTTTTTAATTCAGTTGCAGAGTATGTTAAATTCACATGAAGAGATTTTTTTTTAGCACAGTTTTGACAGAGGTTGTGTCCTTTCAATGAATACCAGTATAAATACAAATGTTGCATCTGTTTCTTTATTCTATTACACATCTGTGTGTTAAGGTGCTGCTGGACTTAAATGTCATTAATAAATGCTTTGTGAAACACAAGCAGTCCTCACTTTAGACTGGCTCATAAAACAATGACCAAAAAGCTTATAAATCCTCTGTGACACACTTAATTAATCATAATTTGCCCTTACTAAATGTTAGAATTACATGCTGTTAATGGTTTATTATGCATTATTGGGATTAATGGAGTATTTTTCATTTGATTTGCATCAACATTTCTACTTGAAGAAAATATCCTGAAATAAAGGAAGGCGCTTTATTTTTAGTTCTGTGTAACTTTCCTTTGACAAAAAAAAAAAAATTGTCAATCTACCCCACCCTCCCCTGGGTTTTCGAACCAGACGCCCTTTGTATGTAGTTTCAAAGTTTGGCCACAGGGGGGCGCTGAATCCTTTCACTATAGATGGTCAACGTGTGAGCCGCTTTGTGGAAGTTTGTGTTTATATTAGACCCCATGTAGTTCCTGCTGACAATTTAGAAAATGTATAATGTGTTGACTAGCACATGTGGCACGAGGGGACGATGTAAAAAGATGTACGTTAGATTGTACTAGGATAAGATTACGTATTCGTACAGCTGAGTTAAATAAAGCCCAAAATCAGGTCTCTCGCTATAGTATGTCAATTTCATGAGGTGTATGGAAGCCTATTTCCGCCAATTACAAAATATAAAAATACAAAGCTGGATTTGAGATTTTTTTTGTCCGTATTGTGGCAAAATTTTGGGATAAAAAGTCAAATGAATGAGTATAAAGTCAAAGTTTAGACTTTTGATTTCAAAATTTGAAATTATATCTTTAAGTATATACTTAAATGTCAAAATTCTGACTTTTTCTCACACTAATTTGACTTAATCTTTTTTTCTTGACTAAATTGTATCAAATTTTGAGATTTAGCTTTGATTTTTGATATTTTTTTATTATGAAATGTTGACTTTTGACCTCATTATTTTGACCTTTTTGCTGAAGAATTTGACTTTTTCTTTGTAGTTTGACTGTATTACCTCAAAATTTTGATGTTTATTGAAATATCATGACTTATGTATCTCAGTTTCTTTTTGATAAGTTTGACTCTTTTCTAGAAATTTTGTCCTCTTAAAAATTTTGATTCCATAGCCAAAAGATATTCTTTTTAACAAAATTTCATTTTTATTTTTTAATTGGCAAAAACTGATTTTCATAGCAGTGCTTTGTTTTTTTTTTTTAAAAAAAAAACCCTTTCCTTTCTTTTTAAAAAATATATTTCTCTACTTTATTTAAAGGGTTTGTGCTGTAACTAAATACAACTCAAGAATGAGATTTAATCCTTTGTGTAATTAGAGAAATCTCTGGTGGGGTATAATGGCAGGATTTATGAAACAGTAGGTGGTCGGTTTTCAGTGGTGATTTCGCTCTTTGGCATGACAGATCGTCTGGATTACACAGCCGCCCCAGTAGCTGTTCAGGGATGTGTCCGAGTCCAGAGCACCGCCCTCAAACACTGGACTCAGCTGCACACACACACACACACACACACACACACACACACACACACACACACACACACACAAGCGCGCGCACATACACACCGCCGCTGGGCTGTCAGAGTATCAGAGGACCGACTCACTTCACACCACAGTCCACGACTTTGTTTGACTGGAGAAGAAAAAGGATATCGAGTTGGTACCAGGTTCAAAAACTCGGTGAGTTTGTTTATTTCACAGCTTGTAGTTTTATTTACCTGAGTATGATGAGGACACCGTGTGGCTCAGACACCTGACTGAGGAGCTGTTACAAAGTGTGACCTGGATTTTAAGGGCAGGCTGGCGCGCGCTGCTGTGACACTACTTTTGTTCACAATTTATTTAACAGACTGAATAACACTGTTTAACTCAGCTCCTATGAAGCGACACTTTCCTTAAGTAAGAAAGTATCGACTAGTTGGTGAAGAAACAAGGCTTCTCTCTGACTTTAAATTAAATGTCTCTGTTTTTAGAGTTTGAAGTTTTGTGACCACGTGCTAAATCTCGTAGTTTTGATTGTTATCGCGGTAATCGGGGTCTAGCGACATCTGGACTTGTCTGTTTCAGCTCCTGATAACACATTGACAGCCAGAGCAACCAGATTTCTAAAATGCTTACACCCTGACTTCTCATCTGTTGTGAGTGTCTCCTAAATCATGTCATTCAGAGACTTGTAGGTTTTTTTTTGAACAGCAAAAGCAGAAAGAGTAGAGTAGGAAAAAAGGGTCACAGTCATTCCTCTCCAAATCCTTCTCTTTGTTGTTTAAATCCCATCATTATCTAAAAGTGGTCCTGTCAGAACAAGTTAATGAACTTTGCCCAGTATTTGAATTCTTTTCTGACTCCACCTGCTCAGCAGCTTCCACACTGTAAATAGTCCTCAGCCTGTCTTTGGGGCTGCAGAGACAGAAATTGCATAATAAAGAAAGGTGTGGTGGCAACAAGCTGAACTGACTGACTACTGAAAGCTCAGTGGCTGCCAGAAACTACATGTTAGAGTGGTTCTCAGCTCCTGGTATTGATTGAACACACAGTTCAAACTTTGATAAACTCTGGGTTCTAAAGCAGTAGAGATAAAAAAAAGGAGTGTGATCATGAAAGAAAATTACAGCAGAGTGACAGAGTGAGGCTTAATGAACTCTTCAGTAAGTATCATCTGCTTCTCCGTCTGTCACATTTCGACATACTCTGCCTGAGCCTTCTGTCTGGAGTGATTCATGCATCTCAAGATGTCTCAAGATGATGCATGATGTGTTCAGCAACATTTTCAAGGGGGTCACTACAGTCATCCAAACAGTGGTGGTTCTACTTCCTACTGCTGTGTGAGTAATCATTTCCTGTGTCCCAAACAGATGTTGAGGATCCAGCAAACCCTTTTTTTGTTGAACTTAGACATTTTCAGCACAGAATATGCCACTGAACTTGCTAACATGTACACATAAATACTTCAGATCTGTGTCATTATGGACAAACTGTGTCTTTTTGCATAAACATTCCACTTAATTTAATTCCTTTTGTGTTGGAAATCCCCTTCTCCCTGCCACTTTTTAGACTCACTATTTCGCACAACATGGAAAGATGCTATAAATGTGTTTTGTTCTAGAGGATTTGTATTTTTCTTCTTGAAAAGGCTCTCTTTTTTCCCCCGAATGCTTCAAGACTGATATGTGGACACACTCAGTGGTTACAGGCTAAACCTCTCCTTTCAGCAAATACAGCTATCCTAGAGCTAAAAAGGCTTAGAAACATCAAAAGATGTCAGGCACTCTGACTCAAACATATCTAAGCTGTAGTTGACACACCAAAGAGTTTCATAAACCTCTCAGCCTGCTGTCAACACTGTTGTCAAAGCTTACGTAGGCTTAGATTGACACAGTTGTGTCATGTTTTATATAAAGGTCTTGTTTGCTCACCTGTAGATACTAGTGCTACAATAGCTTCTTTAATCTTGTGCTGCTTCTACTGTCGCTTAATCATTATCAGTATTAGCTTTTTGCATACATGTAAGGATACAATTAGCAAATGTGAAACCTGGCCAAAACAAAGTTGCCATCTCAATCTCACCAAGCAAATAGGTTTTAAGCCCTGTATTGAATAATTACTGCATGGGTGATTATCTTTCAGCTGGCAACAAGTTATCTAACCTCAGCTGATGCAATGAGTAACTTGTCATTTCTTAAACAACTATGGTGAAAGACACATCCTGTGGTTGAAGAAAATCATCAGCATGATCATCGGTCAAATCATTGGCATGCATCAAGCAGAGAAAATATCTAAGGAGATTGTAGAAAGGACTAAAATTGGGTGAAAGCACTTTCAAAAACTGGAAGAATGGTGGGGAACCATTGTCTACCTGGAAGAAATGTGGTTGGGAAAAAAACCCTGAATGATCGTGATGGCGATCGCTTCAACGTTTGGCCGAATCAAAGAAAAACTACTGTGAAACTCAGGAGTGAAATAAAGAGCATTTCAAAACGTGTAATGCAAAGGGAACTCAAGGGGTTGGGATTGAACAGCTGTGTAGCTTTTAGAAAACCACCACTCAGAAAGGCTAACCGGAAAAAATGGGCGTCAGTTTGCTAGGGAACACAAAGATTAGACTCTGAAGGAATAGAAGAAGGTTATGTGGTCTGATGAGTCCAGATTTAACCTGCTCCAGAGTGATGGGTGCATCAGGGCAAGAAGAGAGGCAGGTGAAATGATGCACCCATCATGCGTAGTGCCTACTGTACAAGCCTGGGGGGACCAGTGCTATGATCTGGGGTTGCTGCGGCTCAATGGACTTTTTCTTCAGTCCAGACCTTAACCCCAGTGAGAATATTTGGGATGTGCTGGGATGTGGAAAAAGGATTACTAGATAACACAATTACATGGAGGAATGACTGAAACAAACAGTTGATACATCAGAGTAAATTAGAGATGTGAGGACATCGTGTGCAGAACGAAAACAGTGAAAATGTGTTTCTTGAGTTGTTCCCTTTCTTGGGAGGTGGTGTAAACTTTCTCCTTCCTATGTGCGACATGTTTCCTTCCTTATTCCACAGCATTAAAAACAGGCGCTCATTTAGATGCTAGCTTCACACAGAGATCTAGACTTCCAGAGATACTGTGGGTAGTTCCCTGTAGTAATGGGAAGAAAAGTATGCTGCTACATCCGAACACTAGGATACTTCTGCTGTTGCTTACTTATAGAAAGATATGATGCAACATTGAAACAGTAACATACTAAAAATGGAGCTACTGAAGCAGACTTTGCTGTGGTAAGGTCACGGCAGGATGTCATTAACACTTTCCATGTGGCAAGGACAGGAGCTCATTGAAAACTGCATATCTTTGTCACGCCTTAAAGTGACAGAGATGGAATTTTACAGGGGGCGGCTCTCCTCGAAGCTTTGACTGGGACAGGAAACCAGACACACTCCACAGGAAGAGTTTGGACAGGAGGCGTCTGAGGGAGCTCATGCAATGTGCTTGGATGAAATGCAGAATAATGTTTCTTAGTATGATCTAGTTTTCAACCAAAACACTCCTGTTGTTAGTTCTCTGATCTGTGAGTTGAACTTTGTTTACCTAACTCAGTCTTGTTTACAGCCTCGTATTTACAGGTTGTAGTGCTGTTGATATCTTTTTGGGTCATGTGCTGTTTTCTTCTGCAACATGAAACTTGTCTATTCTGAGCTAGGCTTTACTGATGGCGTACACATTGGCTATTTCTGCCAGGCAGTAACGCTACCATCTAAACCTTCACTGTGCCCCCTGTGATGTGGATGAATGAGAGAGACTCACACATCTTTTACCTTCAGTATCAAAAACATTGCCCTTTGGTTTATATTTCCCATGCTCTGATCCAACGATTTGGATTGTTTTTCTTGGCCAATTTTCTTTATTTTAGATGTCCTTACAAGGGCTGGGCAGCTAATTTCAAATTGGGTTAAGTTGTGTTATGGCCTGGTGCAATATTCTAGATGTTGTAGATAGTGCAGTATTTCTTTAACCTCAAATGTATCAGAATTCCACATTTATTTTTACAATGGATGTTCTATCCTTGACACCAGTGTTAGTCAACCCTGCTCAACCAAAGATCCACATTGTTGGAAACTACCTTTGCATGAGTGACAATCTAAGTGATGAAAGGTAGCAAAAAACATCAAGACGTAACAATAGAAATAAGTTTAAGGTGGCAAAAATGTTCAAAAAGCAGCATAAATTGGCCAGAAAACTGGTAGACAACTTGGAAAATAGTCAAAAGGTAGCAAAAAAATAGTCTGAAAGTGGCAAAAAATGAGTGAATAGTGACCAAAATGGGTAAAAAGAGTAGCAAAAGAAAGGTCATGGGTTGTTGTTAGCTATAATAGTATCATTGTTTATTTCCAAAATCTGTTTGGTTAACAACATGTTAGAGCCTAAAATATAGCACCATGAATAATAATTGAAATACAGGGGAAAATAAACGCAATCAGATTACTTTTTTGCAAATGGTTCAGCCCTAGTCCTTGCTACAAAATAAAGTGCAGACTTTTCACTGTATCACATGAGACTGCTAGTTAGTGTCAGTATGAGTGTTCAAGTGAGTTGTTTGTGTCAGCAGCTGGCTCGGTGTACCTTTGTGCTCACTGTGTCCGAATAAATCATTCTCCAAAAGGAGCCATGTGGTGAACACACCTCGTGGGCCAGACGGGCCTGCAGACAGCAGCCCTGAATCTCCCTGAGTCTGCTTCTGTTTGCTTTAATGAACATTTCGTTTGCTCTGAAGTTGACTGACATTCACTGCCTCTGACAGTGTATCTACCTTGCTCATGACAGATCTTTTCTTTTGGCACAGCTGCCTGAACATGCACCCAGATTTCAGAGAGCTGAGATAATACTGTGGATCTCTGGGGCCGGGTGAAGGGCAGAGCCAGCGTGCTGAGGTCCTCATGAGTGCAATGTTTTCAGAGGCACACAGCCCGCTTATCAGGCCTGTGGAGGGTTCCTTCCTGGTTTTCTTCGTTCCAGTCTGTAATTACTGAAGTTTTTTGGCAACACAACAGTATGTGCGTTTCCCAGCACTCCCAATGTTTTCCCTGTGTTGTCAGCTTCCTATTGTACTCTTATAGCCTGAAGCTATGTGTGCTGCAGAAACAAACGATCCCGTTGCATCACAGGTCTGACACGTAGTTCAGCTTCTTTACCGTTTTTAGAGTCAGAGGCACTGTATTTCATTGACTGATAATATCCTGTGTATGTGAATGTCAAATATGAACTATTTAGAGACAAAACAGTCATATTTTAGTCAAGTATGCTAAAGAATTCAATAAAAAGCAAATAATGAGTTACCTAAGAGTGAAACAATGCATGTTTGTTCAAGGTTTACGAGGAAATATGTGCACAAAAGCATTTTTGTTCACATCATGATTCCCACTTTTACCTTTTTTTCCACCCAGGTGTAACAGGTACATTTTTTACATTCCCAACATTCCCCTTCTATCTTATGGAAACTCAGGTCTTGCCAAGTCTTCCATTCACACAGCAGTGCTATAGTACAGACACACTTAAACTGCAAAACCACCCTTCATCCTGCACTTCACTTTTCTCCTCTGGTAAGCTGTGAATAGTTTTGCGAGATTCAGTAAGGTAGTATAATACATCAAGTACCAGGAAAAGAAATGGTTAAATTTACAGTTACACTTTACCCAGCATACACATGGTCCACTGCTTTGTGGATTCTTGCCTTTTTTCTTGGAAAGTTTGAACTGCCTGGTACATATCTGTTAGTTACATTCAGTCAAATCCTTTTCTAACCTGACCTAAAAAACCTGCGCACTGTTAAACTCTCTGCTCCTCTGCAGCACCATGTAGTTTGGTTGCGCATACGATGTGGGCGTATGCAGTCTCTCTGCTTCGTCTGTCATTAGCCGTATTTTTACAGTTTTCTGTGGCTTCGCTCTGTCTGCCCACGAGTGACTTTCCATTCTGTCAGACCAAGATGGTGAAGTCATTGCACTCTGTCTAAGACAATGCAGTTTGAGGGTTGAGCATTGACGTGGCTGTGAAGACAGTAAGTGGTACCTTTTCATTAGTCCTCGCAGACCCCTGCAACAGATGGTTCCAATGATATAACTTTTTTTTTACCTTATTAATGTGAAAGCATAAGTGTAGTCTACATGTCTTTATTTTGACTTCCAACCAAAGCATGAAAGATTACTGAACACTTGCCAAAGTTGGGATGATATCATCCTAAAATGAGCTGCTTTGAGAAAAGACAGCAACAACTGCAGTTCAGTTTTTATAATAAATGGACATTTGTTCATTTTGGCAAGTGTGCACATCCTACTATCCCATACAACTAAAGCTAAAATAATTTTCAAGTAATGAAACACACAGAGGTTTTGCAGAAGATATTATAGAGGCACTAAACTCTCCACATACCCCATGGTAGAATACACAGCAATTTTCCCATCAGTCTGCTGCCATGCATGAAAGATTAAAGCACCTGCATCGTATATCATGCCTGTCTCTGTCATCTCTCATCACTCTTGACAATCAGAGAGTAGATTCATCTGAAAAATAAACTACAGTGGTGGTCCTGTGACCGCTCGGGGATGGTGTGGCTGTTGAAAAGGCGAGCTGGATGTTTGGCCCATGCTGATGGAGCAGTTCAAAGCTCCTTTAGCCACGTGGCAAAGGAATGTCAGCTCACTGTTTTTGAGGCTGGTTGTCTGCTTTGAAGGGCCTCAGGGGTCCACACTATTTACCAACAGGACAGGGGCTTTTTGAAGACACTGTTATGAGAATAACCCTGTGATTTCAGTCTACTCTCCTGCCTAGATCTTTATCTAAAATGTAAAGCAGCAGTAGCAACATGAAAACAGGATGCAAACACGCATACAAACAGGATCTTGTGCAAATTAAAATGCTAATTTTAGCAAAAGGGATAAATGTTGGGAGAAACATTCAAAGTCTCGCCACATTCAAATCCCACACAAAACTGTTGTGGCTAATCTTCGCGTGCATTGGTGCATAGTCCCGGGCAAGTGATCTCTGGGAACAGTTTTATGGCACAGTCACGTTGCCACCTGAGGCCCTGGGGTGGAGTGTGACAATAACAGTGGGTTACTTTGGGGGTCTGTTAGAGTCCTACCCAGCCTGACCTCTCCTCTAACCCTGCCCATCCCACTCCACGGGACATTAAAATATCAAAGCCAGACTTCCCCAAAAACTCACAGAAGCTGTGGTCTCCACCCGGGTGAAAGCTTACATTTCTTAATGTTGAAATGATCTTTGTTTTGCTTTGATGTGGAGTTTTGTAGGAGACTTTCTGGCTTGACTTTTAGAATCCTTGATGGTCGACTGAAAGAAAGAGGAAGCTTTTATTAAATTTCGCTCTATCTGACATTAGCATGTGTTTTAGTAGCTGTGTCTCTCACACTCAGCCTCAAATGTAAGCACACTGAATACACATACCTCAGTTGACTGTGGATTATTCGGCATGCATACCCAATCAAAAGCTGATCCATCTCTGTTAGTGTGGGCTTTCATTTCATGACACCACTCTCAGAGACCCCCCCCCCCCCTTTGACTGCTGAAAACATTGTCTGGTTTCGAGCTGGAATGTAAAATACCACAAGACAAATACTTTTCTGCTCTACTCATCCATGGTCAGTGCTGCACGCCAGGAATGAAAGGTGCTTAACAGAAATAAACGGTGGTTTTGTGAAATTTATTCACAGGAAAACCCCTTTTTACACACACCAAAGGCCATACATACAGTATATACACACAAACCTCATTGAAATAGGGATTTAATTTGACTATATTTGGATATAACTACCTCATTGTCAGAAAAATGTTTAATATGCACTCAAGATTCTTTGACATGAACTCAACAACTTACACTTGTTTAAAAAAACACCACAACTTAAACAAAGTGGTGACATCTTTTAGCAATTCTGAGCACTTTTGATTATTTTTTCTTCCCATATCTTTTGCATGTTATTGCAAAGTTCTGACCTGAGTGAAGCTTTTCTATGAACCTTGAGTTGTTTATGTTTATGTAGAGCCAGTAAGCACAATCTAAGACCACAAACTGCCCCTTTCATGGGCTCACGTGGTTGTGCCTCCATAAAACTGAAGAAGTAAATGTACTCAACAGCTGTGTCATGGAGACGGACGTGCCCATTTGACTCATTCTCTTCAGTATTCATCTCAAGCCTTTTATCTTCTTGGAACAGGGTTTAAAGTATCTGCATTTCACACTGAGAGAGGACGTTAGATAGAGTTAATGAGTGCTGGCACGGTGGGTGCTGCTGATAGTTCAATAATGTTGGCAGATATAATGCAGCTGTTTTTACCATGAACAATTCATAATTCAGGCTTTTCTGTCTTTGAACCATTTCAATGAGTAAAGTGATGCAATGAAACTCAAGATTGTGGAAATATCAATTACAGAAAGCCATCTGTGAGAAACTTTTTTACCACGAGATGACGTCACTCTGTGTCTTGCCTCTGCAGACCGGGCATGATGGTGCGGGCCAAGTCGAGGGTGTAGCCACATCTGGCAGAGACTGCTGAAGTAAGCAGGAGCCTCGGCAGACCGAACCATCCACTGCGAAGGGGAAGATGGGGGAGACGGAGGAGGAGAGGGATAATGTGGGGAAGCTGTTTGAGAACTTTGTTCAGGCCTCCACCTGTAAGGGGACCCTCCAGGCCTTTAATGTCCTCTGCAGGCAGCTGGATCTGGACCCTGCAGAGCACAGCACCTTCTACAGCAGTCTGAAGGCCAGTGTCACGTCCTGGAAGGCCAAAGCTCTGTGGAGTAAACTGGACAAGAGGATGGCACATAAGGAGTACAAGAAAGGCGAAGTCTGTGCTGGCACCAAGGTGAGCCTCATAAATTATTTTATAGCTTAAATTTATAAAAAATAGTATTATATTATACACCAATGCCTGTTTAGACCACAAATCAGCAGAAAAAAAAGAGTGAGGAACCTGCACCTTTACTTTTTAGCCTCTAAAATATTTTCCAACACACATTTTATACTTAACAGTCATTCACAATGAAAAGCATTGCCAACCTTAAGTCAAAAAGTAATTCAACTCTTTGCATTGTGAACATTTTTCACAGTAGTCCTGTGGAATAAATTTTATTACATTGTCTACCTGTTTACGTTTTTTAAGGAGCTTCCACATACTAGTGAACTGCCCAGTAGCAGCCTCTCTAAAACTCCAACAAAGCACACATAGGTTCTGCTTTTAAAATGATCTCATTCTCCTTGTTTATCACCTTTGCGTAGGATACAATAGGACTTGACCAACAATGCAACTACAGCCATACATAAAGGAAAATAAAATTAGATATAAAACATATAGAGATGTCTGTTTTAGGTTTTGAGTGATTTACTCTATACATCTATTACAGAAATGTTGAAATATAACAATCAAACTAATATGTCAGAAAATTGTAAATATAGTACCTGTAAAATACAGTTGTGCTCATAAGTTTACATTCCCTGGAAGAATTTATGATTTCTTGGCCATTTTTCAGAGAATATCAATGATAACACAAAAACTTTTCTCTCACTCATGGTTAGAGGTTGGGTGAAGCCACTTATCAACAAACTAGTGTTTACTTCTTTTAAATCATAATGTTGAGAGAAACTATCAAAATTGATCAAAAGTTTACATACCCTGGTGAATTTGGTTTCTGTTGTCATTATGATTTAAAAGAAGTAAACACAGTTGTTTGTCAATAAATGGCTTCACCCAACCACTAGCCATGAGTGAAGGAAAAGTTTTTGTGTTGTCAGTCATTTTCTCTAAAAGAATGATTTAGAAATCATAAATTCTTCCATGTAAAATGATAAGCAAAACTGTATCAAAGGGCTTTGTTCTTGTACAACTGAAGTTGGTGGTTTGTTATTCAGGAAGTATCTGTGTGACTGAAGCACACATAGTTCCTATTTTATTTTTTACAATCTGCTCTCTGTTCCTCCTCAGGACTGTTAAAGGTACTTTGTATAGCGCCATACCTAGGGCAATGTTATGGTCACCCCTTTAACTTCCCCTGTCCAATACACTACACATCCACTGAATTAACACTCACTCTTTCACTGCAAAGGCTCCCAATGTACAGGACAGGAAATTAAAGGGATATGCTCTGATTTGCCCTGACTTTGTCCCCCAGCTCATGGACACATTCATGCTGTTGCAGTCAGCCAACCCAACATGCACACTAAAATAACCTCGAAAATAACTACAGAGTAACTCCTGCAAATCAAACAGAACAAGCCAAACAGGGCTCATAAATACATGAAACATGGGACAGAATAACACAGGCTTGCAGAAATACTACTTGACATCTGTGCACTGCTTCATCTAATTCTGGAGCCAAATTATACAAACAATCCCACATTCAGAGCACAAATCATAGACTGAGGAAATTCCTCAAATACATGCAATAAAAGAGCCATTGAGGAGATTTTCTGAAGGTGAATTATGTAGGGATAGCTCAAATGGGAACAAAGAAATCATGTAAGGATGTGTTTTCACGGTGGTGGAGGGAGCTTGGCAGTAAATGTGATGAGAGAACGCTAGAAAACCGGAGGAGTGTGATTACCTTTCAGGCATCAGCTGCATACAGCTTGAAAGAGTGTTTTTATTGCACGGTGAAACAGACAGCATCACTCAGCAACTATGATTACTTGGCGCGGGTAACGTAGAGGGTGGGCCCTGCTCTTTACAGGCTCTTCCTCAAAGGTTGGAGCGAGGCCCAGCTTGTTATTAAAATGTGTTTTAAATGCTTCAGTGTGAGCTCAGTTTCACAGGTTTCTGTCTGACTGAAGCCAACACCAAAATAGGGAAAAGAAAACGCTTTAGTAAGTGTGATGTTGTCAAACTTCTGAGCCAATAGTTTTGGCTTTGATTTCATTGTTCCCTGCAGGGAGGTGAAAGAAAATAGAAAGAGGAACTGTGCACTCCAGTAGTAACTAGATTTACTATCATTCAGAATTTGTGTTTTCCTCTGAAAGCTCAAGATTTAATAAGTTGCAGAGAAATTTCCAAACATTCAAGAGAAGCACGAGGCTTATTTTAATTGCTCAAAGCGTGGAAAATCTGCTTCCAATTGATAACTAATATCTTCTCTCCCCCGGGAGAATCACAAGTTAACGGTGACGACTCCAGTTTTATTGGCAACTCAGCTCTGGAACAGTGACGCATGTGAAATCACTCAACACCTCGTCTTTGTGTCCCCGCTGTGGCAGCAACCTTTAAAGGATGTGATGTCATCTGGGTTTATGGCCTGCCACTGATGAGTGCAGTGACACTGACATGTAATAACAGTTCCTTTGTTCTTCATAAAGTGAAATAAAAAAACACAGCAAATTATGTTTTGTCAAAATCAGTAGTATCGTTTCTTTTAATCCCATCTTTTTCGCTAGATTTCTGTGACTCTGTGTACTCTAACAGATGAAGAATGTAACATAGTCTTTTGCAATTAAGGATGTTTGTGTTTTTGTAGTTTGACTTAATTTTAAGAGAAGTAATTTGAACTCCATCAGATCCATGAGAAGCCCATAGTTTGACAACACAATGTCACATTCTGACCAGCAGCATGTTGACACTTGCTCAGCTCATTGAGCTCTTGAAGAGCCCGACTGAATTTTTTCATTATGTTCTGAAACTTTGTGTTACAGGTGATCAGGTAATCCCCCGTAATATTCATGAATCTCAGCTCTAGTTTTCTTATGTTGAATCTGACTGCCGTGGTAGCAAAGATCTCATCGTATAAGGTGGAAAATGTTGTGAAGGACAGATTGGGTTCATCGATGAGGCAAAGGGATCACTGTGATCACAGCTAGGTGGAGCTGTGAGAGTGAGGTCATAGGTGGTGAGCAGAGAGGAAGCATATGTGTCCTGAGTCAGCAGATGTGGACCAAGCTCTCAGGAAAATGCTCTGTATCTGAAATAATATATCAGCCAGTGGAAACAGGCTGAACAAATCGATAAAAACAGATAATATTGCACATTGCAGATGAACATCTAAATGTCCTGCTTTAATGCTGTGCAAATCGAAAATGATCAACATCACTCTCTCTAGTTCCTGCGCAGTTTGTTCTCTTAACTCACCTTTTGCCGAGAGGGACAAAAAATGCACAGCCATCAGACAGGCTTGTCCAGACAGCTCTTCCACCACCTGTATGTGCTTCATGCCTGAAACTACCTCATACTCATAACCTCAGGCAACACGTGATGACACACCGTTATCCTCAGCACCCTCAACCCCTATGACTCTGCCCCACAGTTCAACCACACATCCAATGACAAATCATGTTGTCTTTAGTGCAGGGGAAGAAAAACCGTTGTGGGTCTGATTTAGTATTATGGGAAATCTCATGCAGCACCTGGGCCTGATTGTCCCATTGAACTGATATTGTCTGACCTCACAAAGGTCAAAGACATTTTCAGCACTAACAGACAAGAGACACAACCTTGTTGAGCACAGCAGGAGGAACCTGTGAAAGTGTCCTGTTCTAGGGTTGAGGTAACACCAGTGATGCCTCTCACGTCTCTACTTTACCAAACCAGTGCCTGTTAACATGTTAAGGAGGAAGAAAAGAGTCTGCTTGCCAGCTTCAGTGCTTTCATCTAGTTTCAAGATGGTGATGTCATGTTGCTGCACATTCTCAGACAAGCACCGTAACCTCAACTCGCTGACTTCATGCATTTTTTAGTGAGGCAGATGCATGAATAACACCTTTGATATGTTAAGGTTGTAATAATGGTTTGAAGTGTTGGCAGGAGATTGAAAAAACTTCCTTTTGGCTCTTTCTTGCTCATGTAGATTCTCATATGATTCTGTAAGCAACCCTTTTATTCGCACACAAAAAGTAAGCTGGGGTGCTCACTTATAGGAGTGAAACACTTCAGCTCGAAATCCTCTTCTGGTGCAGTAACATGCTTCTCCGTAGATGTTAAAATTCACACTGTGTGTTGAAGAGTCATTTCTCATCTCAGCCCTCTCTAATTAATTTGTTATATTACTAAGACATTAAGTATTCAGTTCATCATGTTGAAGTAATAAGTTCAATTTGTCTCTTTCATCAAGTGCCTCATCATCGGAGGAGGCCCCTGTGGCTTGCGGACAGCCATCGAGCTGGCTCTGATGGGTGCCAAAGTGGTGGTGATTGAGAAGAGAGACTCCTTCTCACGGAACAATGTGCTGCACCTTTGGCCTTACACCATCCATGACCTGCGTGGCCTTGGAGCGAAAAAGTTTTATGGCAAATTCTGTGCTGGAGCCATTGACCACATCAGTGAGTCTCAGAAGTGTTTCACCCAGTGTTTCACAGAATTAATCAACAACTAAATTTCTTCTCTTTGTTTTTTTATGTATTGGAGTAAACAGTAAATTAAGTAAATATGTGTTTATGAAATGAATGATTGAAAATTAAAAAAAACTTTATTGATCCCCGGGAATTTTAATTTTTCAAATTTCTTAATTTTATGTGTTTAACAGGTATACAGCAGCTGCAGCTAATCTTACTGAAGGTGGCTCTGATTGTTGCAGTGGAGTTTCACATCAATGTAGAGTTTGTCAAGATGTTGGAGCCTCCAGAAGATCAGGAAAATGAAGGTATTAATGCATTTTCAAGCAGCAAGTAACAATACAGTAAAGTGAAGGAACAAATCAAGATGTCTTCATATCTAAATCTGTATCAAAACATCAGATTGACAGATACTGTTCAGCTCTCTGGGTGATCTGCACTCTCATAGTCTGTAGTCTGATGCTCCTCCACAAGCCTCATCATGCAGTTGGAGACTTCTCAGTCTGCTGTATTTAATTTCCTTGACAGCCACAAATAAACAAGAGATAAACATTGGCACAGATCTACTGTGTCATTATATTTGCATAAAGTTCATGAGACTTCGACACCTCTCTGTATTTCACTGGAGCACCAGTGAGTCAACACCGTGTTGTGGAATCTTTTACATCAGTATTTGCATTTGGTCATTTTGTTTAGCTTAGAGCACAAACAAACTCTACTTTTCTCCGACCTTTTGATGAACTTGTAGCATTTAGTTTTATGGTACATACCCTACGCCCCAGCAGACTGCTTGACTCTCTACTCCCACTTTGGACTATAAACTCTTGAGAAGGGAAAAAAACGTACACTATGTTGTCAGGTGTCATCTCAGCTGCAGTACCAATACACTGATAACAACAAGGGCCTCGCCTAAATTTAGACCAGGACTTGCCCCTCTTGCTCTGTGGTGACGGACTTGGCTATGTCCTTGACATCATGGAGCACATTTTCCAAAGGATGATATTACACAACAAATGAACAAGCTTCTCCTGTGCTTTAACCACTCTCCTCCAACACCCACAAACCCCCAAGACACTGCAGGAAACAAAGGTCCTTTTAATGCTTGAACTGTGTTTTACTTGTTAGTCAAATTAAAGTGGAGTCATGATATTTTCCTTTGCTTGTCCTCTCACACACATTCCTTTTAGAAATGAAACCAAAATAGCTCAACAACACAAAACAGGACTGTTATTATCCCATTACTCTTTATCAGCCTGTATTAACTCATCATATCAGGAAACAGGCTCACTGCAGGTTCCACAGAGCTTTAGGTGGATATTATGACTGCAGAGCTCGTGAAGTGTCCTTGAGCAACATACCTTTCTTTATCAGCTGGCATTTCACATGTCCTAGTATGTGCTGAATGTTCTGTGGTAGGGGAAAGCACAGAGTGAATGCTCTCAGGCTTTATGTATCACGTCTGTTTCAGGTCTTCCTGCTCTTAAACTGCCTGTTTCTTTTAACAGAGATTGGGTGGAGAGCCGCGATCCGACCTGCTGATCACCCTGTGGCAAACTTCGAGTTCGACGTGGTGGTGGGGGCTGACGGGCGCCGGAATACTCTGGAAGGTGAGAAGACAGCAAACAAAAGGGATTAAGAGTGAAGATGCCTGAAGGATGTACTTGACCCTGCTCACAAAGCACAGTATAAAGTTACTTGTGTCAAATCAACAAAGGCACAATATCCAACCCAAATGTAGATTTTCCCATCAACAACAATGACGGAGCAGAGTTATTCTGACATGTTTCCAATAAAAAATATCATATGTGTAGTTTTTATGATAATCTCTGAAGCTTAATGCAGAAAAAGGTCGTTTTGCTCTGTTTACTCTTGTCAGATAAAAACCAGCACACCCTCTGTTTACTGAGTTGTCCCACTCACTCCATAAGACAACTTCTGGACTCAGACTTTGGACAACCTGTGCTGCATTTCCTCTGTTCTGCAGCTCTAAATAAAACCCACCTTTTGTAAACTTAGAAGTGTCAAAGCCATTGATCTCCCCAGTGGGAGAGAGTATTCTTGAAACATTGTACAGAAATAGAGCAGAGTCGGGGCTCAGTGCAGCAGATGATGCATGCACTCTGGACTCTCCATCTGTTTCCATTGCCATTTCAGCCTCTCTCTTAAAAATGTTGTCATCTAACAACCAATTCTCATCGAGTGTTTTCCTTAAAAGGAAATATTTGGTCAGAACAAGATGCTTAGCTCATTCTTCAATTATGAAGAATCCTTTGGGGATTGATTTTTCCCTCTGCTCAGCCTCCCTTTGGGACCGATTCAGTCAGAGAGCGCTGAATGAAATCAGACCCACAGAGAGGAAAAGAAAACCGTGATATTTAACATCAACAGCGAGGAAAAGCTGTAACATAAGTTCAGACACTCAGTTTTTACCCAAGAAAGTAAAGTCTCTGTCTCAAACAACACTGTTATGAGCAGTCTAATGAAGGATTAAAGCTTTAAGCGGCACATGCATGCATTCTTGCTTATTAATACAATGGTAGTTTATAATGGTGACCTCGATTATTTAACATTAAAAGGTACATACTTAGCATTTTTTGAACTGGACATGAAGATTCAATATGACAGAATGATTTAAGTTATGTTTCTAAGTCCTTTTTTTCTGATTTAAAACTGGCACAACTCTGAAGTATTTGTCCGTTACAGTGCAACATAACATTTATTCAAAGGTATTCCTTAAAGACACAAATCAATTCAGTTACTCAGAATATTTTGATCCCAAAACTTGAGGTAAAATGTTCTTGAGATGCATGATGATCTCTGGTGTGATGTTAAAATTAAAGTAGCTCTTACCACTTCTCATAGAGTATCAGCTTTATAACTTTCCTTAAGGCTAGATCATATTTGGTTGTATCAGACGTGTAATTATTAGAGTTTTGCTTGGGAAAATACACACCTGTGTTTTCCTGTTTGACTTTTGTCTTACCTATTTGCCTCTCAGGTTTCAAAAGGAAAGAATTCAGGGGGAAGCTGGCCATTGCCATCACAGCCAACTTTATCAACAGGAACACTACTGCAGAGGCCAAAGTGGAGGAGATCAGTGGCGTGGCCTTCATCTTCAACCAGAAATTCTTCCTTGACCTCAAAGAGGAGACAGGTGAGAGAGGCATTGGCCACCTTTGAAGTCTATCATTTCATACCGTATTGGTGCTTTAAAAAAACGTCACACTTTCTCACGACAAACCTTTCATTGCAGGAATCGATCTGGAGAACATTGTGTATTACAGGGACAACACACATTACTTTGTCATGACGGCAAAGAAGCAGAGCCTGCTGGACAAGGGAGTCGTTATTCATGTAAGCTTTACCGTCAGTCGTCTGGAAATCCATTGTGGCTGTCAGCTTTATTTTCATTTTCACCCTGATTTTCTTTGTTTCTCTCTAACAGGATTACGCAGACACCCAGATGCTGCTGTGTAGTGAAAATGTCAACCAGGAAGCTCTCCTCTGCTACGCCAGAGAGGCTGCTGATTTTGGCACCAACTACCAACTTCCCACGCTGGATTTTGCCATGAATCACTGCGGGCAGCCAGATGTGGCCATGTTTGACTTCACCAGCATGCATGCATCTGAGAACGCTGCTCTGGTGAGGGAGCGGTTTGGACACCAGCTGCTGGTTTCACTCGTTGGTGACAGTCTATTGGAGGTGAGGAAGGACAAATTAAAGCCACAACACCTCCACTGTATTTTTCGTTTCACTGTTTTTGTATCACAGAATCTGTGTCGATGTTGGATCAGCTCTAATGTTTTGATTTGCTTGACTAATTTTGTGACAGAAAGTAAAATAAAAGAATGTCAAACAAAATTATGTCAGCACAGGCCTCACAGCATTTAGCCCTACATACAGTTTATCCCAAATGTAGTTTAGTCTATCAGATGTTCTGATGACTTCATTGTCTGTGTTCATGCAGTGTTACCAAGTCAAACTGATGTATTTATGTGTTCATGTGCAGCCCTTCTGGCCGATGGGGACAGGCTGTGCCAGAGGCTTCCTGGCTGCTTTCGACACAGCCTGGATGGTGAAGAGCTGGGCTCAGGGACGTACTGTTCTGGAGGTGCTAGCTGAGAGGTACAGACACACAAACATGCAAATGATATTTGGGTAATATTTCCTTAAGCTACATGAAGTATTGTGTGTAATAGTACCATGCAGCTCTGCAGACGCACATTTGCAAATGAGCCATTCTTTGTTCTTTTTGTGTTCTTTCTGTGTTTCTGTAGAGAGAGTATTTACAGGCTGCTCCCACAGACAACACCTGAGAACATCGCCAAAAATTTCGATCAGTACACGATAGACCCTGGGACTCGATACCCTAACCTCAACTCTTCTTGTGTCAGGCCACACCAGGTGAGAAGAAGGACAACATCGCACAATATCATATTCTTATTATTTCTCTGTAAATCAAGTGTTTTTTTGGTTCCTTGGCTGATAACCTTTCCCTTTTTAAGGTGCGTCACTTGTACATCAGAGGGGAGCTGGGTTCCTGCTCTTTGGAACGAGCTGCTACCATACGTCGTCCTGTCAACCTCAGCAGACGAGGTAAAAGAAACAGGATCCAGCACATACCTGTGTGTCATTTTTATAAGTTTTCAGTCATACTTTGGGTGAAGAAGACAGAGAGGACTATGTATGCCCCACTGAAAAAACACAATATTTTACCAAGTAGATTCTTCTAATTTATCATCAAAACATCTCATCACACTTAATACAAGACAGAGTTACCTAAAGGGAAACACTTCAGTCAGATATTGGCTCTTAATTCTAGATGGATCATCTTGAATGTTTGTTAAGGGAAACAATCTTGAAAACATTTTGATTTATTTCTCGGATGAAACAAGCTTTTATTGTCCTGATATAAGTTTTTTAAGCTGCTGAGTTATTTGTTAAAGATAAATTATCTTGTTTTAATGGATAGACTCAGTTTGGATTAAGAAGACAAATCTTTATATAAATCTGCAGCTGGTTAAAAGCCAAGAGAATTTTCACTCAGTCCACTGGCAGATTTTTTCGCTTGTTTTTCTTTTGCTTAGTTTTAAAGTGGCTTTTTCTCTAGCATTTATTTACCATAAGAATATTTTTCAACATATTGAGAAAAGACATCACATATTTTTTATTTGTATCAAGAAAAATGCATTTGTTATTAGGGAGAAAATCCTAAATTTAGGGTGTTTCTGGGTTCTTTGAGGTTTGATATTTTTACTTGTTTTGGAAAGTTTGGACAAGCCAAAATTTCTTGCTCTGGCAGATAATTGTGCTTAGTTTAAGTAAAATACCCTCAATTTTTGTATATTTTTTTCTTGTTTTTGAAGGCTGGCTTTTTGCAGTGCAGCCACTAATCACTGTGGTTATTTGATTTTGATTTTTTGAATAGATCCTCTTGAACAGCATTTACTCTTTTATAAATTCCTTTTCTTGCTTAAAGCAGGAAGAACCAGAAAAAAATCTTTATTTACAGAGAGTAAGACAGGATCTGAGGTTTGATTTGGTTTTGTTTTGTTGAAGGAAAAGTCAAACACACTTCTCTCTGTCTTATCTTACTTCTGTGAGGTAAAACATAAACATTCTTTCTCCTTTTTTTAAATTGTTTAATCATAGTGCTGCAGAGTTGTGAAGAAGGTTATATAACATGTTTGAGGAGCTGACATGAAAGACAAAGGCCCTCAATGCTAAACTGAGCTTTATGTTTGCGTAACTTCATCATTTACCTGAGGCACCAGGGAAGCACATGTCTGGACAAAGAAAACAAAGATGTGTACATACCTCTGCTGCTGCTCCCATTACATCTGTCATGACTCTGTTTAGTGACACGTAATGTGTTGATCTATACTCACTGTGACTGATCTTCAGCAGCCTGAGTGGATAGATTTGTGTAACTATGAAAAATAATTCAAACAACATTGTTTTATTAAAAAAAACTGCTTTCCTTTGCAGAGTCTGAGATCAGACCAGGACGACTTCTCACCTGGTGCCAGAAACAGACCGACAGCTACAAGAATGTGAACATTACGGACTTGACATCCTCTTGGAAAAGCGGCATTGCTCTCTGCGCTCTGATCCACAGCTTCAAACCCCAGCTGATGTACGAGACAAACACCTTTCTTATTTGCATTTTCACCCACAAAGGATTATTAACTGTATGATGAATCTTGACATAAACAAAAAACATACAACATTAATGTGACAAAGAACAACAGTTTTCCTTTTCATTGAACTCTGCAACCCCTCTGTAACAGCTAGAGAGGGAACGCTCTTCTTCTGGGTGTGTTACAAATACCTGGCATGTGAGCAACTCTTTAATCTCCTCCTCACTGTTAAATTCTTGCCCTTTTGAGTGATGATAGATATGAACATTTCGTACCTTGCTGCCATTCGTTGCACAGCTGGTTTGTTATATCTGCTGCAATCAGTAGTTTGAAGAGTCTAGCTGTGTGCATTTCACACATTTTTCCAGTTTTTCATCTGTATTGAAAAGGTAGTGGTTATTTAAGCAGCTGTATTAATACAAATTATTTATTTAACTGGATTTTAAAGGATCAGAAATTATCCTGAAAGTCTGTTGTGATTCTTGATTTACTCCTGTACCCACTTATGGGGCAAACTCCTAAAAACAGAAACTATATCTTATTTCCACTTTTAGGGGTTAGACAGTCCAACTCTGTATATAATCAGTCAGTGCAACTGTGAATTAGTAAATTTACAAATCTTAGTATATCCTCTCAACCCGTAATTATTGCCTTCATACCTCCCCACATGCCACTATAATTTTGTGTGCTCCTGTAAGTTTCCAGGAACCACTGGCATTTTTCCTCTTCCCTCCTCCATATGCATGCCTGTCAGCAGAGCAGAGTGCAGTGAGGGGAATAGGTTCATAGACAAGAAGGAAAGGAAGGAAGACATAGTGGGCCTCTGTGCTTCCAGAATAACACCAAAGTTTGTGTGTCTGTGGCTGCTAGGTAACTGTGCATAATTTCTGATGTTGTCTGCATGCCAGAGCTATAATTTTTCCTCATTACAAATAATTTGCCATCATATGCTCCTACACTACGAGATAAAAGTCCACAGATTGAAAAACATTTAAGGTTTATGTGTCGCCATCCCACTTAAATATGTTACAGAAGTTTTCACATCAGCCAGCACTTTACTCCTGCCTGCTCTCTCGTCAGTCACATGACACATTCATACATGAAAGCCTCTGAGATAATCCCTTTAAAAAGTTAGTCTTACATTCTTGTTCCATTATTCAGATGACACTGATAAAGTCCAGTTCAAGAATGATTTGAAGGATTTAAACGATAAGAATATGTTGCCTTATTTTGACTTTGTGATCTTTACTCTATCAGAGACTTTGACTCACTGAATGAAGAAAACCATGCTGCCAACCTCCAGCTGGCTTTTGACATTGGTGAGCGGGAGTTTGGGATCAGATCATTCACGTCTGTCAAGGAGCTCAGTGCCGATCAGGAGCTGGACAAAAACAGGATGACCACCTACCTGTCAAAGTTCTATGAACTCTTCCGCGGCACACCTCTACCTGCCTCAGGTATCTCACCTTACGACAAGAACACCAAATACTTCTTAACCCTCTGTACTTTGCTTTACTGTTCTCCAGTCTACCTCGCTTTACTACATTGCTCTGTACTTCACTCCTTTCTGCTGCACTGGACTCTACTACTGTTGACTCATTTTATGGCATGATTGAAGTGTATATTTTATACAGTTCAGGAAATAAAAAACAGAAGATGTAGTCGAAGAGCAGGTATTGGATTACCAGTAAAAAAATGAAAAAGTGTGTTGTGTGGTTTCGTGCAGTGACATGGGAAGAATGAGTATCTGAACCAGATCTGTTGACTACAGTCGAACTTTCTTAATACGAGGACAGCTACTTGCCCTTCCTATAAAGTGTGTTAAATTCTCAGTGACATACCTACCTTTTTTTTCTTAAACCTCAACTGTCTATTCACCTTCCTTTGAAATGCAGCCGGGTGACGATGAGAAATGAAAGACATGTTATGTCTCCGTGGACTAGTTCACCACACAGACACAGCAGCTCCATACATTTTTCTAAACCACTAATACATTTTTTTCTTATGTATAGGATCTGCGGTTATGACTCTGCACCGTGAACTTAAAGTCAGTCATGTGTTTTGCTGCAGGTTCCAGAGGAGTGGATGAAAACAATGAAGATTATCCATCAAGGGAGGTTAGAAGCAATAATAATGTGCTCAATCTTGCACTGCCAAGGAAAAGGGTACCAAAGGTAACTCTACACTGAAAAAGTCCAGAGGTTTTTTTTTTATTTTTCTAAATGCATCATTCCACGTTTAATTAACTCTTCATTTCTTGTGCTTTAAATTCAGGATGAAAAGAAGTCTGACGGTACAGACCCCATCTACAAAAGGAGGCGGAAATTCTGTTACTTAGAAGAGGTTTGTTATAAATTTGTGATTTAAAGCTCAACATCTAGAATAGAAAAAAATATCTGGTGATGTAGCAGGGATGTCTCTGTTGTATTTCCTTCATTAGGCCACCAATCTGTCAAGTCATGGATCTGCAGTGAGAGAGAGCCAAGAGCCCAAGGAAAACAGAGTGCGCTCAATGGCGAGTCAGTTGCAGGCGAAGTTTGAAAGCTCCCCAACTACTGTCAGAAGAACACAGGTAAAAAAACACAACAGTATATTCAGTACATTCAAATCATTAATGACAGTGCGGTTTACGCTGTATCCATCTATCTTTTTACATCCAGCTTACAAGAGCTTCTGTTGTAAGCTGGAGCACTAACAGTTCTCTGCAAATTTACTGACAAAACTTACCTTTTACTACTGCTGCCAAGTCTTTTCTGTCTGTTTATCTGTCATTTGATCTTTGTGCCTTTTCTATCCCTGTACCTCTTTTATTCATGGTCTCCAAAACCATTCTGCAAAATCGCAGTCAGACTGTGAGAGATCTTTCCCGCTGCAATCACTTGACCTGACTGAGAGTCAGCATGAGAAACGCAGACCCCGGGTCCCACCTAAACCTCCCCCTGAGACACAGGTAGTCTGAAGTCTAAATTTACACCACTAACTACAGTGTAAAGCTGAAGTTATGTTCATTTCCCCAAAAAAGTTTAACGACTTAAAGTATTTGTCCGTGTTTTAGTAAAGAACTTTGTCCAGACGAAAACCAGACAAAATACCTTTGCAGTCAAAGCATCGTAATCATGAGCTACGCCTTTGGAATATCATATTTAAAAAGCAAAATAAGCACACGTAGACGCCAAGAAAGAATAATGTGAGGTGTGAATGTAGCTGTTGGCTGTGGACTTTAAGGGTCTCAGATATCAGACTGACTGTACAATTCTTCACTGCCCTAAGCAAAAGGCCTCAACAGTTCTTTCCCATAAATACTTTACCCTGCCATAGTTACATAACTTTAGGAAAACATTGAGCAGACAAAATGTTCTGACCAACAGATTACTTATAAATAACTGTTCTGGCATAATTTATATCTAAAATATGTCTGCTTTTGCTTTGGATTGGTCCACAGCACGGTCAAATAGTTCTGTAGATAAATAGTAAAACATTTTTAAAACACCGCATGGCTCTTGTAAATTACCTCCTGAATTATCTCCTTACAGTGGAAAAACACAGCTGTACTGTCTGGTGTTTTGATAAAAAGTGACATCAAAGCTCATTTCTGTATATTATGCCTTTCAGTTTGAACACAGTTTGAGAAAAGCAGCAGAAAACTTAGTCCGCCCTCCTCCAAAGATCCTGCCCAAACCTCAGCTCCAGCCTCACTCTGAACATCCATTTCCGATAGTGAAGCTCAGACATGTTGATCAAAAGCCCCCGCCTCAGTCTGAGAGTGCAGACCCCCCTGCTCCTCCTCCTCCTCCTCCTCCCTCCTGCCAGTCAGCAATCAATTTCATGTCAAGAGTCCTGCAGCGCCTCAAGGAGGTGGATGAACACGTCTCGGAGGTGACCTCTTTCTCTTTTCCCACATTTCTATCTCCATTTATTCTTCTCTATTGGCTATTTATATAACTCTGTTTATTGTTGCATGCTGTTAGCCTGAAAAAAAGCCTCAAAGTGAATGTTGATGATACATTATGTCTTGATTATACATTTAGGCTGCAGTAATGTGTAGTCAGATGGTGAAGTCAGACCCTAAATTACCCAGCCTGATGAAAATGGCAAATGCAGGCTTACAGACCTGGCACAGGCTGAAACAGACACACAGGCGGATTATTTGCCAGTCTGAGTCTGAGTTGTGTGGAACAGGTTGGCTATTATGATTTCAGATTTTCTTCAACAGAGGCCTTTCATTGTCTGAATAAAGTAAACTCAGGGGGTTGTTGAGAAAAACTATATATATATGTAACTATTTTAAACTTGTTGAAACTTACTCAGTTATGTTATGACGCGGTCTTTTTCTCTCTCTCTGCCATGTCTGTGTGGCTTGCACAGTTTTTTTGTTTAACCACTGTATGAGCAAGCACATCAAGTGGTGTGTGAAATTGATGTGATAAAAAAGCTTCATTCTCAACAGCAGTGTCATTGTTCTCCCTCAGACAATACACACTCAGCTTTCCAATCTTGCGTCTTGTAGGCCCGGTATAACAGACAGGTCTTTCAACCTTAAACTGTGAAGTGCTGTTTAAAAGGCGAACTAATCATGTTGTTGATAGAAGAATGTGTGTCTTTGTACTGAGGCGGTGACACTAATGGCTTGTCTGGTGTTGCTGTGTCATCCTACAGAAAAAAGCTCAGACACAACAGGCCAGAGAGTTTCAGTCAAAGAGTATAAAAGAAAAAGCTGTCCACCTTAGAGAGATGTTCACAGGAGACAGTTCAGCTGTACTCAAGGTGACTTTCTCAAGTTCTCCCTGTGTGACTCCGCCTGGCCTGATGTTTTGCACTTTCTGCTTCTCAGAGTGTTTGTGCGCATGTGAAAAACATCACGTTTGATTCTAAGATGATGCATGACACTGTTTTTTTCCACTTGCATTATTATTATTTTTTCACTCATTAGTTCTTTTTGAAACCAGGATATTCTTTGATTCAGGAGTTCATCCTAGAAAAAGAAATGTTAATTGTGAGAGTGAAAAAGTGTCTTGGTTACAATCAAACCACAAAAACTCCTTACATGATTGCCCTATTCATCTCAGCTTCTCAAAGCTTTGTTGTTTCTCTACTCTTTAATACTCTTTAATCAGTCAATAGCCAAACCTCTGTGCTCCACTGTCAGGTCTCAAAGGAATATTTATCATTTATCAATAAAATATATGAACAAGAAGTCAAGGGGTTCAATGACCAAAAACAGAGCTGAAGGGAGAAACTTGACAGGTTAATTGCCCTTAATTTGCATTCTATACAGTTTGTAGTGTTATTTTTCATATTTCTACCAGCAGTAGGCTGGTATGTTTTTTTGACCACCAAAAAAAACCTCTGACACTGAAGTTTGTTTAAATTCTTTTCAGTATATGTTTAAGAAAGTGATCTTGAAAAGTAGCGTATAGCTGTAGCTCAGCATGTCACCAATCAGATGTTGCTGTGGGTGGGACAATGCTGGAGACGGCTCTGTGACTGCAGACACAGCTGCATGAGAGCCAAAATAACTCTGTTTTAAATTGATCTCTTATCAACCAATGATTGATATCAAAAAAGTGTATCAAAAATATGTCAAAAGCCAAATATTGGCACCAATCCCAAATTGTTACCTCAGATCAAATGGAAGAAACAGTGAACTGCAGTAAAAACTAAAAAGTCCAAACCTCATATAGATGTGTTTTTGTTTCAGTTTGCTGTAGCCCCTTGATTCATCATTCATCCATTTGTGTCCATGCTACCTGTCTCATTCAATATGCTCAGCTTGTATTATGCACCATGAAGGCAGCAAACAGAAAACCTCTATTTAAAGAACAACCATTGAAAGTGTAGCTTTGCATTATCCCTGTACATTCGCTTAATCACAATGGACGGATTTGTGCTGAAGAACTGCTGCTATGCTCTGCTTTGATCTGCCAGTCCTGCCACTTGTGCTTTAAATTACCAGCAGTCGCCTCAGCAGAGAAGTGTGTGCTCTTGCGGTGGCACTTTGTTGGTTCTTTTCTGCTCCACCCATCCCAAAACTGTCAGATGTTTCAGCAGAACTTACACTACTTTTACATCAAGGGAAAACTCTTATTACACAGCACACATAAATTACATTTTATTCCTGGAGAGCAGTTGGACCTTTTCAAACCCAATCAGCTTTCTCACTGAACTGTGTATGCTTATATATAACCATACCCCCTCACTGTAATTATCTTACATACCCACTTTCCTTCACTTTTGTTTTTCTTTTGGTTAAATGTTGGATGCAAATCCTGGTTTGGACATGGTGGGCCTGTGTGTGTGGAGTTTGCATGTTTCCCCTGTGTATGCATGCGCTCTTTCTGGCTCCCTCCTACAGTCAAGACATGCTCACTGGGTTAACTAAAGGTTCTAAAATGCCCTTTGGTCTGAGTGAGTGTGTGAAAGGTTGTGTGTCTCTGTGTGTCCGCCCTGTGATCGACTGGTGACTAGCCCAGGATATACCCCATCTCTTGCCCTCCTAGGATAAGCTCTGGCCACCTGTGACCCTGAACAGTAGAAGAAGTGGTAGAAAGTGGTTCAATGCCAGATTAGTAGATGCAAAGAAGTCTCTGATCAACCCCACACAGTCCCTCTCCTAAAATAAAATGTAGTCAGAACACCCCCAAGTTAATATCTGAGTGCTATGACATCCAGGAAGGAAATTATCTTCTCATATTGTCACCCCTCCTTTATTTTATACCCACCACTCTTTGACTGAACTGACTTGTCCTGACTGGTGTGGGACTCTAATTCTGTTTCTTTATTTTGCAGGGTGGCTCGCTAAGAAAGGCATTCCCCCCGTCAGGTGACAGGTGTCACTTGTGTGAGAGGCGTGTTTATATGGTGGAGAGGGTCTGTGCAGAGGGGCTTTACTTCCACAGGGAGTGTTTTCGCTGCTCTGCCTGCAGCTCTTCTCTGAGACAGGGAGCACATGCCTTTGACTCTGAGCAGGGTTTGTACCATTTGATATCTTTTATTACTATATTGAAAGTTTAGTGCTTAGGAGGCTGCCTTGTACTTAAATAAATGTCTTTTATCTTACAGGGAAGTTGTACTGCCAACTCCACTTCGATCAACGCAATAATGCAACAAACCTGCGAAGGAATTTATCTTATCGCTCGGTAAGAAGTTTACATTTCTAATAATAT
The DNA here is from genome assembly GCA_008086565.1 of Thalassoma bifasciatum. NCBI lineage: Eukaryota > Metazoa > Chordata > Actinopteri > Labriformes > Labridae > Thalassoma > Thalassoma bifasciatum. Next base: position 1,457,667 of record RPOG01000004.1, read on the forward strand.
CTGTTCTTTGTTCATGTTTTCCATCAAGTATTTAACTTTATATTCTCCCTTAGATTCGCGCTGGGGCTGGAGTTCAGGAACAATCTGCTGTTGGTGGTAGACAGACCTCAGAGCCTACGAGCACAGCAGACCTGCAAAGTGAATCCTCTTCAGGTACCTTCAGCTCGATCATAAGGAAGCACCTCAGCTGGCCTTTGAGTGTGACGCGCACAGTGTGTAACGCTCCTTGGTATCTGTCAGGGTGTGTGCGAAGGACAGCGCAGGCCCTCACCAACCACCTGAAGGACAATGCCCAGGACTATGTTTTCCTCTATGAGCTACTGAGCATGAGTTTGCCCCTGCTGCTTGTCTTACAGGAAGTGCTGCTGCAAATGTACGCAGAGACTGTGCCTGATGGGCCGAGCTCCTTACAGCCTGCACTGCTGTGGCTGCAGGAGCAGATCGAACACAGGCTCATGTAGCCAGCTGATAATATTGGACTCAGACCATTATTCCAAATGCTATTAAATCTGCCAGAGGTGCACAACAAAGCTGGTGGAATAATTATTTGTAGCTGTACACCAGCACCTTTTTATGTTTACCTGCCTTCTTTGACGAGTGTAGGCAGAATAGATCAAAGACACTGTACTGCAGGGTATTAGGAACATTTTAAGGGTAATGAGAGCTGCACCAATTTTTTTTTGCAGTGATTTGATGTGGGCTATATTAACTTAAAAAGCTTAAGTTGTAAAAAAAAAAAAAAAAAAACAGGAAAAAACAAAACAGTGCATATGAGACTGAGCCTGCTGAAATATCAAATCATTATCGCTGTACATACAACCTTAGAAGATAATCCTTTAGTTGATACAGTTTAACTCAGGCTATGGCTGACAGATTCACTGACATGATGCACTTTATTCCACCTGGCAGGTTTCTTTTTGACAACGTGCGTTTTTGCTGTGTTCTGAGTTTGTATATTTATAGATATAAACCCAGGTTAAACACGGATATCAAAGGTTTTCTCATTATCTATATAAACTCTTACCCCTCAGTTTACTTTTCGTTTTAAATACATTTTTCTTCATGTAAAACCAAAGAGCTTGTGATCGTGGTCAATACTATTTTCAGAAGTTTCTTACTCAGTATTCCGTTTTATTTTACTGCCATCTGCTGTTGAGTCTGAGAACAACCATGAAGACAACATAAGAAACAGAACCCCATCACATTTTAGCCTTCTCTGCGTAATATACAGTTATTTACCTTTTAATGATTGAATGCTGAAATGTTTACCGTAGACAATAGAGGCTGGTGAGTTTGCTGTGATGTGTTTGAATGTGCTTGCCACTCTTGTCTTGTTGTAAAGCATGTTGTTCAAAGATCAACAGCAAACCTCTTTTTCAGCAGAAGCCTCATGGTTGCTCCTCTTTCAAGCACACTATGTAATGACGCTTCTGAGACACTTTAGAACAATTCTGAAAAACTATTTGAAAATAATATTTGTCTATGTAATGTAGCTGTTATTTTAAGTGTTTACATGTTTTGCTTTTATCAGTAACCTTATGTTTCATGTTGAATTGCTTTAACTGCTGCACCAATGAGATCTAAAAGTCTGCTTTACAGTGCAGGAAGAGCATTCAGATGTTTGTGTCTTTTTAATGCCAAAGAACTGTTCTCAAACACACTGACTGGACTTGTATAAGATTATTTTTTACGTTCATGTAACAAGGCAACATTCATACAAACCGTATCTTCTTTCTTCTTCATGATGAATGTCAGTATTTTGATACCATGAGATTTTCTACTTTACACTTTCATCTGTTGTGAATGTTAAGAAATATTCTGTGTCATAGACCATGTTTTTCTCTTCCTCTCATTCAGATGAAGCTTTTTATGAAGATTGTGACCCGGGAGAAATGACCTTTTAAAGGTGGTCACCTGCATGATCACATGCTTGTGTGTCATTTTTGTTTGTTTTGTTGGTAACAAATGACTGACATAACTTAACTTAACACAAGAGTTTCTTTGAAGTGAGACTGAATTAAACTCCTGACTAATGAATGATTTCTCTGTTTTTCATTGACTTTGAGCTGTTTTTGGAATGATTCCGGCTAAATAAGCTTCAAGACCAATGAACTGCTTCCATACATCTGTTTTTAAAATAATTATAAAGAATGAATAACAAAGTCGAACAAAAGAACAAGTCACTCCATCAGGTTTGTACAAACTGGAAAAAAGGAGTCAGATTAAGAATTCTTCTCAAAAAACTTTTCGAATAATCAAAAATGGTATTGCTCCATGAAGATTTTATGTCTATTCAGTGAATGTTAAGTGTTTTGTTGTATCACAGAGCCGTCATTAGCAGATGGAGATGCCTAGTTGTTATCAATTTGTGAGAGTTCATTTATCTGTTGTCTGGAAAAGTAGAGTCAGAGAAAAGTCAGAGTATGCACACAGTTTCCTTGTCAAAACTATGAAAAGAAACTAAAAATGTACAAATTTATTCATTGGCATTTTGTTTTCTGCAATATAGTGCGTTATAAATATTGAAATATTTATTAACTGCTCCACCCTGGCAGCTGAATTCTCTCTTACTCTCCCTGAAACGATGATAACGGACTCTCAGACAAAGCTGAACGCACAGATTAGAAAGCCACGGCCTAATAACATGAAAGTGTTTAATACATCACCTTATGTGATGTTAACTATAAGCAAACTATCAGATTGTCCAATCCTTGCTATGCCTCACTCACATTCACTGCATCCTCTCTCAGTCAACCACTCACCACTGCACGTCACTTTGCCCAACCCTGGTAACAGCAGGTGAGATGACAGAACGCAGCGAAGGTGCTCTAACTGCAAGTTGTTGCATGTAATGTGGCAAAATATATACAGAGATGCTCATTTAGCTCTTTTAGTAACTTGACCGGGCATAGAAAGACTGCATAAACTTAATTGCAAAGCCCAAATGTATCTCAATGTATGATATGCCTTGAGATATGAAAAGTGTGCATGCAAATGTTGTGATGACGAAACTAAAATGATATATTGTGCTGCCCTACCATATATTAATGGCACCATTAATATTGAACAATACATAGAGGCTTTGAACCTTTTCTACAAGAAGATGGCAAACCACACTCATGTATGACAACAGTCTGGCTCTGTCGTAGATGAGTCCTGGTCTTAAACTAGTCTGTCCTAGTCCTGACTTGTCAGTACTGATAACACTGAAACATCACGAAACAAAAAACTATGACACAGAAGATTGTTGAGCAGCTGATAATTGTCATGGATAAGGGGGGGGGGGGGGGGGGGGGGGGGGATTAAACATGTGGTCTACACATGATGGTGATCATGTTCCTGAACAACTGTTTTACAGGTGCTGTTGGCATCTATTGAACAAATATATGTTTGAAAAAAACCCGATTTCTTTTTTTCAACAGTTGATGTGTAGTCTCTGTTCTATTCTCAATTAGATAAAGGGTTTAAAGATTTGAAAATTTTCAAATTACACTTTTATAACCTTTTTAAATACCACCCCAACTTTTTTGGAAGAGGTTTTGAAGATAAATGTGGGTGAATAGAGAGGTCATGCTTGCTTGCTCTGGCTATAGCTACTGGCAGCCCTTTGTGAGAGACCTCTACTGCCTACAATTACCTGTGACTGTAACAGGAAAAGAGAGCATTGTATTGACATTCTGATAAATTAAGCACTAAAACATGTTTCATAGGCACTTTTGAATGTCTTTGATAATCTGCAAATAGTTGCAAGACCCTCTTAACATCTTCAATTAAATATTGAACATTGGACCAGCGAGAGGTTTCTCTCTCATTCATTGTGTGCATTGACCTCTGTTACTTTTTTTTATTACTCTACAAGACTAAAAACCAGTCAATGAAGAACATTTCTGACATATTTTCCCTCCTAAATTAAAAGGAAAAAGCCATTCAGGAATGCACTTAGAGCCGGGGGTTTGAAACTCTGCTGACTTCATTTATTTTTGTGTGACATGATTCTACTCTAAAATAGTCCTTGACTCAACAACACCTGTTTTTATTCTGTCAAAGCATATGAACTCACTTTTTTTTCTCTTTTTCATTTAGAGGCTTCCATGCATGCGATATCTCACCTTTCTCTGAAGACTGAGAATCAAAGAACGACGAAGATTCTTACTGCTTCCCTTGTATATGAAATTTTACATGTATGTGAGTTCATGTGAGACATTTCAATGTATCCACTTTTATACAGATTTTTGCCCTTTAAATGCATGATACCATCCCTTTTATGGTATTTAAAACATCTATAAGCTTGTTGTCAAGATGTCAGACATGTAGTGAAATATTATTTATCGCACTGTGGAAAAAAGTTGCTGTTCTTGGAACTTGTGTTGACGACAACAGCCATTGTTTTTGAATTAAAAAGGGAGACTCGCAAGTAATTTTGCTTGAAAACAACCTTGGAAAGGAAAACAATAAAACCTGCTCCAAGTGAATGTTTCACTGAGTCCAAATCAATTGATGTATTTCTTGGTTGATTAAATTCTTTTTGTAGTCTTGTCTTATAAAGGAAAATATTTACAGATTTAGAAGTGTCTGAGGATGACTGACACAGTGTGTCCCCTCAATTGACAAACTAAAACAATTATAGATTAAAAACTAACAATGACAGAAATAAATAAATAAAAAAAAGTCTTGATGGGGAAGGGAAATAAGTTTCATTTATCCATGTCATTTTTTTCTCAAGTTTTTTAAGAATTTTTTTTTACCTTGGTTGGATAGGACAGCAAATGGATGCTGCCTGTAGTCAAAGTAGTGACTGCTGCAAAATGGGCTACAACCTCTGAGTGTATGTTGAGTGCACCTGGCAAACAGCACCCACAAGTTTTTGATCCCAAATATTTTCTTCTTTTATTTTATATTTGCAATTAAATCTGGTAAACAAAGAACCAAACACAGACAAATACTTGTGCTTTAAAATATGGAACAGAGAAAGGAAAGCACTCTGTTCTTCAAAGGAATAGAGTCAGGGCTCAAAGTATCAGGCCTCTATTAACATCAAAAAGGTGTAAACTCAGAAATTTGATTTTGGTTTTGATACCTTGACTCTACACAGTTTATATGTTTATGATTGCTTTGTTAATCAAACTCTCTTGAGTTTAGGTATGAAAAGAGAAGAAAAGCTCAAAACATGACTATCATGCCATCATTATTCAGAGGTCATGAGTCGTTTAAACTGCAGAAAAGTCTCTGTACAACAACAAAATCAGAGCACTTACAGACTCATGTACAGTTTATCCAAGACAAGATAAGAGAGAAAAAGCCATCTGACTTTGATGGTACAAAATGAACATTTACACAAGCAAAAAAGTTATTGCTGACTGATGCCTCAGGATACACAAAGATCCCGTAAGTTCAAGTGTATTTAGTAATTTTGGAGCTTTATTTAAAATCAAGTCATGAGCTGACCGAGTCCGTCTCTCTTCTTCCACATCTAAAATGTGAAGTAAGTGTAAGCGTTTAAGAACTACTTCATTCAGTGTGCTCAATGATGATGTCCTTTCTGAATTGTTTCGGTGAAAATATTGTCGCAACACGTAAGAGAACAGTGACAAATCAGGACTTAAAAGCCTCGTTCATGTCAACATTGATTTTGTGTTCTGAAACTTTGCCTGGAGTATGGCACATGACTGTACACTCACAATGACTAAAATGACTGAATAGCATCCATCAGTGTAATTGGGAGACATCCTTTAAATTGATCAAATTATGCAGTGCTGTATAAGATACACTGGAGCTGGTCAGCAACTACAAAAAAAAAGTATATATAGTATTTCTCCTGGTGCAAAAATGTGAGCTTATGCATGGATCCAGAAGTCCCTGCACCTTGCAGTGTGTGCATCTCTTGTGGAGTTCCATCTGCTTACAAACCTCTTTTTACTCTAATGCCTTTCCTTTATTTCCTTTTTTTTCTTTTTATAAATTACCTTTTCTTAAGTACAGGAATAGAAAACAAGTTATACAGCTCAATGATTAGCATTCATGCAACAGAGCAATCAGAGCCTGAAATTGCACTGAAATTACAGAAGCTGTGAAAATTGATAAAAAAAAATAAATCGCTGGAACAAGGTTAATCTAAAAATATCACGTCATAATTTTTAGCACTTGCACGCAAATCATCCTGTACGAAACAAATGGAAAACAAAAAAGAACAAGTGGAAAAACAAATCTGCACATGATAGGTTCCACTTCCTGGCAGTTGGAGGAAAACCAATATTTCATACATTTCACTTCCTTTGATGAGAAATATAACCTACTCACTACAGAAAATACATAAACATCTACGATTTAAGTTCATGCTTTGTATACTCATGTTTCTAGGTTGGCTGAACAGGCCTGTGTGATACAAATTAAAAATCTGGCGAACAGTCCCAATCAGCACAATTAATCTAAAGAAATAGATGTACTGATTATAAACTTAACAGCTTTCTATTGAAAACTGAAAAATACTGTCAGCAGCAGCATATAGCTTTTATGCATAACATAACAAACAGTTCAAAGACTTCCTCACCATTTGACAAATAACAACTGTGCACTGAGAAATACATTGAAGGTTGGATGAGTGAAAAGTGCTGAATCAAATTGTTTTTGTCATGTTGTTGATCAGTGAGTCTCCTCTACCTCTGGATCGAGTGTTTGTCTCAGACCTCTGTGCAATTACGGAAAGTGTTTTAATCTGCATTTGTAACTATATCTTCAGTGCTGGAGAAGTCATTGTCCCACAGCATCACCATGCAAAGACACAAGAATAGGAAACAAAGTGGGACTTTTATTTTTCAAAGCCAAAAAACATCATAACTTTATGAAATATGATGACTTTTTTTATATAACAGACTCACATCCTGGACAAACTCAGAGTAAATCATATAGCACAAATGGCAGTATATGAATTCACAGATTAATAAATTAAGACCAACAATATGTTTTTCTGCCTTTATGAGCAGTTTTGCTTCTTATAATTAGCTTGAAAATCCTTCCTGAGGCAGAATTTTTGATAAAAACCTGCTTTAGAGTCTGAAATTTCTTTTCTTTCATCAATACCACAAACGCTTTTTGGTATACACAGAAATAACTTCTTTAGGATCACATGGGTTTATTGAAAAAGTTTTGGGTGAAAATGTGAAACGAATAAGTCGACAGAAAATGAATAAAAGGGAAAATAGATTATAACCTCCCTCTATCCCAGGCTGGTGTTGATGCTTGGCTTGATTGATAATCATGCGCAACCTTTTGTCAGTTTTGTTGCTCTATACCTTCACACTGTAATGGAATTCTTTCTCTTCAGCAGCTATTCAAACTTAATCCCTTTAAATGTGCAGATATGCCACAAAGTATTCAGTTATTATGTCTTAAACCAGCTGTGTACGTTTTTTTATTAACTGAAAAATGTTGCTGAAGATCCTTGAAAAAAAATCATGCACTGCCTTTCTGAATTTAACCGGTCCTCTGAGCATAATACAAACACTTAATGGCATTTTTTAAAAGCCAAACAGAAACGCTCTCAATACGAGCAAAATCCTTCAGATTTTTCTGATTTTTTTTTGTATGAATCCCAGAAATTCCATCAGCCCACTCTTATCGAGTCCCTTTGGCGTGTTCATTAATGTGAGGCTATGTGGGGCTTTGGTGTTGCTTTAACAACTACACATTCAATACTTTTATCATTATTTGATGTGCTAATTATTCCTATTTTTCATAATAATTCTTTCATTCAGGAGGCTTTAAAACTTTTGTAACAAAAGGGGATCTCATATTTGCTGAGTGTAAATTTGAAGCAACTGGACTGGCCCTTTAACAAGAAAACAAAGCAAATCATTCTCATTGGTCCAGTTCATACAGATAATTTCATTCATGTATCTCATAGTGACAGTGAGATAAACCAGACCTCTGTCAGACATCATAAAATAATACATTGTGAATGCAGCTCTGGCCATGTTTGAGTATTTGTAATATCTGGAAATAAAACTAACCAGTGAATAAAAAACAGAAAATCACTGCCAGAAAAAGGAGAATGATTTAAACCTCCAAAAGTAAAACCTGTGACACAGAAAGCATGAAAACAGCGTTCCTGTTACACATACGGTATTTTTATTTCCAGTTAAACGCAGCCATTCTGAGGATTTCTTCCTGGAAACGGCTCTGTCTGTATTGAGCAGCTATGAAACACAATCACATCTGAAAGCTCTGATGAAATGGGTAGAGCTTAAATCACTATTTTGGTAAATCAATTGGAAATAAAGAAACAGGAATCAATTTGGGGAAAAAATGTCAAAGACTATTACTTTAATAGCATTCCAAATACTGGCCATTTAGGCAAAATGAAACAAAATAGTTCTCCTGCACACGAAATCCCTCGGAAACAACTGCTTTCTTTTCTGCATTGAATATATAAACCATCGATTGTTTTTCTAAAGTTGCCTTTAGCAGGATTATTCATCTCTCGTGATGCTTACAGCAGTTTTTTATTTTTGAGGAAAGTTTATCTTTGCTAGATATGATGACTGGATTGATTAGGAAGAGCGCACTGGAGTAAATACTGATTTTTTTGTGCTTTTTTTATGAAACAGAATTTTAAAAAAGAAACTTGATGTCCACCATTAGACTGAGCAGGCAATTTATTACTTCAGCAAGATTCTTTTTAGGCTAATATAGAAAGCTCTGTTAGAACAGCATAGGAAAGCTGGAAAGCTCAGCAGATGAGTGAAGGATAGCATTTGTGTTTAAGTTCTATGGCAGCAAAAGAGTGTCTTTCTTGGAACTTGGCAATTTATGATCGAAAAGACAGAAAAAGTAGATAGATCTGCTGTGGATCCACCTCTTAAAACCTCTGTGCTTATGTCTGACAACTCCAGATGTAAAAAAAGTCACTGTTGTTGTTACCTTAATAATAAACATCCCCCATGAAGAAAGGTTTCCTAAGGGTGGAAAGCAACAAGTTGAAAAATCAAAGCTTCACTAAGTAAGAAGTGACCATAAAGAAAATTTAATCGGCCATTGATAATGCTTTTCTTTAGCAGTGAGACAGGACTTCAGTACAAAATTTGATTGAAATATCATTTCATTGATATTGACTCATTTTCTAAGGTTACATCGTCAAAGGTGAACAAGGCCTCTTCAAGAATTTTTGCAGTCAGTTCTGCCTTAGTCTTGATTTTCTTCCTTACAAAGCTTTGCAGTCACACACATTTAAAAGTAACCAGCACAAACTTCATAACTTTAGCATTGTTGTATTAATCATCACCTCTCATAGTTTACATCACACGAAGGGAACAGAATCTATAGATGCTTGCGTCCGGATTGCAGGACAGGATTGCACTCCACTTTCCCTATCAAAGATACTTGGGTCTGGACTTCTAGGGCTGCCTGAGACCAGTCATTATTCACAGACTCTGAAGATTTTTTTCTACTTTGTGAAAAGGCAGAGGTGAAGTGTGCCAGGAACCTTGGATTGGTGTGTGATCCAATTATCCCTGGAGCCACTTCTGCTATTGAGGATAAGTCCCAATGGTAATGTGGAAAAAAAAATCAACAACAACTTTGAATCCTAATTTTGAAGTAGCTGAAACACAAAACACAAATAATCTTCTGTTAAATGTTAACGTGTGAACGGCTGTTAGCCAATATCAAGCGACCTAAAAGATAATTCCAGGTAGCTGCTTGGAAAAATTAGGAAAGATTGTTAACCTGCACACTGTAATTATCATAAAGTACAGGTCTTCCTTCTAATACTGTGAAACATACTTCTGCCTGGGAGGTCTCAATAAATCTTACCACACAGGTTATTTTTTATTTGTTTATGTCACACTCACCTGTCACTTCTTTTTACATGCCAGAACAAGCTTACAAAAACACTTGAATGAAAATAAGGTATCATAGTTATGGTACATGTATACTTAATGTATAGATATCTTATGCTGGATATAATAATGCTATATACCTTGCAGGTTGTCCCAGGTCAATGCATCATTCCAACTGCTCTTACTTTTGGCTGAGGATGCTTTTATAAATTGAGCCCTGGATCTCTTGCCAGCTCTATCCCCTGACATTTAAGCTGTGATAGTGACAATGCATTTCAATAGCCCATTGTTCTGAACCACTATCATCAGTAAAGCCCAGGACCGTGAAGCTTTCTGCTTTTTCACCAAAAAGCAGAAAATGATCATCCATAATCAGACAGCATACAGCAAGATGTCTTGAACAGGAGCATTTCCAGCCATTAGGTGTAATTACACTCCTGTATCTGCTTTTATATACCTCTGTATTCATACCAAATAAGCCTCTCTGCACATGCTAAGACATCAGCCCTGCCTGGCTTTTATGCAGGACAACAGCAGTTTTGGCAGCGGTTAAGAAAAACACCCAAGAAAAGGTAAGCCTGGCAGAACAGACACTGTGGATAAGTAGTTTATGACTATTAGAGGTTCAAGAACTCGTATGATGTTTGCCATTGATTTGTGCTTCAGGAAAGGAGAATCTATGACATATTATCTACTGTGTTCTCCACGAGTGTCACTACTCTTTCTGTATTTGAAGATGCACATCTGTGGCTTTTAAATATCTCCTTTTTTCAAGCTGTGATCAAAAAATCACCAAAATCTTTTAAGCTTTACATTTTCATGATAAACATATGCTCTTTGTTCTGCAGGAATCAGACCCTCTCCATTTTTTTGCACACTACAGTAGGTCCAACTATTTTTTGCCAGATGGCTGTTATTATGCTGGTGCACTGATTCTTTCTGATGGCGGGACATAAAACTCTGTTCTAAAAGCATGCATCTGTGTGATACCACAAAATCCTCGGCCTCAGATACAATCTGCGTGCACATCTGGTTCATAATCACATTTTAAACATTGGTTATGCAATAATCTGTCTTTAATGTCTGTGCCCTGCTGGCAGAGCCTCCTAGTGAATAGACACTGAGCTGAGGCAGAGATAAAGAGATTAGTAAGCCACTAGTAGGTATGCAAACTGTTTAAAACTGTAATAAAATATACGACAATAAGCGGCTGCAGCAGTATAATGAAACATTGGAAACTACAACTGTGACGCATTTTTGGCACTTAATTTCCTTAAGAAACTATTTCTTGCTTTAAGTCCTTTATTATCATGTGAGCCAGAGCTATGAGGTGTTAATTTGTACATGAATAGTGATATGCTTCACAATATGTGCTAAATTTCCCTCATATTTATGTTTTTCACAATAAAAGCTTTAGGTCTGCATGTATCGTATGGTACGTACAGTACTGATATTGATACTAACATCAAAATAATAAGTCAGGAGAGAGTGAAATTGCATTGACTTGTTTATAAAAAGTAGCTCACACTGAAGCCTCACACCATCTAGTGAGAGTTTGACAGTGCAATTTTGTAATCCTAAACCTATCTACTGATGTGCAGTGCCTGTGATTGCACCTAGTGCAAATTACCTAAAAAATAAATAACATTCGATACTTTTTTCTCCCATGAAGCAAGAGCTGATACAACATATCAAAGAGTGCAATAAAAGGTGCATCTAAATTTGTCTGTTCATTTGGCAAGGCAGATATGACAGACACGGTGGAATATCAAAAAAAAAAAAAAAGGTAAAATTGAAAACTCTTCCTTTAAGATGAGTAGCTAACCTGTTCTACAAGAAGTCATTTTGATAGGGTTAAGACAAGGGTTCAAAATGAATGCAAAACTCCTAATAGCAAAAAATTTCAACAGTATTTTATTATGGGATTACATTTAAATTAAATGCTGATTGTCTGTTTGTCTGTTGAGGAAAAGCTTTAAGTTTAATGAAATTACAGTGTAAAATTAATCTTTGTACAAAGCTCCTCTTAAAAATTTCAGAGGTTTAAAACAGTCAGTAGTTTGATCTTAGTGAAACAGAACTGTTCTTGGGTAGACTGAGGGGAGAGTTTTGGAACAGACACCCTTTTCAAAACCAAATCAGAGGACATGAAATCATATGAGTGTAAACAACATGTTCCCGGAGAGAAACAGACCTCTTTAAACAAATAAGTAAATATCAAGTAGGAAATAACACTCAAACACTGTACAGCAAAAGCCAAGTGGCACTTATTGGTCAAGAAATGCTCTGATAATAGCCACTAAATGTTGGCTCATGGAAGTTAAATCCAATTATGTTATGCAGCCTGTTGTTTTCATATCATAAAGGGGCACAATGTGAATTCATGGAAAAAGATGTTTACGTATGGAGGCATTAGTGGCTAATGGTGAAAATCAAAGCTTGAGACAGAAAGTGCAACATTTTCTAGTTTTAAAACATTTTCACTCTTGTATGTTTGATACTTGCCTGTTTTTCTTCCTTATTTCATTTTGTTTTGAACAAATTTAACCAAAACAAACCAAAAAATAAAATGTACATTGTGTTATAATTTAAGAGTGATATAAACATGTAGATGGAAACAGAAAATCCATTGCATTTTATTTCTCAATCTGAGAAAAAACAGGTTGCACTGAGCTTATTAGTAAAACAACCAACTGACTGCAACAAGGTTCTGACATGCCACAGGGGGGCGTTTTCATCTTCCTTCGCTGGACGATTTTCATCAGTACATCTTGAAAGCAACATTTAATTGAATTTTGCAAATTGGTCTTAATTTATTCATAAAATGGAACCTTTGTGCCCTGCTGAAGAATTTAATCGTTTAAACAGCCCTCATATCTTTTCACACAGAGCATGAAAATAATTCTCCAGGCAGTTATAAATCCTACAGTAACAAACTCAAGATTGTGCTCTGTTTATTTGTGTAATTCTTCCAAATGTGTGTGTTATTTTTTATATGCATTAATGCACATGTATAAGGAGACACATAATTCCATGCTGTGAAACACCAATCTGGTGTATGGAAAAATCAGAAGCACTCCTGATTGGGATGCGGGCTCCCCCTTCTCCTTTCAGTTAGGCAGTAAGTGGCCCTCACTAGTCCTGCTCTTATCTCTGAATAAAGTGAATCAGTGCAGTCAGAGCACAGGGCCAGGAAAGCACCTGGCCTTACACAGCTATCTGATTAGTGGAGGTTACAGGCCAGGATGAACTAAGCCAGGCCAGGCAGCACTGCAGACCTGCAGAAGAAATGAACTAAAACAGACTAATTCTATTGCACCATGAACTCCCTTGGAGGCTTAAAGCAGCAGGTCCGAGACAATGCTACAACACACACCCATCTTATCGAGCCAAGAGTCAGGAATGAGGTCTGCAGAGGAGAAGCTGGAGCTTCACTGGTTCAGAACAGCTGATTGGAGTTCCCTGAAGCATGCTTTTAATGATTAAGTTGTTATTATCTGTGACGTCCCCAAGCTTCGAAATTGGCTTATGAAAAAGAGTCCTCCTCTGACATATTTTATCTCAGCTGAAATGAGGAGGGACACACTGGAGTGAAGGCATTAGTGTGGGAATGATGCACACAAACACAAAAATTAAGATGACAAATGAGCTTTGGATTTGTTCTGCTTTTATGTTTTCAGTTAATAGAAAAGTAAGATGCACAATCAAGACCAGAAGATGGTGGACCATGATATGTGATGCTTGCAAGTATCATATACATAGCATGGAGAAGCAAGAAACACTTGATATTTCATCTCATGGAGGATGAAATATTTATAAAACTAAAAGAAACGTTACTATTAAAATGAAATTCAGATCATTATGCCTTCATATATGTCTGTTGTTTAAATATCAGAGGCTGCATGCTGACTATGAATGACTTATAGCGGGCTGTGCTTGATATATAAAGTGACCAACATCTTATTTGATTGTTGTCTTAGAGAAGGTGGATTATTTTGAATTAACAGACCTGAAAATTGCAACTAATTGAAGCCACGTTAAAGTATTTGACTTGCGATGGCAAGTAAAACAGTTTGAATATTTAACAAACAAAATGTGAAAATTAAACAGATCAAATTTTAGAGGTTCATTGTGAGAGGCAGGAGGTCTGATCCCACAATAAATTACTGGGACATTTAATAGATACCTAGAACAGCAGCATGTTGTGTTGACAGGAACTGTTTGTTTATATAGTTTTGCTCCTGACCGACTCTGAGGATGTTTCAGGACAAGGTGAGTTCCATTAGCCTGTTTTCACTCAGTTTGGGGGGAAATGAGACCATTTGTAGGCAAGGAGAACACACAGTGAAGTGTGAGTGCAGATCAGTTGAGTGTATCCAGCTAATGCAGAGACAATCCCAGCAAACATGGTCTTTGCTTTACTTTTTACATCACAGAGAGGCCATGACATAGCTGTGACCCTGCATGCAGCCCAAAAACAATCTTAAGCAACTAAAGTGATACATAATGATTACCTCTTGCTTATCTATTGACACTTGTATTAGGAAACTAAACTTCAATCTGACATTCTCATTACCATAAATCTTGATAAAGTAACAAAGAGTGTCTAAAAACATGAATGGATGCTTTATGATCTGTCTGTCCAAGGTTGAATTACCAGCTGGCTAAATCAGTTTTTTTCTTAAGGCCCTGCTATCAGCTAAGCTATCAATACACTGTGTTTCTTTTAAAACTTGATGTTAAAGACAAAATTCATTAAGAACTTGCATTACTCAAAGCTGATATGAGGAACTTCTGTGATGATTTCCGCACTCCCTGTGGACAAAGTTGTGCCTCCAGTTTTTTTCCTGATATGTCCTGTACATGTGACAAGTACCCAATTTAAGTGTTTACAGGCATTGAAGAACCATATATGGATAAATATACATTTGCATCTGTATTAAGTGCAGTCAGTTTTAACATTAGCAAAAAAAACTTGTCGTATGAGCATTAAGCACAATATCAACTTATACATTTGGGCCTTTAAGGTGGATTGTTTTGACCTGACACTGAGGTCTTTTCACAATGATGATGTTGGGTTATCTTGTTTTAAGATCTTCCTTTTCTAAATTTTTTACACAGATGGAAAGAAAAGATACATAGGAGATATGAGGTGTGCAGTGAGTTTAAAATAACAGCTCCACGTGTAAGTTATTGAATAATAAAAAGCTATTTAAACGGCTGAATAACTGTTAAATGAAATAAATATCTTAAGTTGATGAGATAAGTTGTGTTTTTGGAGATCAGAGTACAGAACCATCTGTTCTGTTTTTAAGAAAAGTGTGTGGCAACCGAGATGTCTCTCAAAGGAACAACATGCTTTCTCTGTTTTACCTCTATTCTGCTAAATCTACCTGCCTTGTCTCATTTTCCACCTGTAAAGCTTCTAACCCTGCTCTGGCCACACGGCCACACCCTGTTGCACAACAGCTAAGCGGCTGTGGATGAACAGTTGTTGCATGGGGGGCTTTTATTCCGGTATGAGCAGGTTTTTGACTTTCTCCCCTCCATCACACACAGGAACGATGAAATAGTAAGTGCAGAGTGAACACAGAAAAGAATGACAGGAATTCAAATATCAATAATTTAACTGTAATCATGTGGCTCAGTAACCTACAAAATGCAGTCTTCTCTGTGAGCACTTACACTCAAGATTTCACATATGAGAGCCTTTCATGAATTCTGACGCATGTGATGAGATTATTTTTTACAAGTTGCTTTGGCGATATATAGCTGCCTGTAGAAGAGTAACAAATCGCTATTAACGGAGCAGAAATCCCCCCATGACACTCACAAAATAATATGCCAACCAACAGCTGTTGTTGAACGTCCACTTCCGTCATGAAGCAGACAGAAAAACACCCTGAAAGACAGTTCTGCAACATTTAAATCACACAGCCTTCTGTGTTCCTCCCTTTGCTGAATGTGCAGAGACAGGTGTTAAAAGGTGTTGATGGATGGCATTAGAGAGGCAGTCGTTTATCTTTATAGATCCTTTTCTTTTGAGGGATTGGTGTCAAAACACTGGCTTCTTCAGACAATACCACAGTTGTCTTTGACTGGATTTTTAGTCTGGAAATGTTTGAGTCATGCCATCAAAACCTCTATACAGCAAATAGTAGGTTTAAAATATACCTCTTTTCTGGACACATGAGTGACATTGTGTTGAGTTGTTAAGTCCACTATCAACATAATTGATTCTGAGAATGCCACATACACTAAAAAGGTTCTTCAATCAATAACATTTCATTTGGGTATATATCACTCCTGAGATATTTCAAGGCCACATTTTTTTAACCTTTACTGAGTTAACACATTCTGCATGACTGCGTGCTCTCAGTGTTCTAATCTACTTTCATGTTAAATTCAAGTTAAGTCAGCTTCTGCTTCAAAAACCTTCAGGGAAGCAGCCTTAAATGAAATGCAAACATTTTCAAACATGAAGGTTTGGATTTTAAGGAAAACTTGTCAGTATTACCACTTTATACCTTGTGGTACACAAACTAGCAAAACAATGCTCATGTCAGGTTTTTGTCTCCAAGATTTTCTTTCCAGGATCAGTGTAAATACGACAAGAAATCAGACATTCATTCTCACAGTGTTTGTCAGAGTTATCTTAAAAAAGAAGTGTCAGTTAAGCTATGAACATTGATCAACCTTAACAACTCATTGTTCAGGTTAATTGGTGTTAAATGTAACCATTTTTCTACAACTGTGACCCATTGATAGCTTATTGATTTAGTTGCAGTAATTTGTACCTGGGGAGACCTCAGAGGTTTGTAAGTTGTCACCATGGAAACCTCTTGTTTCAGTGATGCAAAGTGTCTGTAGCTTGTGATTATGGAACAGCTTACGTTAACTGAGAAATGTACATGAGAAACAAATTAAAACTTATTAGTTAGCTGTGTAGTCATGGCTTTGATTATGGAATGAAAAGGACATTTTGTGCTTTCAAAAAAAAAAAAAAAGGAAATTGAGAGGTTCCTGATTAGGGATTTAAGATTTTTGGGATCCTAACATACAAATAAAGAATTAAAAGATAAAAGAATAAGTATGCAAGCAAACAAGCAAAGAACACATCTCCACACAACAGTTTTATCCCATAAAATGAGCCAACAAAAATGTGCTGCATGGTATCTTCTTCTCTACCTACTAATCGACATTTATTAAAACATTTTGCACTTCTCAGGGTCTATTTTCCTAAAAAAAAAAAAAAAAAAGCAGCTGAGTACTTTCATGCTTTGTGAACTATATTTGTTGGTTATAGGCCTACTGCGTTGTTGAAGAAGTAGCCTACATGAAGATACAAGCAAAAAACCTGGACTAAAGCCCTTATTTTAGGTAAAGTAGGCCTTATATCAAAACAGTGAGACATATGTGGTCGACTAAAATATCTCACAATATTTGTTTTCTTAACATGGTGGAAATAGTTGTGGCAGATGCACTATGAAAAACTGAAATCTAAGTATGGGCTAATGTTTTATTTTTAATAAAGTAAATCTTTGTAGTCTTGATATGAGCTGTTTTTACCAGACCAGTACAACAAATATCTTATTTCAAGTTATTTAAAGACCAAAATGATGTCTGAATCACTTGTAATGTTAAAAAAAATTCTAATGGAGTGAGAAAAAAGTTTCTTGTGTTAAGGCATTGCTCTAATATTAAGAAACTTGATCAGCAATTTTTTCTTGTCCCATTGGTGGATTTTTTTTATATGTTTCAAGCAATTCAGACATCATTTTGGTCTTTCAATAACTTTGAATATTTTTCTAGACTGGTCTGGTTAATGTGGCTCACATCAAGACAAAAAAGACATTTTTAAAACTAAAAATAAGACAAACACTATAGATTTCAGTTTTTTCTTGTGTGTATGAGTAAAATACTTTTGTAAAATAAAACAAGGTTTAAATTTCAACTACTTAAAAGAGAACTAATGTATTTGTTAATGTTTTTTGTTTTTTTTTTGCATTTTCTGTTTATCTAATGAGGATTTTTAACCATTCCTGAGATGAGTTCGAGTTGCCTTCACGGACTCGGAGCTGCAATCTCCGACTTCCGCGGTGTCCTTAAAGGCGTCGTGGTTCCTCGGGATGGTTGTACCCTCCCTGCCCTGCTGCCTGCTGCCCAGGCTGACTGCTCGGGGCTCGGGATGACGCCACCTCTCGCTCCGCCCCGGCGCAAACTCGCTCTTTGCGTTCATTTCATTCCTCTTCTCATTCCGAGCATTCTTCGCATCTCTGTCAGTGCGCGAAGCGATTCACCTACACCTTCCTGGCTGGCCCAGAAACACCAGAATAACTTGACATAGTATTAAAATAACCCCGTAACAGCCCATTATCTAAAGAAAGGGACATTTTTATATGAGATATCAATAACGAGGTAAGTTTCAATGGTAGTTGCAGGTATCCAAACTGGTTGTGGACTTCTGTTCACGGGGTTCTGTGGACATCTTTGGAGAAATTGGACGAATTATCGAAAATGTTGGCTAATTTAAATGTTTTTACTCTTTATCCCGTGGCGGGAAGTAACGTTAGGTCGCCTGTTTCCATCGCTGAGATAGATGGCCGATTCTGGTCGCTGTTGCAACAGGGTGCTCACTTTGAACACTCACTGCTGTAGCCTATGGCTTTGACATAGCAGCGAAAATCTTTGACATTTTTCACATTTTTTGAAAAGAAGCCCGGTCCTACGCCCCTATGAAACACCTCAGATGCCTTTTTACCCTGTGTTAGATCCCGAGAAACTCCCAAAGGGATTCGGGAGGAACTAATAATATTACAGCACGAATAACATTTTTGGACAAGATGACGGTTGAAAACGTTGCTGTTTTGCTCTCCATAGTTGGCTCAGCCGGGAGTTGTTGGACCTTTTACGGACCACCTCGAAGGAAACGCCGCGGAGTGACTTGTTGCTTCAACGCGTTTTGTCGGTGCTTTTTGGAAAACGCCACCGAACTTTTGTGTAAGTAGACGGTTTTTTTGATGTTTCCCTCAGGAGTCCGTGTGCTCTGTTCTCCATGTTGTTACTGTAAATCTAACGGCTGAAACGGAGGGAAAGGTTTGCCCCGAACTCATCATAGTAAAGCTTCTCTGGGTCACTCCCCAGCAAACTTAAGTCCCCAAATAAGGTACTGAGAATTATGTTTATTTTCATGTGAGCTTTAAGACTAGTATTATAGAGACCTAGAGTGACCCAGCCTAAAATAAAGTCTGTGATAGAGTTATTTTACATCACTTATGTTTGATGTTGATAGAGCTGCTATTTATGGTGCCTTTCATTGTTTTCCTGTACCTTCATTTACTCTGGAAAATGCATGCTCAGCTAAAAGTGAACTGACTGTAGACCAGCTGTGAGTGTGTTTGCCTGTGTGTCACAAAGTTTTACTCCTTACAGTAGTTTGATTCCCTTCACTTTTTCAGCGTGGAACCACTCTTACCAATGCAAATTGAAGGATAAATAAATGGGCCTAAGTCTTGTTACACTACTCGACTTAATATTTGCTACTGTAAATTGTTAGATTTGGTTTGCTCTGAACAAACAGCTCAGTCAGGTCATCAGGCCACAGTTTACACAGCTCAGATATGCTGCTGTGATTCAATCAATGACTCTTTATATTTCTCAAATTTTGCAGATAATTACCAAATAAATCTTTATTTAACCTTACAATCTCTCTTGTCAGCCGATGCTGACATTGCATGATGCCATTTGATATAAAATAATCTGAAAAAAAATCTAACAGACCGACTTAAAAAAAATGTTAGAGTTGATGTATTGTAATCAGCTTAGCATAGGCTTGGCAAAACTGAGTGGATCACAGACTTGAGCACGCTTTAAAAGGAGGTTCTTAAACAAAAATCAATATTCTGTCCATACTGCTCCCAGATTTTTCATATTAATATAAAAAGCAGCTGGTTACAATGACTACTCAAATATGTTCTATCAAACCATAAAGTTTCAGTGAACATATAATACCATTCAATGGATCGTAGAAACACATCATTTTCTGTGCAGATAACATGAAAAGGACTGTTATCATTTCAAGGAAATAGTCCGAATGCATGCAAGTGCAAAACCAGACACGTCACAGTGTAAATCACCTTTCTTGGTATAAACAAAAACATCAACAACAACAGCAACAAAACCCATGGGGGTTTAAAATAGTTTCTTTGTTTTCAGCTTATACAACCAGTGGACCTGTTGGAGGGGAGCCTGCATAACATTTGTGCAGTAATAGGATGTAGTCTTTGTTTGACTGAATGAGACTTTACCTCTAAAATTAGGAGTCCCAAACTCTCCAGACTGTCTGGGGTAGTATAATGCAGCACTTTAAGAATTAATTGCTGTTAATCAGAGAAAACTGAGTTGTTTTCATTCATGGTAGGGGTGAAACTGAGCATGTCTCTTCACATATATTATGATTAAGCTTAGTTTTTTTTAACAAATTTGGAATTTGCCTTCAAAGAGGAAGAATTGTGATAGCTAGTGATTTCTGAGAAGAAAGGCTAGTGTCCTTGTGGATATATTGCATCAAAGTCTAAACTTGAATGCATTGTTGCTTCACCTCTTGTTGAGGTCTGAGGGCAGCACTACAGAGAGTGCAGTCTATCTGTTGTGAAGTGTGGAAGGAATAATGTGTTTTTGTGAAGGGCAGAGTGGACTGTGTTACTTTTAGGATTAAATGACTCTTCTTTTCTTCAGTTGTCCACACTGGATGGTGTTCAAGGGTTGTAGACTTTCAGGGGACTTGTTTAGGGAAAAATATCTGTCAAATATCTTTGTTCATTTAATGCTATGCAAGTAAACATGAAAAAATGTTGATTTTACAAATTGGAAAAACTTGGTCTCTTTTTCCCCTGTCTTCAGCTCTGCAGAATTCTACATTACATTATTATTTTTTTCCTACTGGAGAATCTGCAATGCAAACTGATCACTTATTTCTTACAACTTATTTTTTATTTCAATAAAAATCTTACATTTGAAAATCATTTTAAGTACTTGCTTGTAAATTTCATCAACGGACAGTAAGAGATGCTCTGTTTGTGTGAGTGTGTGAGTCACAACAGACTGCTGGGGAGAGGCACCTGTGTAGTGTGTGTGTGTGTGTGCTGATGCAACAGGTGCTATGGAGCAGTGATGAATTCATTTCTTTGCATCTTGCTTATAGTAGCTGTGCGTAAGTCCATTGGTATTTTCTTTTTAAACTTTTACTGTAGATTTGAAAAATAAGAAATTAAATTACTCAATAATATTGAACTTTTGTTCAAAAACTGTGCAGCATGAAAGATCACATTTTATTTGGGTTATCAGGTAAATACAAGTCATGGCATATTTTGAATGACTGCATGTTTGTGAGGCCTGTTTTTTATCACTTCAGTGCTTTTCTGTAAATCTAAAAACTGTTTCCTTGAGCGATAAAGAGACAAAACATTTACCTCTTTGTGATTGTGCTTGTATAACAAACCTTTGTTAACCATCAGATTAGTCCTAAGATCTTTTAAAGCTTGGGTGTTATTTTGTTGTTACCAACATGAGTAAAAAGCTGTGGTATGTTTTATTTGACAGTGTCAGTTAGCCAAATATACATGAATTAGCAGGGAAATTGATGTTAGGAATAAAAGCTTTGATCGTTAGAAATAAAGCAAATATAATGCATGCATGTTGCAAGGAATGTTTTCTATTTGTAGTGACGGCCTATGAAATTCCTCATGGGAACGTGAACACATTACGTGTCCTGTGTTTTAATTGAAATGATAATTTGCAATAATATTTTTTGTTATGAAAATCCCAGGCTAGCAAGAGATCTGTGATCTGTAATTGAATCCGGCCACAGAGTCATTAATCGTGTAATTAGATGTGATGTGTGGCAGGGGGAGAATCACATCAAAACATCAGTGTTCTCCTCGGTCAAAGCATGCTTTAAAAAGAGGACACTCCTGCAGGCTTCCAGACTGTGTGTGCCCTGAGGTAAACTCTGGTCTAGAAAGGGAATTTTAGAGTATGCGCTGCTGCTCAGCAGTTTGAGCAGGGCCCACTGAGGCCAGCCGAGAGTGCCACCAAAAAGGAAAAGCTGGCTCAAAGCCACTGACGTCATCTAAGTAAATCTGCTTCAGTGCTGCAGCCATAAAATGACTGCCAGCTACCGAATGCACTTTGGCCCTGTCAACCACCTTCGTAAGAGAAACACATTTCTTTTTTTCTCCTTGTGCATACTTATGGAAGACGGGCTTGGCTCAAGTCTATTCCCCAGTCTATTTGCTGGAGAGAAGTAATTGATGTTTTCATCCAAACATCACAATTCAGGTGTGAACCTTTTACTTTTATTTAAAGGACCAACCAATTGAGCTTTTCTGACTCCTTGAAGTTATACTGCTTTAATATCCCAGCCTTGTAATTTGTACCATATGGTAGTCACGTGCAAGGGGAAAAAGCATTCATACAGCATATTGCCTAAGCCATTCATTATTGCCATACAGTGCCTCAGAAGGTATTTCCGTGTCCTTTTTCCTCCTACTCTTATTTGAATAAAGAAGACAAATGAATGAGCTGTTTGTGATCACACACATGAAAAGCAAAATGTACACCATGAATCATTTGATGAGTCAGTTTCTGAAACCACTATAAACATTTTCAGTTCTAAACCACAATGATGGCAGGAAATCTCAGCTTCAACAACTTCCTCTCTCAGTGCTGCCTGGCCATAGTAGTGGTAGTGGTGTTCAGCTTCCCACTAGTGAAAGGAAAGCTATGGAACAAAAGGCACACAGTCACTTCATTTACTGAAACTGTGTATAATTTGTGGCTTGTATTTAGATGCTGGTTATTCAGTCTCTCTGGCACCGTGTTCCCCGGTCGTTGCTTGTAATAAATTCTCACAAGACCTTTCATCAATGGTGCCTGTATTGTTATCGTGGCGGACACAGATCGGGCAAGCTCTCTCTGCCCTGAAGGTGCCCTGGATTCAGCGGTGGCACAGATAGACTGGAGGGTAAGCTCCCAACATTAATATGCAGGCTGTGCCCGCTAAATTAGTTTGGAATTCGTCCTCGGGACACAGCAATGAAGTATCGTCCAGACTGTTTTTGTCTCTGTTTAGTCTGTTTAATGGACCCAAATCGTACATCTTCAATAAGGAGTCTTGTTGGTTTGTAATTAAATCATCAGCATGGGTTAGCAATGGTTCAACAAACAATAGATCTTTTATCATTCTAGTTTTTAGAGTTTATATAGTCAAGGGATAAATAGACGGGTGTGAGATGCAGATATCACTAACTTCTTAAATGTCTCTCAATGAATCTGTGTTTCTTTGGCTGTTTTTTGTCTCAGTAACTGACTGGTTTTGACTAAATGACCAATGTTGGGCAGTCTTATGAAAGACACGTTTTCCAGTTAACACTGAGTGATAACTTGCTTGCTATATGCGTTTCTTACAAGGTAAATTCTGTAGTCATGTTAAAGGCTCTTGAAGATGTGTACCCTGTTTTTAGTGACTCTGCCTATGAAATTTTTCAAGTGGCCTTTTCACACTTTTAACCCTCACAATTTAAAGTCTTCGCTGTTGGACAAGCATATTTAATGAGCCAAAGAGAGGAGATGACTTCAAAAGCTTACTGCAAAAGTCAGGGTCTTAAGACATGAAGCTTTTGTAGAAGTGTTAAAAAGTGCAGTTCATCAAGCATCCACTTGAGGCTTTCTGTAGAAACACAGAAACCACATACACACCAATTAACAAAACATCTCTACACAAAAACAAAACAAAAAAGACATGTAGAAAAGTATAACCCACAGATATACTATAGATCTCAGAACATGACTGATGTTTATATCAGAAGTGTAACCCCAAGCACATTATTATTAATAATGTGCTTACCTTAGATTTATTATGCCATCATTTAGGATGTGAAAACATGTCATCATTAGAGGGTCACAAACATTGCTTGACAGAAGCTAAGCTGGTGAGGCTGCCTGCAGTGTCTGCAGACGTTTGCTTATTTTTTTTTAACTACTTTGTGGGCTCGTTGACTGATGCCTTTTTTTTTCAAGATGCCACAAATCAGTCTGATTAATTTACCCAGCAATTAATCGGTCTACCTCTACTTTAAATGCTAATCTAAAATTGGGGGGGTCTGCTGTAATAAGCAGGGTTTCTGATAAAAAAAATAAAGCAGGGGCAAGAAAAACTTAAGTACACGAGAGGGTAAAAATAGCAAGAGACAAAGATGAAAAAGAGGTGAGTATTAGCGTGAATTGGCAGAGCCAAATGCAAATGGTGGCCTTCATGCTCATCACTATGATTTGTTTTTTCATGCCCATCCGCACGCGTCCTGAATGAGCCAGCGGCCAGCCCTCGGCCTGCGCTGCTCTCATAACTGTCAGGAGATCCTTTATCTGACGGACCTTTATTTACAGCTTTAATTTCCTGAGCTTTATGTGTTCCGCTCACTCTCCACACCACTGTGACACGAGCACGCTGTCTGGAATGCACTGCAAATTTTTGATAGGCAAATGTCTTCTGAGCTTTCATTACGTTTCATGTCTGAATAGTAAACTGTTATTTATTTATTTTTGTATTACAAATACACAGCTAATCTTTCCTCTGTTGTGCTGTGGAATACCTCATAGACATGCATCTGTCTGAGCTGCACACATATCTGATGTTGTCTAGGTCATGTTGTTGCTACCTGCTTCTCAGTCTGCAGCAGGTGGAGAGGGCTGCTTTGACAGAACTTGTAAATCAATCCCATTCTCTGGCAAACAAAGATTGATCCCACAGTGGTCTGATGGTTACTGGGCGCTGGGATCCAGGCCTCACGTTTGAGTGGGATGATATCAGACAGATTCACAGCACCTAAGCCTGCCGGTTCAAAGAGGCATGAAATAAACACGAGGCCTTTGCCAATAACAGAGACAGCATAAGTGAGATTTCTAGCCTTTGCAGTGGACCTTCGGAAATTGGTATTAAAACCTTGTTTATTCATTCATCTGTACAACATATTTAGTCATGAAACCTAAAGGGGAATCCAATACACAATCAATAGTTTTGTCCTGACATTTTGCTGTAGTTTAATGGTGACTTACTGCATGAAGTCTGCTTGAAAGTGACTGAGGTAATTAAAATTTTCTTTTCCTTTCATTCCTTTTCCATTTACAAATAAAATGGCTGCAGGTAAAGTGTGTGATTCAAAAAGATTTTTTTTAATGGAGTCCAAGATTAATATTCATTACTGCTCTTGTTTGGTTGTTTTTGATTTATTCTAAACACTAGCTGCATTCCCTAACTTTACCTTGAGTGTGATTTTTTTTCTTACATGAATTTCAAAAGTATTTCCATTCCACATTTTAATTTGTTTAATTGTATTTTGCGTTCTGTTGGCAACTGCCTCTCAAGGTCCTCAAAGACCTGCTGTCACACACTTCATTCCATAAACATGCTCTTCCAAGGTGATTAATTTGTTTTAGTGACAGAAACTAAATGGAATTTCTGCGTCGTCTGTCATTGTGAATGTCCTCAGTTGGTTACATGTTGCTCAAAATGGAATACTTCTGACATTGCTGTTGTAATTATGCAAAGGCCAGAATATGTCTTTACAACAGGCTGAAAATGTTGAGTTTTGAAATCACATGGTAATTATAGTTTTACACACTGTGGCCTTAACTACTGTGGGCCATTATGGGGTGCACAAAAGTCATTCACGGAATCATTATTGCACCCTCTGAGATAACAGCACAAAAGAACTCCACATGGAAAATTACATTTGAGACCTCTCATCTGCTATTTCATTACCTTGCTCTGTCTGATGGGTGAAATGGGTTCTCTTAATTTAAGGAGCTGAATTCCAGCTTGGTGAGTGGTTTATGTAATCTCACGGTAAGTGTGATTTCCCATAATGCCATGTCACAGCTACTACTCTGCTTAGCTACCACGTTCACTAATTGCATTGCAGGCTATCTTCGCCCCACATCTCAAAAAATAAGACCATTTCTATGGTGCAAACCCTGCAAAGACAGAAGTATGCACTTATCTGTGAGCAACAAGTGTGTCCACGGGTGACATTCATGCCTTTCTGTGACAGTCATAATTAGCCCGCAAATTCTAAGGCCCTAAGAGATCATCTTCATTGACAACCCCTCTGGGTGATTCATCTGTTGCATGCGGCAAAAGCATCCAAAAGATGTCACAGGCTGCAAAGAAACTTTTCTATAGAGAATAGGGGTGAATTTTATCCAGGGTTATGTCAGTGGTTGTATAAGGATGTCATTAATGAGCGCCGTCTTCATGTGAACATATAGAAAATGGTATTATTTATTAAGTAAAATGATATTAAGATCATTCAATGTTTACTGGTTCTGGTATGTAAAAAAGCATCAACTGAGCATTTACTGTGTTCACAAGTAACCTTACCCCACATCCTTTTCCTCTGTCAGTGCAAACACTCATTTCCTCCTATATTGCTCTACCACATCCCACACCATATTGGTAATAATTTGACTTATAATAAACTAAATTGAAGTTCCCACTGAGCAGAATCTATGAAAATGAATGAAATTCTGAAGAATAATCATGCCGCTTACATTTCAAACTGCTCTCTGCTCTTGGACCGACAAACACCAAATAAATTTCACCATTCTAACTGTGGCAGGTTAATTGCCAGTCATAAACTGTTTCCACATGGCTGCATGTAACCTGTTGTAGAAAATCATAAAGTTTACCATATGTTCTCAATAATGTTTAATTAATTATACAGTTTTTGTTACAAAGTAATACTCAAATCTTAAAATAAATTATTTATCGGTGCTGGATTCATGCATTAGCCTGCATCCATGTTTTATTGATGTTCATAATGTAACTGATTAGTCTGCACATTCTCCCCACACCTGTTATTTGCTGCAGTTTTGCATTGCACTGTTTATGAATCTGTTGTAAACTTAAAACCAAAGTATTTAAGAGAGTTTTAAGATGAAGATATAGAAAGACATAAAAGTTGATGGTATTTCTATGTTGCTGTTTAATTTACATCTCTCCCTCTGTTTCTTTAAGGTTTTTTATTTATTCATTTTTTAACAAGCAGCCCATCTATGTTGAAACATACATGCAAAAAGATTTTAATGAGATGAACTATGCAGAGGTCAGCTTTTGTTCAACAGAGTGGAGTAAAATTGCAATTCTCAGTCTCAGATTTCTTAGTAACTTGTTGGTAAAACTTTACTTTTGCAGTGGAATCCAGATTCATCTGTGAAAATGTTCTCCAAAAAATGACCTCAGGGGTTGCTGCCCTGCGTTGTGTTGCTTGCTTAACTGGAACACTTGACCTACTATGTCAGAGATCAGTGTGAAACATAAGGAAATAGCACAGTTGTACAGACATCCGAAATGAGTGATGGTTTATAAAACTGTGACTTAATTTATCCACAGCTGTTGGTTTCTGTTGTATTTGTATGAACTGACTTTCAGTTGTCTTCAGATGATGCAGCACAAGATTAGACACAGCTGATGGCACTGTGAAAAAATGTTGTTGTGTAGTTTTTGCAGAAACTCAAAGATTTTAAGCATGTAAAATTGTAAATAGAATTGTCTAAGACATGATTGCAAGTGTAGCTATTTCACCCTGGCTTTATTTTATTTTCATCCAAACCTGCATTTCAACATAGAATGCATATTTAAAACATACGGCAGTGATAAATCAGGGTTATGTGCTTGAGTAAAAAAGACTGTTTTTGAAATTAGTGGAGCGGCTGGGTTTTTTCTTTGTGTGACTGGTTGTCAGACAGGACAGTGGACGGAGTTCATGTTTAATAATTCACTGGGTGCTACTGTAACAGTGTGTATTTCCTAGTGTGAGGTTTAAGGAAAGCACCCTCAGAAGAGGGGAATGCCAGTGTGTTACAATCAATCTAATGAAATGGACACAGAGAAGCCAGTGTGCATAAAACAAAAACAGAAACATAGATGCTCGCTGTATCTGTAAAGAAGTTTGGGAGCAAGTTTGAGTTTGAAAGTATTATACATTCACTATACCTTGAAGCGCCTTATTGTGGGTGCTCTAGTTTAGAAGTAGACCAGCACTGAAGCTTTAAAAAACACAGTTTGAAACAGCTTTTGACTTGATGGAAGCTGGAAGTGATTATGAGCACAGTTCATCATTTGGTTGGGATGAGAGAAGCACATCTCGAAAGAGTCCTGGGCCTTTTAGTGGTTGAAATGGAAATTTTTTTCCCCCTCCCTCATCAGTTTGTGAGTTCGTTCTGCAGTGTCAGCAGTCAGCACACAAAAACAGAATTCAGTAAAAGCTCTCTCTGCTCTCTGGGAGTTTTTTTTTTTCCCCCAACAGCTTGCTCCCATCCCCCCTTTCCCCCTCACAAACTGACATGCAGGAAGAAACATATGCTGCTATTCCCACTTCCTGACAGCTTGTGCTGCTTGAATGGGATCTTGCTCAGGGAGGAAGCAGTTGTCTGGAAAGAGTACAGAGAGTCAGAAAAAACTCACTGAATGTTAGTGAAGGAAAAAAAGGCATACAAGTGGATTAAGGCTAAAGACAGTCAAGGCCCAATCTGTCAGACATCCACTGTGTACATTTACTGAATGTTGGAGGGACCAAGATCACGTGTCCTCTGTTAGTGTGTTTACTTGATTTATGTAGACATGCTACTGTAGCTGTATTCATCAACTTTATTCAGCAGGGTACCATGTATTTACTGTATTTGGCTGAGTTTATAAGAATTTACACTTGGTGCCATACAGTTATATGACAATCTATCAGCATCTATAAGCTGGAAATAGTGATATTGATCAATTATGGTGATCAGCTTTGAGCACATTTCATCAATCAAACACCGCAGAAATGTGTGTGATAACAGCCAAAAAGTTACCAGAGAAGTACAGAATGACCAAAAGCAGAGCTTAACATGGGGCCAAGGGCAGTGAAATAGATGCTGCGCAATGTCTTTTCAGTCACAATAACGATGATATTAAAGAATTTTAATTATGTTTTTGCCATATCCCCCAACCCCACATTATATCATCAACTTAATGTTTTGCCTCTTCCCACTGGGTGCTGCTGAGATTTTTTAAAATTTTTTGGTGAAATACACCTCTCTGCTGTACTCTTTCCTGTTGTACCCTAAAGCCTGCCTTTTAAAACATTCACTGCTCCATGCACTACTTCATTTTGACCTGAAATTGGTACAGTAACATGCTTACATCCTTTGACTGAGCCCCTCTGCTGGGACTGTCCTGTTCCCACGCCTGGGCAAAGCATCAGCCTGCTCGCCAAAATTAGGAGGAAAGTTAGGTGGGACTTAAGCTGTGGAGATGCACTGATTGTGAAACTGAGGAAGTCTTACAAACTTCATGTTTAAATTTTCCAGAGGTGCTAAAATACTTCCATGAGGTCCTCGTTTTCTTTCATGCTTGGCCATGGTGACAAATGAGTGGCCAAAGCTCATTTGTTTCGTCTTTGGGCACCAAACCCATCAGAACGTAGAGTACTCACCAGAGCTTCAGACTAAATTTGAAGAAATCATTTATTGCGTCTTCTGTTGTTTAACAAGAAGGAAGCTCAATAAGTCCAAGAGAGGAACTGTATACTTGTTAAACCCTATAACATCCACTGTAAACCAAGTCAACAGAATTTATGGCGCTGTTCAAGCTTTTCTGGCTGCTCTTACTCCATATTGTACTCTCAAATAAGACTGTGTACCGTGTTGTTTTTTTGGAAGCAGATGTGGCCTGTTCTGTTGTGGAGAGTGACCGTTTGGTTGTGTTTGTTTATTTGGGAATTCCAGGTCTCTCCCTAG
This sequence comes from Thalassoma bifasciatum, assembly GCA_008086565.1. Taxonomy (NCBI): domain Eukaryota; kingdom Metazoa; phylum Chordata; class Actinopteri; order Labriformes; family Labridae; genus Thalassoma; species Thalassoma bifasciatum. Next base: position 1,487,333 of record RPOG01000004.1, read on the forward strand.
TCTGCTCCAAGCTTCAGCTTGGGGAGCCCAACCGCCATCATTGATCCCAGCAGCTGGAGCGGCAGCGAGAGCCCTGCCGAGGACATGGAGAGGATGAGCGATTCGGCAGACAAGCCTGTAGACAATGATGCAGAGGGGGTGTGGAGTCCTGATATTGAGCAGAGCTTCCAGGAGGCCCTGGCCATCTATCCTCCTTGTGGACGCAGGAAGATCATCCTCTCTGATGAGGGGAAGATGTATGGTGAGTGCAGATGTGTGCTTGTGTATACCGTATCTGTCTTTCTTTAACCCTTCATATGGACACTCTTTGAAGCAAAGGCGTCCATAAAGTGTCTTTACAACTTAAGATTGCACAGCAAAGGCAATTGATGTGATATCTACATCAGATTTGTTCTATTTACGGTGGTTATAAGAGTTTTTAATCACATGACATTGGATAGTAATAAAGGTATCATGTTGATAAAAAAGGTTCTGTTTAATGAACCCTTCAAAATGGCTACTCTTTAAGAAAAGGAACAATGTGTGTCACGGTTTATCAAAACAAAATCAGATTTGCAGACTCAGCAAAACTGTAGAACTAAGCATTAAAGAGATTCACCCTCATGTCTATCATTTCGTGCACGGCACTGGAAATTTATGGAGATAAGGACAGAGTTTGATTAAGTGAGGAGTGGACGAACAAGAGGAAAACATTGATGGTGTGAGACAAGCTTTTCAGTGCTCTCCTACAAAATTAGTTCTCTTGTCAAATAAGTTAAAAAATTAAATATCTGTGAATCATTTGTAACATTTTCCTCAGCTTTGTCTGTTCATTTGCTTGCACACTTTTTTTTGTTTAAATTGTAAAGAGACTTTATGGACACCTGATACTGTTGTGAAGTTTTTCTTTTTTTAATCACTGCATAGGTGACCAAAATAGTTCCTCTCCCCATGAGGGGTTAAATACAAAGCATCTTCCAGCATCTGGTTAGCATAACTTAGCATTAACATTCACAGCAGAAGGAAATATCAAGCCTAGCTCTGTCTCAAGATTATCAAGTTTTCTCAGCGTAAACTAACACTGTAAGCCACCAGTGTTTCATTTGGGGTTGTGTTTGGGACTTGACTGGCCTTCACGAAGCAACGATGACTATGGTATAACACAATTTAAGTCCACAGCCTACCTCTATTCTTTAATTGGCTCACCGGCTGTATTGTTGAATTGTCATAAAAAGAAGTGTATACACATGGAAAAGAAAATGAATCCGACGTGGCTCAGCTGATGTAATACAAAGAAGGCTGTCAGAGTCTGTCTGTGCAGTCCCTACTCTGGTTCAAAGTAGTGCAAGTTTGTAAGTAAAGCAGCATGAACTATTAGTCAGTAGCAGATGGTACTGCGGCTGCCACCAGCTGTGCCCCCTCTCCTCCCTCCATTTCCCCCCAATTCCTGGCTGGGTGATGTCATAGAAAGAGGGAATATTTTTTTCTCTGTGGTGTTGGACCATCTCACAGCCTGTCAGTGTCAAGTGAAAGCAGAAAGCCCCTCAGAGCCTTCGCCTGCAGCTGTCATGTGACCCCTCCGGCCAAACAAAATGTAAATTCTAGGAGTTGCAGTGAAACCCCTCAGCTGCCACTACAAAGATGTGGGCTCAGACAACAGGACCCTCCCTACTGTCTCTGCACCCCCCCCCCCCCCCCCCCCCCCCCCCCCCCCCCCCCCCCCCCCCCCCCCCCCCCCCCCCCCACCTCCCTCCACCTTCTCCTCCAAATACAGAGTGAGGCTGCCAGAGAGGCTGTCCCTCTGCTGTGGATTAAAGCATGACAATTTGGTTTTACTGGAGTTATAAATGAGCAGAGCTTAGTGCAGGCCTCTGTGTTAGGGACATTCATGATATGATACTAATGTTCAGCTTTCTTGTAGGCTACAGCAATTAAAATGTCAAATATCCCTTTTTGGTTATTTTTGACAAATTGTAAAACAGATACATTTTATGTCATACATCAAACACCACACAGGTGTTGTTGCTTAAAATCCAACACATAGAGGTAACAACTGTATTCAGTTTTCTTCATACAAGACACAAGTCAAACACACAAAATGTTAAAACTAAAGGTTTGTTCCTGAGCTCCAACAGTACTGCTGATATAAACCTTCAGAAACAAACCAAAGGAGGGTTTTCAGTTTTTTGGTGTTGAATCAACCTTAAAATCTGCTGAAGAGACAAATGTGGTGTTGAACAGAGCTTAATCCTGCCAGATGTGCTCTGTATCTGGTTACAGATTGTCTCAGCAGCAGCAGCAGCAGCAGCAGCAGCAGAATCACTGAGCTGTCTCTCCTACCAGAACTGAGACACAACTGTTAGACACAATGGTTAAAAGGATTTTCATTCATCTTCGGTAATGAAAACTGAAAAGATTCTGTTAGGAAAACTGATACATTTAAACGATATGTTGACAATACTGTTGGCTGTTGAAAGAGCTGTAGAGAAGCAGGTCTTTTAGAAAATAGGTTATAATCCTCTCTCTTAAAACTACAAAGTTTATCAAAAGAAAAAAATGTTTTAAGGTCTTCAGCCTTGGATGTTTGGCTATATCCCTTCTTTAAACCTATTATACCAGCAGCTGTTACAGTCCAGATACAGGCTAAGAATAAATTTATTTCATCTTTAAAACTGTATTCACGGATATTTAAATTTTGAGTTATGTAATTTCCCCCTGATTTCTCCAACACAATTTTTTTAAATTAAGTCTTTTCATCTGTTGTAATTAGCAAGAACATATTATTACACCTGCTTCTATTTTGAGGAGGATTTTTGTGTTTTGTGAAAACAGTTTTTCATGTCACGTACTTTGATTGATTTAAGTATAAATGTAAAAAGTAAATGTTAATCTGTTATCCTCCAGCTTGTATGTATAGATTTTAGATATTGCTTGTATTATTTATTAAAAATGCTCTTAAGAGGATTCAATCATTTTGCTTAACCTAAGGAACATTTTCCAACAGCTGCACAGATATCATTTTGCAAACTATGACATAAACTATCCTGTGTATGTAAAAAGGCAGCTTCATTTTTCAGACTACTTTACTACAGATGCCTTCAGGGATGAGAAGTAACAAATAAAGTGGTCCTCCATGCTGCTTCAAGGGATTGATTTGTCTGAAACAACCAGTGATTTGTCTTTTAAGAGGCGAAGGGTTCAGCTAAGCATGGGGAGGCTGATACAGCGCTGTAATCCAGGTCCATAGGGTTTGTAACAGCCACAGACAGACACTGCACAAAACCTCTTGTGGCATCTGAGATGAAAGTTGGCTACAAGGAGGACAGGTATTTTGTGGTTGAGAGACCCTGGGGATGGCATAGTGTTCCATCCACAGAGCTCAACACAAGAGGAGCTGCCCTGAGTGCCCTTAAGCCCTTTGTTATACCAGGGTAGAGTGCAGTTAATTAGCAACAGTCTCTATAGCAACTGTGTTGCAGTACAAAACAATTTCTAATTTCTGCTTCTTAGCTTATTGTGGTGTTTACCTGAAGTGTTTCGGATGTGCTGAGACCAGTGTTGGCTGGCGTTTTGCCCATCCTCTCAGGCAATAGAAGACACCACATCTGCATAGACTGCTTTGCCTGATACCTTCCACGGCCCCAGAGTTTACTTAGGAGAATATTTTAAAAATAAAGTGATATGGAGGCCACTGGCCCCCAGCCAAAGGCCTAAGACTCTGCACTTGCATAATGCACCTGCTGTGCAAGGCTGCATTCATTTACCCCAGAAATAGAGTTGATAAATGATACAACACGCTTCACCCAAATTGTATGTTTATTCATTGGGTTATGTATTTGCACTGCCCTGCAAGCTAAATGACATTGGTGAATTTTTCTCCGTTATTGTCGGAGAAAAAAAGGGGTAAGAACTGATTTTTATTCCATCTACTCACAAATACATGTTATAATGCGTGCTATGTTTGGATGCTATTGCCCAACCATGTAGTTGGCTTGTTGCTGTTGCAGAAGACATATGACCACCAGCTATCTTTTAAACATATATGGCAATGGTATTTTCTCATTTCACTGTGGTTCTATTACCACCTGTGTCATCACTTCCTTCAAATAATTATACAATCACTGGTTCTGATAAACGGCAGTCATAAACCCTAACTGCTGATATTTTTCATTGCGGTAAAATCTGATATTAAAATGGAGTGCAGTGTCCCCATATGATGAGATATTCAACTACTCGTGAAACCATACCTCTGTCCACATTTGTTGTTTGATGTAAATCTTTTCCTATTACCGCACTGCTGTTTGCTCTGCCATCTCGTCAGTGATCCAGCTCAGACCCCTCCTGTGGGAACTAAGTGGCACTTGGTTTGCAGAGATGCCAAGGATGAGTTAGATATAATGAGCAGACCTGGCTTACCCCCGATGGCCCAGCGCTGTGCTCCTCTGGGGCTCGTCTCACCGGGCCGAGCATGCTCTGAGACAGAGCGAGCGGACCTGATCCTCCCTGCTGGGCAGATAATGAGGAATTCTGGGATCAGCTCAGGCTCCCCGAGTCACCTACATTCACTCAGAATGGAGTGTGAGGAACTTCAATGCAGGAGGGGCATCACACACCTCCAGAATAATCCCTCATTTGTTCCCCTGCCATTGTCAGTGTAAGACTACGGTGTTTTCACACACATGGTAGTGAAAAAGTCCAATTATTTTATGTCTCCCTCAAAAGGAGTAAGTGTTAAAGTGTAAATTGTATTGATGCAGGTATGAAGAGGGAAGGATGAAGTCATTTTGAATTAGCAGTGAAGATTTTATGGTCGTGACAAACTGGTTGTTTTGTTGATGTGGATCTCTATGGAGATGTCTTTTACATTTGTGCAGCCCTGTTCAGAGTCAGAGATCACATGTAAACAGGTCAACATGTACTAACAAATCTAGTTCTTGTTATTTTATTTAAATCCTACTCCAGTCAACAGGTGTTTCTCTTGCAGACAGGAATTTTTATCTTTGCAGTATTTACGTATCTGGGAATGTTCATCAGGTTCTTAAACTCCACTTTATTTTCTCGGATACATCTTCAAGCAATATGTGATGATTCTGAAAATAAGTGTTGCAGACTCTCACAGCAGCTTCATGTGAATGGTTTGTCTAACACTATAGGTTCAGTTTCTTAAGCTCATGACCCATGTGTGTGCGTGTGTTTCTGTGGCTCTGAGAATGTGAAATTAATGAAAATCAGCCCCAAAATGGATCCACATTTGGAGCTCCCCTGTTGCTGAGCAGCAGAATTGATTTTGAAGTGCATATTTTTTCATGGCACTCTGTTTAGGGGCAGATTTCAGCTCAAGCTCATGTCCATGTTTTAGTGACCAAGCATAGCATGTTGTTTTGTGACTCGTGGGATTTCAGTTGAAATATGATGCCCACAGCATCATGATTTTGGGGGTTCATGCACCACAGGGCTGATAACCATGGAGAGTGGTGACTGAAGTGTGAGCAGTACTCTTAATAACAACATGAGATGCCAAAAGGAAATGGTTGGATAGCAAAAAGTGAGACTGTATTTGCCTTTATTGGATATAAATTGTCGACCAATGGTCAAACAATGTACTTCAGACTTCAAAAGATTCTGATTGTTAATGTGTAGCTGCGATTAATCTGTATTCCTATTATTTTTCTAGCAGCCAGAGCAAATGCTCCATGTGATTTCCTGTCTCTGTTAAGAAGTGTTTGCACTGACTGGTTGGATAGCAGGCTGTGGCTCTCTGCCTGCCTGAATCAGGAGCACTCGGGGTGTGTCCCTGCTCTGAGGTCTGTGTGAGGCCCTCTGAGGCGGGCTTCTGGTTTCAGGTTGCACATTCCCAATTGGCTACTTTTGTTTGACTAAAACACATCGGCGACACTCCGGGCTTCTTAAAGATGCAGTGTCACTTTCATGTTCTCTTCAAGAAATCATCTGTTTGGTGCTGATTACATCATATTCTATTGATGAAACACTTTTATTCTGATGAGATCATCTCATACTGATGGGACTATTTTGTGTAATCAACATATGAATGGAATCTGAATGCCAGCATTATTCTCCCACTACACTTCACTGCCAGCAGAGAAGCTCATCTCTTCCTCTGCTGTTTCTGAAATAGAGAAAGCTCTCTCAACACTGAGCAGCAACCCTGGAAACAAAGGGAGCATGTTTTCACCAACATAGACATTATAATCATAAATGTTCTGCTATGGTTTGTCCCTGATAGCACGTGTAACCAATCCTAATTGTATCTTTTTAATCTGGGATAATTCAGCACATCTTCCCTTCCAGATACTGATTATGATACCTGGACTTGAGTAAGAGCTGATACCAAAACACACAGATGCTTTTGTGGTAAAATACAGGGTGTCCATAAAGTCTCTTTACAATTTAAAAACGTTTTACAAAGTCAATTATTGATACATCTTAATAAGATTTGTTCTATAGACCCATCAGTTATCTATGTTTTGTATTTGTGTATTTCAGGTCACTTGTTGATAAAAGAGGTACTTTTAAATGCACCCCTAAAAAATGGCTGCTCCTCACGAAAAGATTCAATGTGTATCAGGGTTTAATGAAAAAAAAACAAGATACACAGACTCAGAGAAACTACAGAACTCAGTACGTACAAGATCCACCATCAAGTGTGATAATTTGTGCATGGCACAAAAAATTTATGGAGACAGGGACAGAATTGGACAAAGGAAGGAGTGGACCACTGCGGGCATCTGAGTAAAACTGATTTTGTAAGACAGACCTGTTAGTGTTCTCCTACAAAATGAGTTCTCCTATCAAATTACTTAAAAAACTTCCACATCTTCTCCTCATTTTGGAACAATTACTACATATTTTTCAATTCATTTGCTTACATGATAATTTTTTTAAATTGTAAAGAGACTTTGTGGACACCCTGCACAATACGAGAAAGGAGAAAAACATTGATTACTAAAATTTTGCTACTTTTGACAGGTATCACTCTCTACTGGAACTGCATATTACAGATGTTAGACTAACAACACTAACTTAGTGTACCTCAGACAGGTTGATTTAAGTAGGCTAATAAAGTTATGGTGTCAGATTCATACTGTTCAGTATTACTCACCACATCACTACTTTATGGCCTATTTTGGTGGCATCAGTAACATTAGTCCTGCTCTTCATTTTTTTTGGAGTATTTGTTTTTTGGGGGGTAAAGTATCACTGTGAGTTACTCTGTTGTAATGGGAATTGTAAAATACCACAGCATGCTCTCTTTTTATGTCAGGTAACTTGGTGATAAGTTTTTTAATCCTCCAGGACCTTACTTCTTCCCACACTTGGATTTGATTTCAGCTTGAATGAAGCCTCTCTGATCTCATCGTTACAAAGAACACGATCCATTACTGCAAAATGTAACTTTTCTTTTATTTATATTTTTCATAGCCAGCATGTCTCTCTTTGTATTCACATGCTGAATTGATCCCCAGAGATTGAAAATATTGATTTGACTCAGTGTCTTACTTTGTCATAGAAGGTGTATGTGTGGGGGCGGGAGGGGGGGGTGCACCTTCCTGACTGTTAGCACCATGTTCACACGTTGGACTTGCCACACAGTCAGTTCCTCGGGAGACTCATAATTACAGCTGTCCTTTCAGATTAGTCCAGAAGCCTGTCCGACTGTGGCTCCACTCCCTGGTCGTTTATTTTATCCTTTCCCCTCTCCTGAGAGGCACACCTCAGCACAATGACCAGGCCAGCCTCTACAATAATGTATGTGAGGAAAAACACAGTGGCTCCTAATTGATAGAGTGATTCAGACAAGGGCTGCCTGTGCAAATTGGTCCCCTGTGAGTTTACTGCACTGAGTTGGGACTCGTGGGTTTCAGCTCTGGTCTCGTTCAAGCGGAGAGAGAGGAAATAGAAAAGGCTGAACCTGCTGAGTGATAAAGAGGCTGTCTTTGCCTCCTTCAGCCCTGTCTGAATACAAGGCACAGTTCAGCAGAGGTTGGCTGCTGTAATCCTCTCAGTGTCTCCAGGAAGGCTCAGGTTAGTGACCTGCTGCTTTGTGATGTCTTGTAAGATTTTCAGAGAACACCTCACCTTTAATCCCCCACTGTTCAACTAACACATTAGCTCAACCGCTCCTGACCCAGCCCCTGCAATAAAGCCTTTTATCCAGCTCAATAAGGTCATTTCAAGTTAAGTATTGATTTCCTTGGTGTCCAGAGAAAAAATGGATTTTTAAAGAGCTGTTAATTACAGCTGCACACTACATTATATAGAGAACTTAATTTTGCTGTGACTGAACTTTTAATGCCCAGGATCCTGGTCCCAGTTCATATGCTTCCTTGCAACATGCCCCTGCTTAATCCCAAAATCTTTAAAGCATGTTTCTTAACCACTCAATCTTGGAAAAGTTATTTGTAAGTCTAAGCTTCAATCTACATCAATAAACAAGTTGAAAGCATGGCTATCGTACCAAAGCCTTCATCAAAAGGTAGGATGAGTGAGTGAGAAAATCTAGCTTTTCTAAATTGGACATACTATATCTTTGGAGAAGTTTAGACCTTTGAGTTGATTTTTTTCCCCTACAAACAATTGTGATGAAATGCTTTGCCATGGGGCAGAATCAGTCTAGAAAAAAATGAAGATTGCTGAGTGATCTTACACTTTGCAGGGTTTCAAAAGTCTATCAGCCAGGACAGTTGTGGAGCGAATAAATCAGGAGGAACATAAAGAGGTTGGAAGCAATGTCTATTGATGTTTTTTTTTTTGGTCTGGAAATTGATTGAACTTGCCTCAAATTTATTTTCAGTGTGTAAATTTAAGTTTTATATTAGAAATTTGAATTGGAACTTGGTTAGGAATGCACCAAAACTAGGAGCTTGAATTTGCTCTGATGCAACAGATTATTTTCTCTCATATTATAACAACTTTCACCTCTTGGAAAATGTTCTTTCTTTCCTCACCAGATTTTCAAACTAGAACAAGAATATGTTCTAAATAAATGAAAGGATGTATTAAGCAGTTAAGGAAAAACCAAGAACAATGCTGTCATCTCAAATTAATCAGGTCTTCAAAACACAATGTGCTGCAAAGTTTTGTTAATAAAAGGAGTTGAACGAAAAAGAAAACCTCAGACATATCTCGCGCTCCTTTATCCATCTTCAGCTCAGAAATCCTGAGGTTTTTAAACGATTAAACAGCTCCTAGATGAAGCCCTGCTTATTTTATGTCACTGCTTTTCTCTAGTCTAGAGGAGGACTGGATAGAGTTGTTTCCTGTGAGTACGGGTGGAAAACAGGAGGAAAATCCTTGTGCATGTGAGGCTTCACTGGAGAGCCTCTGACAACTTTATGAGACCTAAAAAGGGGTGCGTTACAAGATTACCACAATAATACTCTGCCACTAAACCCAAAGAGCTTAATACGGCATTGTTTGAGGCCACATGCATGATATATCCATACAAAGCTAGTTTTAAAAGGACATTCTGTACACAATGTTAAACTTTTCTGTCCAACCCTGCAGAGATTGAGGTGCATCAACTGTGTGTGTGTGTGTGTGTTAGTTGAGGAGGGAGGGATTTCCATTGTGTTTTACAGAATAGCTGTAGTGTGTGTGATCACCGTGGCGTCACGCATGTAATGTCTGGCCTTGAAACCTTTTTTATGTACTCACGCTTTTAGTACAAAGCTCCAACAATACAGGATGTTAAAGTATTTTTTAAACAAGCAGATGGTGGACTGGAGTCAGATGTTAAGGCAGGAGGCATTATCCTCTGACTTCCACACGAAGCGTAACTGCTGAGAGGGAGAGGAAAGAAAAAATGGAGCTGTAGCACTGGAAACACCTGCAGGGTCCAACCAGCTAAAGAAGTTTTTCTATTCAGTTTTTGTGATTGTCTCAGATGACATAACTTACATTGTATTCTCCCCACAGTTCCTTTGCATGATTTTTTCCTTTGAATTTACTACTACAAAGGAAGCCAGTCATCAGCCTGGTTTTTGGCCTCTCCGTCTGCGCTGACATAATGCTTAACTGATAGGATGGTGTTTTCCCTTCCTAAAGGAGCACTGTCAATTTTCTGCTACCCACTAGTCACAGGTTCTCCTCCACTTGGCAGGCAGTGCTCTCCCATTGATATCACAAGTATAAAGGCTTCCTGCCCTTGCCTGCTATTCCCAAAACCTGGGCCGAATGCCTTCATATTGTTGGTTTAGCCTATTGTGATGCTAATGTCTGCCTGGGACCCTTGAGTCATCTATCACGGATGACAGGAAAGCTGGGGCCATTGTGTTGGCCCACCAAACACACAAACACACACACGCACTGGAAACCAAACACATACTGTGCTGCTGTCTACATAACTTAAAAACACACAAACTGAAAGGAAAGACACAAAAAGAGAGGCCTAAACAAGAGACCAGATCAAATATTTATTGAGCATTTGTAGACAGATATGTGTTTTGTTTTTTTCTTGAATGGTTGAGAGTGATCGGTTTATGGCTGGTTTGGTTTTTATGTTTTGTAAAGGCTGATTAATCCCGTGACAATAAAATTATATTTACATTTACTTTCATTGTATAGATTTAGTCATTATTGAAAAAAATATTGAGCATACATGCGATAAAAAAAGAATACCTTACAAATAATGTTTCATTACACCCGCTTTTGTATGTCTTGGACTTTTTTAAAGTAAGAGATTGTTTTTGTAATGAATTACTATTTGGTGATGTTAGTTGGTATACAACTCAATATGGGTACGGATCTGCCAATTTTACTCAAAAAATATGCTTGGACTATGAATTGTTTGAAAGCCTTAAAAACAACTTCCCAAAGCCTGTGGAACATTATTGAATGCCTTGCTCATGTGATCAACTACTGGCAACATTCAGCTTGATTAGTACTAAATGCAGGGACAGTGCAAGGTTTTGAACAACGTTTTAAAAGCTGGAACAATGAACGATTTCTCAGTTAAGCTTCAGGGGGACTTTCAAGAATAATGAATGACAAACTAACTTAAGTCTTGTAAATCAAGATCTACTGGACTTGTGACCCATCTTGGGCCAGAGCATCAATGTTTATGGCTTCTACTTGGACTTGAGGTTTAGAAACTTTAGTATGTAACATTAACTCCTTTTTTTTCCAAAATGACTTTAAGCATCAAGCAAAACCACAGAGAGTAAAAAATGATGTAGAAAACATGTGATCCAGAAATGAAAGCAAAGAGCAACAGTTACAATAAGTTTAGATTAAGAACTGAGCTGAGTGAAGGGTTAATGATAGATGTGTCCTGACAGTCTGGGCTGCACCACATGTGTACTCTCTGTTCTGTGAGGCTGCCCTCTCAGGGCCTGCACAGACACACACACACATGCAGGCAATCTGCCGACTGATTCTCAGCCAGGCCCAGCGCCGTCTCATGGCAGAGTGCTGGACCAGATGTGACTGTGGTTGTGCCTGCATTAGAAAAAGTGCTGTTACAGGAAATGGATGCTTTTAAAAAGAGGAAAAGAGAAAGGCTGGAGCAGAGCAGTAAAGTATTGTTCTTGCCTTTTCAAAGAACATAAGCAGCCCAGTTCAACAGTTTAATATGCCATTACTTAAATGAGCATCAGTGTTGAAGTTACACAGGTGCATAGAGCTGCTAGTAAATCCACTGGCAGGTTTTTGTGTTTTCATGCAACACTGCTTTAATGAGGATTACCACTGTTCAATTATCATGTAAATTTTGTCAGAAAAAAAACTTGTAATATTCGTCTCTAGTATGGATTTCCTATGCCCTCTTCCTTCAGTTTCTCCTGAATTGGTTTATTTATGCATGAATGAAAGTTGGTGTCTCCTTTTAAAAAAAACAGGGCTTGCCTCACTTTACTGGATCACCCGCTTTAGGATAAGCATTATGATCTTATTTAGGACAGGTGGTCTTTTAACTCCTGTTATTTTGTGTTACAGTTGATTTTGACAGAAAGTTTTTTGAAAGGGAAGCCATATGAAGTTATTTCTGGGTGTGGTATCTCTAAGGTTGGTCCACACTGTGCTGTGTCGATTCACTCCATTGTTATTCACAAAGAGGCAGCCTGTCCCAGGTTCCTTGGAGAAAGGGTGCTGAGGGCCAAATTGGATTTCAGTCTGAATGAGGAATCTACTCAGGGAAGGTCCAGAGAAAGTTGAGCCACACTGTCTTTGTGGAGCTGCTGCTGGAGTGCCATTCACATGTCCCAGATCCTCCAGAGTCATTGAGATTCAGAGAAGAGTTCACTGTGGCCAGGTGGAGAACTCCTCCAGCACAAATCTGTACAGGGGTCACACTATGAATATCTAATCCTTTTCCTGCTGCTTTGAGTGACAGGAACACCCCATAAAGAGTTAATTTTCTGAGCCTGCTCCAGGCCTGAGTACATCTGCACGGCTTTACTTTGCTTTTTACACAGACTTAGCTGGAGCAGTGATTGACCTGGAATCTTTGAAAAGGACATTTTTTTCACAAAGAAGACCTTTCTGTGGAAAAGGATTTTCAATAAGATTTATTCCGTACAAGTTTTGGTCTTTAGAACTGGCTTTTTTCCATCAGCAGGTTAAGACAAGGCTTTTAAAAAAAAATTTACAGAAATTTCCTTAGCTATGATTTTTCTTTGGATGCAACATCATTGTTTCTTCTTTCACATAAAACACATTGATAAAATTATTTTACAAACTGTCTATCTTGTGTGACAAAAACCAAAGAGAGCTTGAAAGGGGCCTGTTTAACTCAGTTGGTGAGGCAGGCGCAACATGATTATGAAGTACAGTCTGTCCTGCACGTCATTGAAGTGATGCTAGACCAGACATAATCTGTCCTCCTTTACTGTAGATTTGCTTTTTTTTTGTCTCTCTAATTAAAAGCCCAGACGAAAAAAAATACTTATAATTTATGTGTGCAAAGTTTCCAAAAAGACCTTCATAGTTTGAAAAAAATAAATAGATGAAAGTCTGAGGCTGTTAATCTTGTTGTCATTATTGTTATAAAGTTGTAAAATGTTTTTAATCATCAAATTTAGGTACATCTTGTGTAACCCAGCAATTTGCAAGGTTACAAAATAAAAAAAAAAATCCAGTGTTCTCTCTCAAAAATGTATTTTTCCTTAAATTTCTTCAAGTGGCCCTGATACACTGTTGAATTTCTGCTGCAACAAAGTGATGAAATCCTATGTTTTTATTTCTTTAAATCTAAATAAATAAACATATCCCAAAGCTGAAGCCATAACGCTGACCAAACTGTTGTGCTAAAGTTTGCTGTTCTGTGAAGAAGAACTTTGCTGTAAGTTTTCAGAAAAATGTTCCACCTTTTGAATTTCAGGTAGTAAAAGCTGAGATGTAAAGCATTTTTCAGTCCTGAATGTGGACTGACACATTTTTGTCACCAATTGTTGTTTTGCAGTGGAAACATGGGCAGTGAAAAAAGGCTGCAAGCTTTCCAGGACCCACAGAGCTTTTTTTTTCAGCCTGGTGTAATGAATGAATAATTCAACAGTAAGCAAGCTTTCAGCTGGCCGTTTGTGTGCTTTGATCTGGGAATCAGGAGTTTGCATGAATGCCTGTATTGTCATGTTATGTTTCCACAGTGTGTGAATTATTGAAAATGGTGCTGGTCCCTACGTTGTGCAGTAAAGTTTACACTGCAGACACTGCACAGGCAGGCTGGAGTTGTAAATCCCCAGCTGTTGTTTATTTGTCCTGTGAGGTCATGTGACTGGGTTCACTCAGGCTGGCCTCGCCCCAGTGTTCAGCGTGAAAAGAGTTGCAGGGTCAACCTTTAACAAACTACAGCTCGGTCTCAGAGCCCTGCCCTCATCCCTTTTCTTTCAAAGGAACAACAAAGAGTGCAGGTGTGGCATGCAGCCAGGTGCTGCAGGTATCAAAGATCTCCTGTTGTTGACAAGTTTGTTGCATGTGTTTTTTTGAGACGCCGAGCGCTTTGATGAACACTTCAATCAAACCTTTGAACCGTAATATTGTTGAGCCACTAAAACACTTCACTAAACTTTAAGACTACTTGAGACCTGACTTATGTTTCACTTTTCTCAGAAACAGAAGCCTTTGTTACTGGAATTCAAACATTTTTCACGGATATTTCTGAATGTTAAAAAATAGGCAGGCTCCTAGTTGCAATTCAGATTATCACAAAAACTTTATTAGACATCAATTTTTTGGTTTAACTTTATTGATAAATTAGTATTAAAGTAGTTTTTGATGGTTGAACACTAAACTCCTGAGTTTTGGATCATAATTTAAAGCCAAATATTTAACTGCTTAAAGACTGATTTTTTTACTCCCTGCTGCTTGTAAGACCTGTAATTTAGTTGTAAGTTTTACAATTTTGTATCCAGAGATGATTACTTTCAGGAACAGTAATTCAATTCTCTATACCTTGACTGCCCCCTGCAATTAGTACAGCTGAGCAACATATAAGAGAATGAATACTATTAGATGAATCATTGCACTAACTACCTGTTTCTCTGCTCCGTAGATTCATGCGGTGTTCATCATCTCCTCCTTCTCTGTCACATTCTGTGATCCTTGGTGCACTCCCATTGATTGAAACTGCATTTTCTTCTGATTACCTGAGATACGGCTTATTAGCACATGTGAGCTTTGCTGCAGTCCAATTGTGTCATCACAAGAGTAGGGCCTTTAATTGACAATAAGGTGAATGTAGAAAAATGTTTCATTGTATTGAGGGTTCAGTGCATTTTATGGAGCAGAGCAGATCCGTGGCGTTGGTTGGCTACAGCTGGACACATAATTAGAGTGCCTCTTTACCTATAATTTGTGTAATAGTTTTGCTTGGCGGCATGTTATTACCATATGAAAGGGCTAAGCAGGGGTCATGTGCATTGCTACAGCAATTAGAGCAGAGCTGAGGGCAGAAGAATGTTTGGAGCCGTTGTTAATTGGAAATCTGTACAAAGCTATGCTTTAATTATAATTTAGTCAGAGCTGCTCTGTTTTAAGCCCAATATATTCAGTTGCTTTTATTCTCTGTAATAGTATGAACAGCAAGGTCTGTTTCCTTTCACAACGACAGGCTTTGAAGAGAATGAGATTAAATTAGATTAATTTGAAAGGCTGTGCTGCAGTGAGGTTTTTTTCATGCTAATGTAACGTGGTGTTTTCACAAGCACAGTGGACCCAGTTGGTACAGGAGATGTACACATATCTTTGGGATTTGCATGCACTCTAAAACTGATAAAAGACCTAATAGCTTATACCTCTGAATGTGATTCCACTAGTTCTTGGAAAACTACTTGAACTAATGAATTGTGAAATCAATAAAATCTGGTCAAAATCCTGAAAGTGTCATCTAATTATCCCCAACATCTACCTTTCTTGAAAATGAGCAGCATGTAGAAATCTTTCCCTTTTTGCACCCAGTCGTAGTC
Organism: Thalassoma bifasciatum; assembly: GCA_008086565.1. Lineage (NCBI taxonomy): Eukaryota > Metazoa > Chordata > Actinopteri > Labriformes > Labridae > Thalassoma > Thalassoma bifasciatum. Next base: position 1,502,731 of record RPOG01000004.1, read on the forward strand.
TTAAACATCGATCAAATTATATTAAATGTTTAATACAAAGAGAGAGAACAGCACATCCAGAGTGATATTGTGATAGGTGAAAGTTTCAGATTTCACTTTCTTTTTCTGTTTTCTTAGTCAGCCTGGTGACTTTTCTCTCTTTTTTAACTAAACTTTAAATGTTTTTTCATCACTTGAAAACAAACAGTTGACACAGCTTCAGACCTTTAAGGCACATTTAGGGACACTACTCACATCATCTTTTGGTGATTTCACAACATTATACCCATTATAGTGAAAAACAACAGTTTATTTATCTACAGTGACACTAATAACTAATACCAAACCCATTAAAATGATAGCCAAACTTGCTGTACAAAAACCAAGTTAAGTTATAATACTTATCAGGCCTTACTAATCCCAAATAGCAAGGAGAAATAAAAAGTGCACATCAGATGAAAGCTTAGGTCTCGGGAGGTTAATGTGGTTTTTCAAGCCTTTGAAAATTGAAATAAAATTTTACCTCTGAGACTTCTTTTGCTTTGCAGACATTTTAAACATTTCTTCTTTTGTTTCGACAGGCCGAAATGAGCTGATAGCAAGATACATCAAACTGCGGACTGGGAAGACGAGGACTCGTAAACAGGTAAAACGAGTGACGAGACACCGCAGCTGCATGAGTTTAATATGGCAGTCAAATGCAAATGTGTGCAGACAAAGAAGAAAAGACAGAATGCTTGATTTCAATACAGACACTGGAATTGTAGCTGCAAACAACCAAAAAGTCTGTGGACACTTTTCCCCACTTTCAAAGCTGTTAAAATACAACACGAACAACAATGCTGCTGCAGTCACTTTTTCTAATGAGGCAGCTTCAAACAGTAAGCGTAAAAGTAATACCAACACTGTGGCAAAGAGGGCATGCATTCTTTCCAAAAGGTAAATCCTGTAGGTTGTTCTCTTGGCCTTGATTAAAAGAAAGCAGATTTATTAATTGATTGGTGTCATATCCAATCAAAGACAGCAATGCAGATTTTAGTCTGTGCTGTAAAAAATGTCCTACAATGGTTTTAAAAGTAAAATGTTAATAGGGGTTTATGAATTTGTGATATCTCAGGACTTTTGAGTGCCAAATGAAAAAAAATAATAATGTTGATTGTCGTTTTCAAACTGAACCTCTGATGATGGTTCATTTATTCTGTATGACCACTGAGTGATGTCTGATCAGTTAGTGTAAATTGATAAGTCTGGAGCAGAAAGACAGAGTGGTTTCCCTCCAATCAGAATGAGTCATGTTAGCTATCGGTTACTCATACTGTTTACTGTCATTACATTTCATGTTTGTACCTTTCAGAAGATTTATTTAAGAGAAACAATATCTCCAGACTGATCAGAGTTTAAAAATAAAAATAAATAAACATTTGAGTTTTGACAAACTAAGAATGTCATCTGCAAAAATTTTGAGAGACAGTTTGAGTGATTTTGACATTTAATCGTCAAAGAAAAGAACAGCCCATTAAAAAAATAGTCATCAGTTAATTTTCAAGTGAATTTCTGTCACGACTACAAGATTTTTTTCACCATCATTTGCTCTGCATCCTTGATTATTTTGGCTACGAAAAACTCTAAAGGATTGAAAAATACCAGATATAATTACATTACAAGAGCCAAAGGTAACATCTGTAACTATTCTGTTTTGTTCACAAACAACCCACATTTTTGTGGACCTACAAAGTAAAGCACTGATTGATTTCATATTAGACATTACATCAGTGAATTTTTCCATCATTAATGGCACACAGAGTTGACAGTGTTGCTTTTTTTGTAATTAAACCACCTCATTTGTGCTGAAAAGTCACACCACTCACTTTTTGTGTGAAGATTAATGAAAACTAGCCCTTGAATCTATCGTCAGCACATTTATCTTTTCACGTAAACATCATGAAATAACTTTAAAATGGGTGAATGGTGGAAGTTAAGTTGGCAGCTTTCATACCTCACCTAGCTCTCAGGAGGATACTAGAGCAGCCAATTGTTATTCAGCCCACAGCTGATCACATCTGGGTGCTCGTAATCCAAGCTAGAGGGGCCTGAGTCCTCCTTAATCAGTTCACTTAAGTGTGACAACACACGGCTTCATCAGCTGTTAGCTTGTCATGTGGTTGAAAGATGCCTTTGTTGAACACCTTTTATCACATGTAGGTGGTTTTAGTCTGAAACAAATGTATCGTCTATTCTTTTGGCTTTACTTGTTTTTTATTTTCCATTTTCTCTTTTTTTAATGGAGGTGTCTAGTCACATACAGGTCTTAGCAAGAAAGAAAGTTCGAGAAATCCAAGCTGCCATTAAGGTACGTCTGGCTTTGCCCAGTTGCAGGGGGCTTTTCATTGCCATGGTTACAGGCTCTTCCTTTGTTTTCCTCCCCTCCCCTACCCCGCAGGTGTCTAGTCACATTCAGGTTCTTGCCAGAAGGAAATCTCGTGAGTTTCATTCCAAGCTAAAGGTATGCGCTTCTCTGCTTGTGGGCTTGTTGGTTGCTGTGCGTCTTAACTTCCTGTTTCCCGTGGTTACGGAGTGAATGCCTGTTGCTCTGATTTCCCCATAACCAGAAATCCTCTTTTGACTGTTGCCCGTTCATATCTTCTAACCACCCCCTTCATCTTCTCCATCCATCTCCTGTCTGTCCTCTGACATGCTGACCCTTTTCTGTCCACAGTTTCATCTTCCCTCACCTATCACCTGTCTTTGCTTTCAGCTGGTCACAACGATTGCATGAGTTTGCAGTAAAACAGTGAATTTTATTTACACTGACAAGAACAATACATTTACTCAAAGTCAATGATTGTCAGTGTTTGTTTAGCTGATAAATACTGGAGTTGATATGTAGGGTTATACCAAAAAACTTTATTCTGCCTTAAATTACATAACAGTCATAAAATACCTTTTATAAGCATCCTTTAATTTGATTTTATCAAACGTTTGTATTTGCTTAAATTTTCCCAAATCTATGCAATAGTTGTAGCAATAGGCTGTTGTACAGTCGCATTTCAAGTTAGGTGCGAACACCAGCATGCAAATATTCTTACATTAAAGCTTCTGTGAGGAGTTTTAAGTTGGCTATGAAACTTATATTGCTGCCTTTTTATAACTTACAACAGCCAATTATCACAACCCTGCAGTTCCTCCTAGGAGCTTTAAGAAAATATAAAAAATCACTGTTATAAAAATAATCAGTTATTAAGTGAAAGCAAACCAAAGAGTGCAGATGTGGGGACGCATGTTGGCATTGGCTGTTGGTGTGAGCGGCTGAGAGCTGAATGTCCAAGAAAACCAGTGCGATGGCGGCTGGCTGCTTTCTGAAATTCCCTCTCTGTTTCCCTTTAATCTGTTGATAACTTTAGACTCTCAGAAAGATGTGACTGTGAGATGCTTTCCTTCCTCCCGGGTCATATATTGTCATTTCAGAGTGTTCTTGTCAGTTATTTCAACCACAGTGAAATCTGTTAAAATCACAGTGGAAAGCTTTTCAGGGCAGCAGATTAAAAAGGGAGATTGTAAAAGAAGTAATCTCGAATAATACTGACCTGTAATTTAAGGTATTTTTTGATGTAATCTTTGCATGTCAACGAAAGAAAGAGCTCACCACTCATGTGTCATTTCCCTCCTTTCTTGGAGAGTCGACTATACATTTTGACGTTCACATTTTGCTCCACTCCCAATGTTCAACGCAAATGAATGACCCTTCATTAATCTATGTGTGAGTGTGTGTGTTGAGAAACTGTGAGTCAAACAAGCAGCTAGCCACATGAATGCCTGTTTTTTTCAAGGGATGAGGCAGCTGTCTGAAGAAAAACAGACAGCTTTTGTATGAATCCCTGTCTTTTCTCATTTTAAGCAAATTAGAGTTCATTGGCAAAGAGAAATACGAGTGCGCCCTTCATCTAAAGGAGTATCAATGAAAACCTGCTGTTACTGGTCCTGTCTGTGGCACTTTTGTGAAATAACAGTCATTACAGCACCGTTCTCTAGTAATGAGTTTTGATCAGATTGTGAAAATTATAGAGAGCAAGACATCCCCAGAGAGCAAAGACAACTTGGAAGAAAAAAAAACAACCATTTATAATCCTATTTATTGAACTCTCATTACGTGTGTGTGTGTGTGTGTGTGTGTGTTACTGTGTGAGGGGGCTAGATAAAACTAAAAGGTTCTTATTGACAATTTGAGCTGCAACAAGAAGACGTTTCTGATGCATGATTCAGGAAAAAATGCTGAATCACTCAAAACATGTACATATTTACAAAATAAAACATTTTTGTTTGCATTTAGGTTACAAGTATGGTAAGTAATTGTTTCGTGTCTCTGCTTTGTTCTGGGCTGCCTTATCCTTCAGCTGCTAGTCGTGCATATCCGCTCCAGCAGTAATAACACAATAGCTGCCGCTGTGTTTCAAAGTTTAATGGTGTCTCTTTGTACCGTCATACTGTTATCATATTGTAGCTTGACTCTGCTCCACCAACATCTGCTGCCAGCATGCTTACAGTTAGAGTCTGCCACCAGACAGTCTGCATGGGTTTTCTAGTGTTCACTCTGCTACAGTACTTACAGAGAAATTTACTAAGTCCAAACCAGCATACAGTGTGCAGTGCCTCTCTGATTTCTAATGAAAACTTCGACAATTAAGCATCCTTTAACCAAACATCACCCCAAACGTTAAAAGAAAGCAACTTGAAGTTCAAAAACACTTGAGCAAATGGGTTGTGTCCTTCAGATTTGCTTGAGAAATTCTTTACGACGTTTGGATGTGTTTTGATATGTTAGCAAATGCAGCCTTGGTGGAAGTGTTGCTGAATTAAATTTCTAAAAAGTGTGTCTATGGTAGATGTCAACAAACAAACTTTCCTAAGTGCATACCTTGGCTAAACACTGTATATTGGAATTCAGTTGTGATTGTTTGGCACATTCCTCTGAAAAAGCCTGCACTTAAGAAGCAAAGTAGAGATGCATTTTCTTTTAACCTGCTTGCTGTTTACTGTTGTGATAGAGGTCAGTGGTGCTTTCAGCATGTTGTTTGGAGTGTGCTTGTTGCTGCCTCTGCAACATAGCCCACCTCCCCCTTCTGTGTGAGCGCTAAGCCTTTTGTGACTGTTGTTAAAGGACCAGGCAGTGAAGGACAAAGCCCTCCAGAGCATGGCCTCCATGTCCTCGGCTCAGATCGTCTCTGCCACAGCTATTCACAACAAGCTGGGACTGCCAGGCATCCCGCGCCCAGCCTTCCCTGGAGCAGGGGTAAGACCCTTGTCGGCACCCCACTATTGATCCCTCCTGTCCAGCTTCACCCAGGGCAGCCACGGGGCCAACAACGCCAGCACCCAGGCCAAATCACATTACACACCACAGCTTTGCACAACTGCCCCTATCAGATAAGCTCACAATCAAAAGGAGTGGTAGTCAAGATAACTACATGCACTGAACATAGAGTTAAGAGCCAGTTTGATCTTGTTGTGAACAGCTGCTCACAGTTGGATGATGTTTGTTTCTTTGTTGTCTATTTATACATCTAATTTCCCAGTTATGGCAAGGGATGATATCAGCTGGTCAGCCAGGATCTTCACAAGAGTAAGTAAAACACTTTTGTGTTAGGACACAACAGCACTAACTTTTTTTCATGCAGTACATTCACTTCATTATGGGCTAATACTGATTTAATTCTCTCTTTCAGTATCAAGCCTTTCACACAGCAAGCCTATCCCATCCAGCCAGCAGTCACAACAGCCATTTCAAGTGAGTCTTTACCCAATAAAGAAACGTTTCAAAGTAGTATTTCAGTGTATTGCAGTGCATCTTGATTTTTATGCAGTTTAGTTATTGTTAGTAAGATCTTCACCTCAACATCTGTGATCAGTATACGCACAATGAAAAATTTGCTATTTATTTAGTTTCCATCCACCTCCAAACATACCTTTTTAACATAATGGTGAGTTGTCTACTTGTAAATCAAATGCACTGCTAGAGTAAATAAAAATACAAAAACCCTCTGGCTTCTTTCTGAGAGGACACGTTTGTTATGTCAAGTGATGCTTTGATGAATTTTATTATCATTCAACTCTATTTTTTATAATTCTATGACATGAATTTTTGAGCAAAATCTGTTAAATTTTCTCAAAAAGTATTCCCAAAAGAGCACAAGCTACAATATACACAATGTTGTCTGGATAGTATCCAGTATGCTGCAGGGCTGTGACTTTGAAATTGATTTTGGGGGCAGGTGAACCTCCTTACAGAAACATTTCATTCAATTTGGACGAAAAGTTTAAAACTGAAGCACTAGATACTTTCTTCTCACTGACTCTAAGAAGAGTCCCTAAAACTTGTCTAACAATGATTTCTTAAATTACAGCAGGATTTTATGTGTTACAACGTCCTGAATATATATATATATATGTATATATATATATATATATATATATATATATTTGTGCTGTACTGTATAGTATCCCCAAACAAAGTATGAATCTTTGGTTGCATGTCCCTGCAGGTTACGAGCCCACAGCAGCTGCAGCTCCCACGGCACCAGCATGGCAGGGCCGCTCTATCGGTACATCCAAACTTCGGCTGGTAGAGTTCTCTGCCTTCCTAGAGCAACAGAGAGATCTCGACTCAGTAAGCAGAGCATTTACCCAAAGCATAAAAAATTACTATCTCATGTGTTCATTCCCACCTCTTATCATCTGGTCCTTTCCTGTGTGAATACACTGGGACATTTTCCCAGGCAGAGAGTCAGCTGAGAAGAGGCCAAAACAAGCTGAGAGGGAGAGGACTGGCCTGTAGAGACACAGCATGAAAACCTGCAGAAATAATGAAGGACTGTTTATTTATCACTTTCTTAAAATGCATGCCAAAGTAGATTTATGTTGCAGACTTCAGCTAAAGTGATCTACGAATGCATTGAATGTGAGTTTAATCAGCTGAAATTAAACCCCACACTTCTTGCTTGCTAAAGCTACTCTTACATCTTGGTCCACATTTACTTTGCACTTACTGTGGTATAAATACTTTGTGACAACAGCCATTAGTCTTAGATTCAGTTTAATGGCTGGAAACGTATTTTGCCCTAAAGGCTCTGTGCTGGAGAGGCTGATCTTTGAGCTCGTAGACTTACAGTGAGCAGCACCACACGACAGGCTTTCTAACAGCTACAACGAACGAGGACCAAACTCTGAAAATCAAGTGCTCTCTGATTTGCTTTCTGCTTTTTTGCTATGAATCCTAGATTTGGGGTTTAAAAAAAATAATTTAAAAAATCGTACATTCTCCATTCTGTAGCTGACAAGTAGAACGAAAACATTATTTTTTTTTTTTCTAGAGAACAAAACACTTCTTTTCATAACATTTTGGGAGAGTAGGCTATTATTTTGGAGCTTAGGTATTTCTTCAACGTGAGTAAAACAATCAAGGCTTGTCTGCTTTTGTGTCGAAGTTCAAATATAATATAAATGTAATACAAATATTTGGATGAAAATGTAAAGCTCAACAGGATTTTTGTCGGTAGTATTTGACATTGAAGGGAATACTTGTTTTTGAACCTTAGTGATGCAGTCTGGTATTTCAGGCTGATTCGATTCAAATCAGGGATCAGCTGGTCTGTGGCTTTTGTGGAGAAGAATGATATGAACTAATTTGTACATCATACAATAAAGATCAGATACTTTAAACCCTGCAGACATCCAAATAAAAAGCAGTGTTGCGAAGGGTAATTTCTCATCATCAGAGAGTACATTTGCCAGTATAATCCCAGCTTCCTTCTGCTTTATTATGGTTATTTGTCAGAATTGCCTTGTCTCAGTGAACCCCCCTTTCTACATAATGCGATCTAATATTGCTTTAGATCATTTCTTTGTTGTTCTTTTTAAGATAATTATAGTAAAATTCAGTCTGGATGGACTTTTGTTAAACTTCAAAATCAAAATGGACAAACCACAAATAACCAGCATCATATTTACAAATCTGTTTTTGATTCTCTTTCTTTGCTCTTTCAGTACAACAAGCACCTTTTTGTACACATCGGGCAGACAAATCATTCCTACAGTGACGCCCTGCTGGAGTCCGTAGACATCCGTCAGATTTATGACAAATTCCCTGAAAAGAAGGGTGGACTGAAGGAGCTGTACGGAAAAGGTCCCCAGAACTCATTTTTTCTCATTAAATTCTGGGTGAGTATCATTTGTCAGTCGCACCGATAAGATTGATGTGCATGGAACAAAATGGCAGTATGTTTAAAAGACATCAGAATAAATATCGGTGTAACCTTGTGAACACTGATGCAGGATCATGTCCAGGCTGTTCAGGTTGGTCTTAGGTGATTTGCTGTAATTATTCTACACTGAGAAGATTGCTCTCTTAATGTTTGCAGAATGCACTCTGCTGTATTTGGACTTGCATAGCAGGAGAGCTTTTGATCAAAGCACTCACTAATTCAATGTAATATCTCCAAACAATGGAGTGACCTGGTTGCACTCCTAATGGCTGTTTAAACATTGCATGTATTTCCTCGCTGATGCAAAATGCTAACTAGCGGCAGGCAACAAAGTAGTTCCGCATGCACTTGGACCAAGTCCCTTCAAATTCCTTTTGAAGTGACTGGCCAATCTAAATTTCAAATGAAAGACAGAATCTGCACAATAATGAAAGTATAACTGCTTTGCTTAATGAAGGAGGAGAATGCTGTAGGAGGATGTCTCGTCTTTTTGTATCCGTAATGAACAGGATGTTTGGGGCATAGAAAGGCTGCCCTCCAGGAGCAGACCCCGCTCAACCTTGTAAATCAGTTTTTTTACGCAATTTCATTTAATCCTTTTTAGAATCTGGTTTCCAATTTGGACACATTAACATGCTTTTTCAGATGTGGCCAAGATTTTTAAAATATGATATGTGATGAACAGATTTAATTTTAACAACTTTCTAGATGTTATCCATTAAAGATATTCTACATTTTGAGGTTAATGTAACATTTTTTGTGGTATTTTAACCAAATTTAAATTTGTAATATGAAAAGTAAAATGAAGTGAGAAAGAAGAATAAGAATTTAATTTTACCTTGTACAGTTTATTCTTTGACAACAAACTACTTACTCATGTCAGCTGTTATTCCCAAGAGTGTTCGGGAAAGCATCGCAATGAACTATTTTTAAGCAATACTTCATATAATTTTTATAGAAAGGGATGATTTTGGAAGTATCTGGTGTCAAATGCTGTCTATTAGCTTCGTGATATCAAAGTGATCCCCAGGTAATTACCAACAGTTTGCTTCTCCTGTCACCTTAATACATAGTAGCTCCTTTATTTACCCGTTCATGTTACACATGTGCAATGCTGAGAAGTATAAGGGCCGTTTTTTTTTTTTACTTCATTAGTCGGTCAAGACCAGAACAACAGCTTTAAGTGTCTTAGCATCTCTATTTTTTTCATTAAGAAATAAATAAAATATGTGGAAGTTTAATAATAATGTGACTCTCGGACAGATGAATGGTAAAAGAATCAGCTGTTTGTTACTCATTTCTCTTTGTCCAAAAAGTAAAATCAGTTACTGGTTTAACAAATCTTTTTTTTTTTTTTTGATTTTTTTCAAGACTTTTTTTTCCACTTGTCACTATTTTTCGGTCCTCAGCAGCCGCTTTCCTTGAGCTTCCTCTGTGCATTTCAAAAGTGTAGTGTTCACAAGCACTTAAACAGTTATGCAACATTTTCTGTTTGTTATTGTGCGACTTGAATGAAAAAAATTACTGGGCTTGAGTCACTGACAATAAAATGACGAAATATCACTTTGCACACCACATGAAAGTGATGCTGAATTTCTTTTCAGTGTCTCCAATATGTTCTGTACATACTCTTACTCCTAACTGCCTGATGTTCGCCCTTTCTCTGATCCTCCCCTCTGTGATCATCCGTTACTAAGTCCCAGAAAAACAGTTTGTCCTTCTCAATAATAGGTTGTGATTCTGTACAGAGGTGCAGTTAAGATTAGTGTATCAAAAAAAAAGTTCCTGGTCATATCTATTATTTTCTTTTTTGTCTAACTGAATTTACCCCTTACAAGCGCAGTTGTTTTCAGATTTTGTTTTGTAAACTCTTGCTAATGTGCTCCATCGTTTCTCACAGGCTGACTTAAACTGCAATGTTCAGGATGATTCTGGATCTTTCTACGGAGTCACCAGTCAGTATGAGAGCTCGGAGAACATGACCATCACATGTTCAACAAAAGTCTGCTCCTTTGGCAAGCAGGTGGTAGAGAAAGTTGAGGTATGAAATGAATCCCTCTCTACAGGGAATTTTAAGAATGTCATGAAACTAAAAGTGTTTAACTAATTTCTCTGGTGCTTTTTCTCTTTCACTCAGACTGAATATGCACGCTTTGAGAATGGACGCTTTGTCTACCGGATAAGCCGATCCCCCATGTGTGAATACATGATCAACTTCATCCATAAGCTAAAACACCTTCCTGAGAAATACATGATGAACAGTGTGCTGGAGAACTTCACTATCTTATTGGTAATCACCCCTGTGACCTGAGTGGGCAACCTCCCTCTCCAGGACTCTCATTCTTCTTCTTCTCTTTGCTGTCAGCGTGTGTTGGTGGCTTTATAAAGAAACACAGGAGTGGGAGGTTGACTGGGCCTGCAGATGAGTTTCTCCGGCTGGTCCCACATTTCTGTCATTCCACAGGGGATGAGACACAGTGTGAGGAGCCTAATTATCTGCAGGGGGAGAAGGAGGATAAGAGGGGGCAGGAACCCCTGTTATTAGCATCACATGGGGTCTTAAAGTGTCATTCAGGGCTACAGAGGAAGCAAAAACAAGCAAAAAGACAGACACCACAGCTGGTTAAGACTAAAACTGTTAGTAACAGTATGAAATCCATCTGTCTAACCTTTTGAGACTGGGGCCTTTTTTTGTTCCATAAAGATTGTTTTTTCAAGAGTTGAAGAGTTTTAAGAAGCTCTGAAATGTGCAATGTGGGAACAAAAAAGGGAGAATAAAAAAAAAAAATTAATGTCAGCTCTCAAACTGCTTCTTCATTCCTCACTTTTAGTTGAGTACTGATTGCCCTCTGCTGAGCAATGCTGGGAGAGGGTATAAATTCAAAAGCTGTCAATTTTCTGTCATTGGAAAAGTCAAAATGGTTTTTTTTAAAATCCTTACTTGAAATTAAGATTCTTCCTTTGTTGTCTTTTCAGAAGTTTCTGCCAAAGTCCTAGAGATTTTCATCAATGGCACTTTACTAGCACAATCATACCTTCCGTTTTGCCCTCAGAGCTCTAATGACAGAAATGATGACAGGCTTGCTCATGACATTATGACATGTGTCATGTGTAACCAAGATTAAAATCCAAATTAGTTGCCTTATCATTTTCCTTAAACTTAAAACTCCAGTGAGGAGTATTAAACTGGATACAAACTGACATTAATGCTTTTCAATGACCCATGGTAGTTTCTTTACTGCAGGCAACTGCCACAAGGGGTTGTGTGACAGCAGAGGCAACTCAATCCAATCTAATCCAACTTCATTTGTTCAGCACTTTTAAACAACCGAAGTTGATCAAAGTGCTGTACATAAAAAAGAAAAAAGAAATACTTAGCAGCTCACGAGATAAAAGAGCATTACAAGTAAAAATTTGAATATCAGTTTAAAATGTAAAATGTAAGTCAAGTGAAAAAGGCACTTATTGCAATCAAACTGTAAAATGAATAATATAAAATAAAGGATTAAAATTAGATTAAATAAAATGTGATAAATGAATAAAATTGACTGCTACTGTGAGCCAAAGGCCAAGGAAAAGTGATGGCCCTTGAGGAGTGATTTAAATAGAAGTAAAACCCCTTTATTTGACTCTTCCTTTCAGAATTATTCAGTTCAAGTGGCTGTTAGAAGAAAAAAAATGTCAGAATACACTTCTTTTACACAAGTCCAGGAGATAGCAGATGCAGAGGGAATCATTTTGTGTCTACAAAGGCACCAAAATCAAACAAAAATGTTCATCACAGGCACTTGAAGCTGTATTTAAACGTACAAAACTTAGAGACATAGAGATTTGAAGATATTTCAATGCACAGCCTACACGGTCTTGAAGAAATTCTTTTTCTGGGTTAAATTAAAGTAAGCAAGTAGATAAATAGGAAAAGAACTGAATAACAATAACGACAGCACAAGTTGTTACTCTAAACTTTTGTGTTGTTTCAACACTTAAAAAATCTCGTATTAAATTTTTCTTAAGAACACAAAGTGTTTTTCCTGCTGCAAAGTGACTTTGTGTTGTCTTCCAGGTGGTGACGAACAGGGACACACAGGAGACGCTGCTATGTATGGCGTGTGTGTTTGAGGTTTCAAACAGTGAGCACGGCGCCCAGCATCATATCTACAGACTGGTAAAGGAATGAGGAAGACCCCCTGTCCCCCTCCCACGCCTTTGATGCCCTTTCTTTTCATAGACTTACCAAACTCAAAACAAGTGGCAGTGCCTCTACCTGGAAGTCACACCCACAATGCTTTCTGGTCATGGTATAGGGTGAAGTCAGTTGTTCTAAATTTGTGTTAATATAATGTATTTGTTATTCCACTGCAGCTGTGAATTGCGGTACAGTTGTTTTATGTTTGAATATGGGGATTCTCCTTCTCTGTTGGGTATAAGTGTGGCTGTTCTTAAAGAATTTACTCTATTAATTTCGTAAACAGAGATGTGTCTCTTGTCTTCTTCTGCTTTGTTATGTAGAGTAAGAAAAAAAAAGGATGTTGGCCTTTTCTATCAGCAGCCTGATGCGGTTTGTGTAATATGTTTGAGTGTTTTTTGTGTCTATACTTCATTATATTGTGAGCATACATATTGTGGATATACAGACGAGCACCCATAGCCGGTTGAATTTCCAAAGAACGAAACCTATTTCTACAGAGGCAGTAGGTGCAAAAAGTTTTCTCTAGCTGATATTGCTTTATTTATTCCTGTCAAAGCACTCCAAGTCTTAGACGTTAATCAAATCAATGCACTGTGAAACAATCATTTTGACTGATCTGCTCCATAATAACGTCCTACTAAGCATTTCTTTTCTGCAAATATATCTGTGGCCGCTAACAGGAATATTTAGGTTTTAGACAGGTTATAGTCAAGCCTAACATCACTCTAAAGCACTTTGTCCCTCTTCCTGGACTGAGTTTTTAGTTTTTACCTGTTGTTCTGTGCTCTTAATCAACAGTATAAGTAATCACAAATCCCTCATCAGAAGGCCTTGCTCAGTTTGCTGTGGCTTTGCCCCCTTTAAAGACTCTGAATACTGCCCCCCTCTGGAGTTATGGTGTAATAACTCCAAGTCAAAGTGTTGCTGCCTTCGTGTTCACATGTTTTCGTGGCCTAAGCCGATGCCCAGCCTTAAAACATGTTAAAGCTGTGTGAACTCCAAAAGATGCCACTAAAACTGTGATCTTCACACTGGGAAGACTCTTTTTATGTTGGGTAAGAAATTCACAATACTATCTGCCAAAGTGTAGATGTACAGTGCCTTAAAATATGCTCTAACATTATCCCTTTGCTTTGTTTTTAAACTGAGTTTTGTGGAAAAAACAGGCAAAAAGAATTTGCCGATATATTATCTAGTACACCTTCACATCTGAGAGATCCCATTTCCGTTAACTGATACACTCCCAGAAATACAGTTTTTGTTGTTGCTCAGAGGCACTTTTAAGTTGAAGTATGTTTAGAAAATACAGGTTCTATTTTTCTTAACACTCGCATGCTCCTGAAACATCAGCCTTTTGTACCACAAACACAGACTGACTGCCTTTCCAGTAGTAAAAGACCAAAAACAGAGATAATGTCACCCTTTTGTCATGTCCTGCTTGGTAGCAAGGAAGTGCCTTTGGTTGAAAATGTCCAGTCAAAAAAAAAAATCAACAGGAATGAAAAATCAAATGTTGCAAGACCAAAAAAGAGACAAAAGCGAAACCAATCACCACATTGCCTTTTGAAGGATAGTGACAGAATCTGAGCTCTGTTCCCTGGTAGATGACAGAAATGATATATTGAAAATTTGCAAATTGATTTTACAAGTGATGTAGTTCAAACATTTCTTTGTTTGAGGTCAAAGAGTGGGAGACCTGTTCATACAGAGCAGCCGCTGCCTTCATGCAGGATATAAACTGGCTTAGAAAATAATGCAGTCTCTGCTGTGTGCACACTTGCAGGTTCAAGTGTCAGCTAATTCTAGGAACATTATTAATTATAATTTTCATAAACTACAGGATGTGAAACTTCACTATAATGCCACAGTACCTTTGATGATGCAGATTGTGTTAAAGCAGGGAATGACAAGCTTCTATTTTCTGTCTTTCATAAGAGGAAAATGGTTTATTTATTGGTAATTGTAAAAGAACAGGTTATGACCTGATTTCTCTTGGGCTGTTTTAATGTGGTCGGTCTTTTCTGAAATTCATCACGTTTCTAGATGTGGACGAAGCCGTCAAGGTTAATATTTCGACTGTAAACACTACAACTACACAAACTTGTTCTGTTTCTTAAAAGACTACAGTCATCTGAAGTATTTCAATGGAAGAAGCTCTTATTAGATGTGGACAATTTCTCTGCATGCAGAAAAATTCTGTCATTCAGCATTTGGCCAAAGTCCTGTGGACACTGTGGAGACTTAGAATTTTTTGTTCACCCTGTGTATCAGTTCACATTTATTAATTACTTAGTGTGATGTTCTTGTTTTCCTCTTGTTCTTGTATACAATTGTACTTGGTTATGTGACGACATTGTCTGTTTTTTAAAGCCCACTGAGATGGTGAAGATGTTGCTGCTGCACTGCTGGTACATTTTGACACATGGTTAAAACACTAAAACAGCAGGACTGATACATTCAATGGCACCAATGTTGGGTGGACTGTTTGAAGAGACAGTGGACATGTAGAAAAAACAAAACAAAAAAGAAATCGTTTAATCAGCCAAGTTGAAGAATCATGCTGCAAACATATCAGCAGTTTAGCTAGTTTATTTTTTTGTAATTCTGTTTCAGAGTAGGTACTGGTACCTTTGTTCATTTGTTTTATGACCCTTTCTCAGATGGCGGCTTTAAAGTGATTTTTCACATAGCTCACATATAGTTGTCAAACACACATTGGAGTTTTGTGTGCAGACTAGTTTTTGTAAAAAGGTGCTTTGTAAAAAATTATATCCTAGCTTTTCTTGGTACAGATGTGTGATATCTTTTCGTATCCATGATAAAATAAAGAGTTGGAGCAAAGGGAGAAAAGAAGCTCTGCAATGTTTCTGTGTTCTGCATATGGTCTTGTCTTTGCTCAGTAATATTATGATGCCTTCTTGATAATAGTTGATATTTTGTAGCTTTCTAGACACTTTGTATGTATGCAATATTGAAGTTAAATAAATCTGAAAATATTGCCTCTTTTTTGTTGCTTTAATTAAACATTCAGCAGAATTTTTGAGAAGAAGCAAAGTGTGTTTTTCTCTGCGTGTGTCGTGGGGACACTAACTGCTGACAGTAAAACTCTCTAACCAACAGCAGGAGGAGCCTGTCACTTATTTTACTTACAAATGCTGTTTCACTAATAAGGGGTACACAACTGCAGTGAGAGTATACAACACCAGAGGGGGACATTGCATCAGTAAAATCCAATTCAGTCATTAACTTCAGAAATTGTCATTGTATACTAACCGACTGTTATTAAAGTGCAGTCATATGCATTAGAATTTTGACTTTTCATCTCAAAATTTTCACTTTCTACCACAACATTTTGACTTTCTATCTCAGAAATTTGACTTTTTATCTCCAAATTTTGACTTTTTGCCTCAACATTTTTACTTTTTTCATAACTTTGACTTTATCTCAGAATTTGGATTTTTTTTTCTCTCAGAACTTTGACTTTTTATCCTGAATTTTGACTATTTTCCCTGAAAATTTGACTTTTTACCCCAAAATTTGACCTTCCACTACATAATTTTTACTTTTCATCTGACAATTTAGACCTTTTATCACAGAACTTGAGTTAATACCAGACTAAAGGACTAAAAGGGGCATTACTGTCTATGAGCAGGAATACTATAACCACCCCTCAGACATAATTTTACCACCAAAAACGAGGACATGATGAGGTGAGGCTGCACTTGGTGAATCATCTCATTCCTCAGATTCTGAACAATATTTACCTTTGAAGTAAAATTCTCATGTTTGAATTTGAACCATCATAACGCGTGAAGCATCTATTTTATTATGTAATTGACAGTAGCTATAACCTTACAGCCATGCAGCATCAGAGAGCTGTCCTCAACTCAAATCCAACACAGGTAAGTTTTGAATAAGAGGTTTTGTCAGCTAAGATAACCTTTATTCACCCCACAAAGGAGGAATTTATAGGGCTACAGCAGCAGAGTTTGTAAGTCAAATAATGTTTGTGTGACCAAAAAGTCCCCCTTAGGCCTTTGTTTGTGGTATAGCCTGTCCTGTCCGCTCAGAGGAGGTTAAATCTTTCTAAATGTGGTGTTTCATGTTCGGTGTTTGCTCCGGTTGGCTCCGTTAGCTTGATGCTACTCTGCGCGTTTTCTTCCCTCTGACGCTGAATTAGCACAACTGGCTCTGCCGACTGGATATAGATATTACCATGGATACCACGTCCTTAGCAACGATGGATGGACGTACAGGTCAACGTCGTCTCGTCATAGCTCACACCACGGTACATACAGGTGTGCCCAAAAGTTTACACCCCCAGCAGAATTTTCTGTTTTTTTGGCCTTTTCTCAGAAAATATGAATGATAACACAAAATTCTTTCTATCATGGGTGAAGACATTTATTGACAAAAAAAAAGTTTACTCTTTTTAAATCATAATGACAACAGAAACTTTAAAAATGAAGACGTTTACACAACTCTGGTGGTTTTGGCCTGATTAATGCACAAAAGTTAACACAAATGTGTTTGAATGTGTACTAAAGGTAACCATCCTCACCTGAGATCTATTTGCTTGTAATCAGTGTGTGTGTGTTAAAAAATGGACAGGGTCAGTTTTGAAGTTTCTGTTGTCATTATGATTTAAAAAGAGTAAACACAGTTGTTTGTTCGTGAATGTCTTCACCCAACCTCTAACCATGGCCAACAGAAAGGTTTTTGTGTTTCATATTTTCTGAGAAAAGGCCAAAAAATCAGAAAATTCTGCTGGAGGGGGTGTAACCTTCAAGGCACAACCATAAGCGTGAACATTTTCCAAAATCCTCTCTTGATGAGAATACCCAAAGATAAACAGAGAGGACCTAACACATGCATATATTTATAAACACCCTTTTTGTGTGTGAAGTAAACATGTCTATTAATGTAAACAGAAATGATGTATTGCCATTCCCACCAGTTTAGAATATAGAAAACGAGAACACGGGCTTTGATTTTTAGTTTTGGCTCATATGAAGTCAAAATTTTGATATAAAAAGATAAAATTCCAACTTTTCTCTTCATAACATTGACTTTTTATTACAAAATTAATACCTTTTATCTAAGAATATTGACTTAAATATTTTAAAATTCTGACTTAATGATACAATACTGACTTCTTATTTCAAAACTTTACTCTTTATTGAGAAAACTTGCATTTGCACCCTAAAATTAAAACTTTGTTAAAATGTTGTCTCTTTTCATCTTAGTTTTGAATTTCCATCTCAAACATGAAACCTCTTGTCTCAAAATTTTTGTCCCAAAAATTAACTTTTTACACCAAAATTTGACTTATCTAATACATTCGTCTGATTTTCTTTAATTGTGGCTTTCTACCTCAAAATTTTGACTTTTTCTCAGATTTTTTTCCTTACATCTCAAAATCTTCACGTTTTATCCCAAAACTTGGCTTTCATCTCATAAAATTGTCTTTTTTTTTTTTTTTGAATCTTGACCTTATCTTAGAATTTCTACCTTTCCATCTCAAAATTTGGACTTTTTGTTAGATCTTTTACCTGTCATCTCAAAATTAGCACTTTCCATCTCAAAATTTGACTTCAAAATAGGCCAAAAATTCTCAACACTTGTCAGGACCACAAAAAAAAAAAAAAGAATAATTGAAGTAGAAATGCTGACACTTCGTGGGCAGATGACACCAATGTAGTGTGTTTAATCACATATGGTTTGTTTTTGCTGTTTCTAGTATGTGGGGACAAGCTTTTCTTCTCCTTTTGGGCAGAATTTTCAGCCTATGCAAGTCCTGTAAGTAAATCAATATTAACACAAGAACACCTGTATCTATCACCACACGTGCATAATTTCTCTTTCTGCTGTTATGTTATTTTTTTTTTGTTCATCTGGTACTGGAAACGTGTTCCCAATTAGTTTGGCAGTAATAACATGAACTCTTACTGTTTGTTTTACTTACAGAATAGGAAACAGTGCAGAAAAGCAGGACAGAGAAAAACCATACATAAAGAAGCCACGTAATTCCTTCATGATCTATGTGGCAATTAACAGGGAGACTGTGCCGGATGATATCAAAGACAGAGGCTCTGCTGAAACTGTTAGGTTCCTCGGCCTGAAAGTGAGTGTGTCAGTTCTCTCACAGGGTTTAATTTTTGTAAAAGTTTGGAAAAAAAAAATGAATGTTGTGTTTTTCATTAACTGCCCCATGAAAATAAATTTGAACCTAGAAGTAGTGAAGGAGTCAGTGGAGCAGTCAGACTGCACATGTTGCCTTTTCCAATATCTGTTGCTCTGTATACAGTCCAACCAGCCTCTGTGTGTGTGTCTGTGTGTCTTTGTGTGTGTGTGTGTGTGTGTGTGTGTGTGTGTGTGTGTGCTTTCGGACCATGTGTCGTCATCTGTTCACAGTGGAGACTCATGTCACCGAGAGAAAAGTGGGTTTATCAAGCAATGGCAGAAACTGAAAAACAGATCCACCAAAGGATGTACCCAAACTGGTCGGCCTCCGACAACTATGTAAGCACAGGAAGTTAGCACAAAATGCATACAGTTCATCAGCATCATAAATAGAGATACTGCATCACTTGTATTTGCTAAAAAAAAGAGATACTAAATACAAGGGGAGCACAGACTTCACCTTTAGTGTCAGTATTTAACAGAATCACATCTCAAGGAAATTAGATACAGATGTCACAAGGCAAAAAGGTACTGGAATGAATAGGAGTTTCACGTTCATTGCATTTTTTAGACAATTTTCCCTGCAACTAAAGATTTTGAAAACCGGAGGGAGGCTGTTTTGTCACATAAGGCTGCTTGATACTGTGTTGATTGTAAGTTTACTAATATGGATCAATCTCTGCAAAGATCAGTCCATGTTAAAACTGAAGAACAAACAAGATAGAGGAACATTAAACCCCTACATGCCAAGATAATGTTAATAGTTCACAGACCCTCTTAGTGAGAAACATTAACATGAATGTTTTTTTCCTTAGCGCGGTATTTATCAAAAATACAGTCTCCAATTGAAGACCACCATCATTATTTTCCATAGTGACAAGATATATTAACAATTTTCAGTGATTGTTAGACTTTCCAATCCAGCATTTAAGGAATGTGTGTTTGATACTTGTATTAGTTTGTATGAGCTCTACTTATGACAAAGTCCTAAAGATTTGTTTCCTTTTTGTTGTTTAGGGAAGAAAGAGGAAGAGGAGAACTTCAGCTTTACCTACAGGTAATGTTAATGTCTATGAAATACACTGAGCTACATGTAAGATCTGATCAGCACAGGATTAACTTTGATTGGATTTGCTTATATGGCAGATTCATGGATATTATTGATTTCAAAACATACTTTTAAAAAAACTTTCAAGGAAATGTTTTCATTTGAAGCCAGAGAATATAACTGGATGCTGGTTTTTAAAAGCAGCAATTACTTGTATTCCAATTGTCAGAAGACTGATAAGTGGTTTTGTTTGTTTGTTCACAGTTTTGGCAGAGATTTTGAGTGAGCCGACAGTCGTTGTGGAGCAACATCACCAGCAATCATTCGTGTGGCTGCCACTCAACAACACAGGTGTGACTGTGCCTCAGCCTTCATCTGCAAAGCTCTCCACACTGAACTCCTCTGTGCAGCCCTTGGTGACGGTGGGGGTACCCAGGCCTTGGCCAATCACAGACAGGGGGAGGCCTTATGACCTGATACAGATGTTGAAGGTCGATCGTCTGGCTGTGGTGCCGATGCAAGCATCCACATCAGCTCAGGATCAAGAGACGTAGCAACAACTGTCTTTTTTACACAAAGGGACTATGGAGACTTGCTGTAAGTCTTTGCTGTAAGTTGTTAATAGCATACTGAAGACAATAAATGTCATGACTTGGCACAATGTCACACATTATATGTCTCAAAGAGAACACAAAAATACTCAAAATATTTCAATTTCTTATCATATGGTCATATAAGGTGGTGAAGAGGCTTAATATTCAGCCTCCTGACATCACTTCAAACCCAAAATCAAACCTGAGACCTGATCTCATTAAGTTTTCATGGTGACACATGCCAGTGTTGGTCACGTGAGGGCGCAGCGTAAACGCACCAGAAGTCTTTCAGGACTTTGAAAGTGCTCAGGGAGACTCATGGACGCATGGACAGCCAAAGCTCGAGTTACTACACTGTCTGCAGGGCAGCGCGCAAACAAGCAGAGGAAACAAGTTCAGAAGTAGTGTCGCTTTGCTCCACAGCCAACTTCTTCTCATTCCTTTGATGTGAGGCGCATCCAGGCAGACATCCACGATGTCGGAGTCAGAGGAGAGTAAGATCTCGGTGTGGGTCTGCAGGGAGGAAAAGGTCGTTTTCGGACTGTCAAGGCGCACAACCTGCGCGGATGTTGTCAAAGTGCTTCTGGAGGATTGGGACTCTCAGCACGGCCTCTCCACAGCCTCGCTCTCCGGAGCCTCACTTGGTTACTGCATCGTGGAGAAGTGGCGAGGCTTTGAGAGGATTTTGCCACACAAAACAAAGATCTTACGACTGTGGATTGCGTGGGGAGAGGAACAGACAAACGTGAAGTTCGTGCTGGTCAAAAACGAAGCGTCGTTGGCGAACTACGGAGCTCGGAGCGCAGAGGCGCGCGTAGTGCAGAGCAAACACGGTCCCTGTGTCACCAAAGGGGCTGCACGCTCTCCCATGGCTGGCATTTCACCTGAAAAACAGCGTCGGATTGTGAGGAAAGCTTTCCGAAAGTTGGAGAAGATGAACAAAAAGAGGGCACGGGTGGAACACAAGGACGTACCCGCGGCGGAGAGGATGGAAACTTTGGTTCATCTTGTGATCTCTCAGGATCACACAATCCGCCAGCAGGTTCAGAGAATTACTGAGCTGGATTCAGAGATCGAGAGGCGCGAGGCAAAAGTGCATTTTGACAGAATGAAGAGACATGGGGTAAATTACGTGCAGGATACATATTTAGAGGATGCTGTCTCAGGCTCCAGACATGAGGGGGACGAGCTGTGCTCAACTGAGACTTTTGAAAAGTATGAGGAGTATTTCCGGCAGCGTGGAGACGTGGTGAGGCTGCAAGAGGAGCTATGGGAGCAGGAGGCTCTGATAGACATTATTAAGCAGCAGTTGCAGGATGAGCTGAACCAGCGCTGGATGCTGAGGAGGACTGAGGAGCTGCAGAGCAGAGACGCAGAGCGCACAGAGGGCGCAGCGTTCCTAACCCACACAGAGGCGGGCACAGAGTCAGAAAATGAGCTGCTGATGAGAGGAGAACGGCTCAGGACGCAGCTAGATGTGAGTTTATACATCGGTCTGCGCCTCAGCACGGATTTGGAAGCTATTAGGAGCGATTTAGTGCTGACGGAGGAGATTTACGCGGCAAGAGAGAAAGAAATGAGGGATTTGCTGGAGAAAGTGAACACTCTGGACATAGAGGAAAGCATGGACAGAGGGGGGAGATGTCAGCACGGGACAGATGATGAAACAGGGATGATGAGCACTTTGGAGGGGCAGGGCGAGTGGGTGGAGCAGGCCAGGGGTCTGTCAAAAGCTCACAGCGTGAACGATGACGACTCAGACACTGGCTTAAGTTCTCTGCACAGTCAGGACTCAGACAGCCAGCCTGTGTGGGAATCTTTGGTTTAAACTTTCAAATACACTTTATTGTCTACCAAACTGACTGCAGCCTCAGGGATCATGATGCTTTAAAGTCAATGAAATTCACTTTTATAATCCCAAGTGGTGAATTCCAATTGATCATTTCTTTGTATGGCATCATGTTAATCCCCACATGTTCCTGTATTTTTTTTTAGATCCTTCTTAATCTGATTTTAGAGCTCCTGATCTTTTTTGGTGGGTTGATAAGTGTTAATCTCTCCAAGAAAGTTGCAGTGTGACATAAAAATAAAACTGCTTCCAAAGATTAAGTTCACTTGTTCCCTTTTCTGGTTTATGGTGACCCAAAAACTATGGAGTGAGTTGGTGTTCAGGTTAAGTGATGAGTTGAGATGGAAAAAAATAAAACACAGCAAATAAAACTGAGTGGTCAAAAAGCAGATCATCTCTGCAATCCCAGCTCCACTTATACACATGACTCAGAGCCCTCAGACAAAACACAAAATACAAGGTGTGAGAGATAATACTGTCATCTCAGTTACCACTGTGACCTAGACACTGAGTGAAAAAGAAAACCCCTGCAGACAAAACAACCAAGTCAAAACAGAGAGAGTTCAAACTGGAGTTTATCAATCCTGGACAGAAATAATCTCTTTAAGATGACAGTTTATGCACTTACTGTCTGACACAGAGGCACAATGACTCCTTTATGTCCCTGATGATCGTACCTCAGTGCTGAATCACTCCTTGGAAAAACCTTTAACACATGAAGAAAAATCATGAAAGTGGAATCATTTTCATCTTTCTTTACAGCAGTGAACTCTGTCACAAATCAGTTTGAGTGAAGTGTCGTTGGACTTCCTCAAGTGGCAAATCATTTATTGGTCCTGTTCAACAGAAAACAACTGTTCATGACACAAGCTTTCAACCGAATGAAGTGCACTTGTAAGACTTCATGGTCAGAGACTTTTGAGTATCTTTGCCCTCGAAGGAAAAACACGGATACTCCGATTCAATCCTATGACAGATTCTTAGAGTTGCAAATTAAAAATTGGCAGCTTTACTAACTAACCGATGGCCAAAAAATGGCCATCTAAATTGTGTTTAAGCAAAAGCGCAGTCACCCACTGTGCTTGGACCATTTGCTCAGAGCTTAATAAACCTTAGATTATTATTGTATTGTTTTGAAGCAATAAAAGAAGCTTGTTTCAAATTTGATTACTTACTGTAATATACAAGATCTTTCTTAAAAATTGAGTTAGTTGCACATGTTGCTCCAAAATCTGTAAAAAGCAAACCAATCTAGCTCTACATCCAAGGTGTCCTACCAGATGTATAACCTACCCATGCATCTCTGCACTATCATGGGCCATTTTTCAAATGCTAAATGATTTTCAGTCATGTTTTATTGTTTCCTCTTTGCATGGTTTAGTTTTACCTGTGTGCGGCATCAAACTGCTCACAGACATTGGTTTTTTGGAAGGGATTGTGAGCCTATGCAGCAATTCCCACTACAGAGTCATTACTGTATCTAATGTTGTGCTGTCTAAAGCCTCAAAGATCCAGCATCCTGTGTTGGTTTTTATCTTTGACCCTTTTGCAATGAGATGACTTAAGATTCTCTGGACCTTTATTACAATGTGTTGCTGATGATGAACCCCCAATTTCTTGCAAACTTTTCTGCCACGTAATCGCTCCCACAGTAGAGAACTTTCAATCTTTGCCTCTGAGGGACTCTTTCTCTCTCCTCCTCTCCTGTCATACTCAGTCATGTCACACAACTGTTGCTGATTAACATCATTAGTCCGGAGATGTATTAACAGGTGCCTTTGTGTTGTTCCTTGTTTTTATTTTGTGGCATTAGTCAGCTTATCAGTTATTTTCTGTCCCTGTCCCATCTTCTTGGAAATGTGCTGCCAGCATTGAATTTATAATGGGCATATATTTTTAAAAATGTGATGTTATCTGTTGATTATTTTAATCATATTTTGAGTTACAGCAATTTTAGGGCATGAAATTTAATTTTTTTAATCAATATTCTATTCAGCCTCACATTATTTCAAGACTTCGGGTTTTCATCAAAGACAACATTTAAATGAAATTATACTACACAGAATTATAATTCCCTGCTTTACAGACTTACCTGTGTACTGCTTGATATCTGAATACACAGTGATACACAAGACCACATTATTGTGTGCACAAAACCTGAGTCCCAGGAGTTAGATTCCAACTAATAGCTCTATTGAATCATCTATAACCACAGGAAGAATAATAGAAAAGGAAAGTTATCTGTCAGCAGATAAAGTGATGCAGTGACACCGCTGCAAACAAAAAGAAACATAACCCTCACAAGCATGAATATCAGGGGATCATGCGTTTCAAGTCTGTAACGTGGTGAGGTAGGCTGGTATTTTTTTGTATGTGTACTTTGGGGATAATTGTGGTATAATGTCTTTAATTCCCAGATGTGCAATTATTGAAATGTCTCCTTTTAAAGATGCAGTATCAATGTAAAAACATAATGTTCAGTGAAACATTTTTGGAGTTTGGAAAGGATACACACAGCTACAAAATTCGAACAAAATTCATGCTGTGGGTAAGGTTCTTCCTGACTCTAGCCCAGCAAAGTGGTCATCAAAATTTCACAGCTAAAGATATGTCCTAGACTTATTAAACGAGAATAACAACATATTTGAAATTAAGCTCATATAAGCCATCCAACCAGTCTCTTTGAATTGGTTTAAATGTCTTTGTTTCACATTGTTTGATGTTCAGGCAATGCTGCTGAAATTCTTCAAATGAGTTGAATCAGACAGACAGAAACAACAGCTGCACTAATAGTTTACAATCTTCTTTGTAGTTATGGCTCTGAGGAAAAACTGAGTGCACAAGCCTAAGGGAAGCCAAAACTTAAAAATGGGGACACACTGAAGCTCTTTGTTTTTGCAATTCAGTGCACTCCAGTTGAAAACATAATGTGTGGTGCTGCAGAGAGCAAATGTTATGAAGGTGTTTTAGGCTTTTAATGGTAACTTATTTGTCCGTGTAGTGTGCAAAAAAAAAAATAAAATAAAATAAAACAGGTTATAGGCCCTGTACACAGGCATCCTCTTTGGACCCCCACCAACACTGACACACAAAGCCATTCATTTTTTAAACCCTTTTGGGCCCCTTTCACATTAGGGCTCCCTGTGCTCAAGTACCATGTCTCCCCCAGTCTGATACCCTGAGGGAATGAGTCTCTGATAAGTCGTCTCGTAGCTTTTGTAAAAAGTTCTCTATGAGGGGTCAGAAAGGAATTTTAACTGAGTGCACACAAGACATCTGCTACAGGAAAAAAAATCTCAAGGGATTAGAGGATTTGGGTTGGTAGGTATACATAACTCTGATTCTCTATTGATTGACAAAATTAAATTGTTGAGCAAATTTTAAAAAATGCAACAAAAAGAGTTGCTTGATGTATATTTTTCCTAATTTCCAAGCTTAGAAACAAAGTGTGCTTCAGAGCAAAATGAGTGCACAAAAATGAAATGCAATGATTCCAATCCATGCAGGGGTTTCTGAATCGAAAGGAGCTGATGGTTTTGTGAAACTACTGCAGTTAAACCTCATTTTTAAAATGTCAATACAATGCAGATACTCTGATGGAAATGTGACCAGTATGTGTGTTTGATCTGGTTTTCACAAAAACAGATTCACTCACACCTTGAGGCCACCTTGGGTGTCTTTTTTTTCTATGAATATAGGGCAGAATCATTATCAAACAAGGGGGAAGTACTGTGTTACACTCTTTGTGAATGGCAGCCTTCCTGCCTCCAACACCCTTTCTCACGTGGCCCTCTTCTCATTTGCTACCCTGTACTGCAGAGGAACATAAATTACCTCTACCTGACAGAATAAACCCTCTATGTCACATGCCACTAGTGCAAATGAAATACTGTGTACATTATTCTCTGAGGAAAACATGAGCACATTCCTCGTCTTTTGTTTCAGAGGTGGAGTCTGTGTGGAGTGTTTCCCACACCCCTGAATGGGGTTTGCAATAATGTCAAGTGTGTATTATTTGGAGTGTCCTCAGAGCTCTGGGGCCACTCTGGAGGAAACGCTGGAATCTGAAGGATCTGTTCTCTAAAGTTGGTCCCTGAACTGGTTTTGAGGAACGTCAGTCATAGTTTATATCAAAGTTCCTGTCTCTTATTACGACTTCCTGGCACTTACAGAAACATGCACAACTCAAGCAAACAAAGCATACCAGAAGATCACAAAGAAGATGTCGCAGCCTTTGTTTGGGGGTCACGGCAGGGTTCGCAGGTCATGTTATTGGAGGTTAAAGTTACTGAATCATTGCAGCCACCTGACTCTTTCTGCAGAGGAGGTCATGGAGAAGAGCAGCAGGGGAGCAGAAAATAATAAAGAGAGCTCACTTAAAACAGCAGGACTCACAAACTATGTCTTCATGGATCAAGCGGAGTGTATATCAAGTGGTGTGTGAGCATTAGTGGGACTAATGGTCTCTGCACTGCCACTAATTCATCATGTCAACATAAATCAGTCTATAAAGAGCCATGGGACTGTTTCTATACATCACTTTTATCTAAATGAGGACATGGCATCCTGAAGAGGGATCTCTGCAGAGAGGACTTTCACCTGTCAGCTGGTGGTGAACTTATTTAAAGAATGATGATTTAACCTGTAAAGGATAGCCCTTCAGTTCTCTGTTATCTAAGGAGTATCCAATTTCTGTTAGGATAACAAATCTACAAAAATGCTTTCCAGATATGTGTAACAATCACGGGTTTCTGTCTTATCAGCTACATAATTTTAATAGATTCTCATGATTTTTAACTTTATCTTAATATTTTAATTTTTTTCATATCTTTGACTTAATTGACTCAAAATTTTGATGAAATTATCTTACAATTTTGACTGTTTTTGTCTCAAAGTTTCAACTTATTAGCTCAAAAATTTGACTTTTTGTCGGATAACTTTAACTTAAGCTTAAAATTTTGACTTTATCATCTTACAATTTTGAGTTTTCCTTGCAAAAATTTGACTATTAGCTTAACTGGTTGACTTTCTATCTCAAATTTTGACTTTTTATCTCAAAATTTTGACATTTTATTCCAAATCTTTGACGCAATATACAGTAATGCCAATGGCCCTGTTGCAGCACTTTATTATAAATACCAATGGTCTGTAGAACAAGCCCAGAAAAGCCCAATCATTTTGGGTAATTTTATAAACCCCCCTGGACATAGTTTTATAACTAAAAAGGAAGGACATGTCCAGGTAAAGGGGATATCTGGTCACCCCACCCATGACTCCCCATGCAGTATAAGGCTTTGGGTCCAGGGTTAGCAGCTTCTCTTTTCACCATATGTCTGGGATTACCATGTAGTTTGGGCTTCACGGCAACAGCTGCAAGCTCAGGGTCTCGTTCAGGGAGTGGTTCTTGTAGGCAGGAGCAAGACGACAGCAAACCGTGGTCACCAGTTTACAACAATTGGCTTGAGTTACGCCATGCAGGGAGGAAGTGTAGGTCATAGCACAGGGGGAAAGCTAAAGCATATAAGGTCGTTAGCAGGAAAGTTGAGTACAGACGTGCAGTAATGGTGGCAGCAGGTAAAGATTTTGGTACGTTGATGATACACAGCAAGTGCTACCCACACACAGGTAACACCCAGGTCACTTATTCATGTCTGCTGACTGTTGAAGCATTTGACACTCTCAATCCACGTAAGATTCAATGTATTTTCACAACGCTGGTTCTGATCTTGGCAAGTATGTCAACACTACTTCAAACTTAATCGAACTGTTGAGCGGAAGGAAACCATGTCCAATTAATCAAACTGAAATCTATTACTTCCCTGTTGTCAAAGAAAATTCCCAGAATAGGAAATAAAAACAGAGCCTAATGGCATAACCTGCCAGACTTCACTAATCCCTGAAATGTGTCACTTTGTGTTCCTGGGAGCCTTTTGTTCGGCCACAAAGAGTGATCCATCTTGAAGTCACTAATGAAGGTATTGACTCTGGAGCCAGGACTTCAATACCAGCGCTGAGGTGTGAGCCGCTCAGGAAGCACTTGGCCTGCTGTTAACGAACTGGGCCTGCCAGTGTGTGCTCATTAGGCCTCATTGTGCCATTGGCAGGTGTGTTAATCCTGGAAGGCCGGGTGCTGACCCCCGGGACCTCGGCTGTGGGATACTGTACAACCTCTCTCTGAGGGTTTCAAGGCCTGTCGCCTTCTGTAGGACTAGACGTAGCCCAGATCTGTCACCAACGGGCTCTTTACCCTCCAGTAACCTTCCTAAGACGGACTATAACCAGTGGAGTGACAGACACAGACTCATTTTTTTACACATATCAAAAACAATACATGGTCTAATACCTGCTGCTGTAACGATTCAGCTACAGCAGATGAGGCAAATATACTGTATGAAGTAGCTTTTTAAAATTAAAATAAAGAACATGAAAAGGCAGTTATCTCTGTCCAAACACTATTCACTTAGCCTAGTAGAGTCACAGCCTCTGTCAGTGGCATTACATTCAGTCTTAATTCAAGAGCTCTTGTACTGGGAGTGAAATTTAAAACCATATTTCAAAAGTATTCAGACTCAGGCGAGGCTTCAAAATGTGTCACACCCATAAAGTAAAGAGAGCTGTAAGTTGTAAAGCATGTTGGCTCGGTTATCTTCTAAACGACACTTAGGCATACCCTTATCATGCAGAACAGAGGATTTCATGGGTGTGCTGGCTGTATCAGTTACAGAGAACCTCACGGAGATGTCTGGGTGTTTCGGAAATTTACTGAATTATGTTCCTTTTCATGAAAAGTGAATGGCTTCTGCTTCAGGCAGTTATCACAAGATCTTTTCTCCTCAACAATTGCTGTAACCCTCCTCTTTATCACTTTATGGGAGAATTTGGCTTCTCATACAAAAGGGACGGATTTTGTTGCAGAGTTTGTGTAGGTCACGCCATTTCTCTTTACAAAACATACAGAGTGTGTACAGTGAAGTCTGGAAGTTCAGTCAGAACACCTAAATGCAGAAAAAACAGTTTGGTATGAACTTTAGACAGGGTACAGCTGTCGATGGAAACATCTGTTTGGTTGATCATTTCTTTGTTGGGAAAACAATTCATGGCAATGGATCTTATACGGTTTGAAAGTTTGTGTCACTTTAAATGGTGCCGCATTTAAAAAAAAAGAAAAAAAATTGCATTTCGGGAATGAGCAGAATGGCTGAATAAGTGGGTGGAAAACTTTTGCATCTCTGCAACGCCAAACGACTTATTCAGACTCATGTTTGGTTTTGGTTTAAATGGGACATAGATAGTCTTCCCAATGCTGTTTATTGGCAAGAGGCATTGCTACAACAAAGAAATAATCAATAAAACATACATTTCCTTTCTTTTGTGCTAAATTTAGAAAAATGTGTAAATTTCTCAGGAAGACATGAATCATATTGGAAAAGGACAATGATTGGCTCTGAAAGAGACCTGGAAAGATTCTGGGGGGAAGACTCATGTTGTTCAGCGAGACAACAACATAAAGTTCTCAAGCTGCTTTTGCACAGATAATGTTGATAATGTCATTAGGGTAACTGTCTTTTCAAATGTTAACATAACATTTAATGTTTATCTTGATCTCTGCCAAACAGCATTGTTCAAAATCAAATAAAAAAACAACAACAAACAAACAAAGAGATTTTTGGGCAGATGTGCATTNAGACCTCTGAGATAAAACCAAACCTGTGAAAAAATATGTAACAATTTTATGTCAGGATCAGGATCTGGATGTTATCACGTTTGTTTATACGACAATTATAAAAACATTTTAAACCCCAAATATCTCTGATCCAGCATTTTGAACCATTTTGTGCTTCAACTTTTGTCTTTTTTTGACGATTTCATATCTTTAATTCGGTGTTTTGGTTTTCCCATGTGTTTTTTGTTTCTTTTTTAATTCAAAACAACTCATGACGCAAATTTTGCATCATGCCAAATGCAATTAAATGTCAGCTGTAAAAGTTGTTGAGTTTTTGTTGATTGTACAGAGCTTTAGCTTTATAAAGTTGCCTATGCACAGTTCAAATCTATGTGAAACGTTACCAGATATATTAAGATTTATTTCAAGAACTTAACAGAAACTGTAAATGTAAACAGTTAGAACATGATTAATTTAAGTGACAAACTAACACATGGTAAGATGAGAGCTGGGGGCCGCTTGAAAATAGACGGCGGGCCACAATTGGCCCCCGGGCCGTAGTTTGGACAACCCTGCAATACATGGTCTAATACCTGCTGCTGTAACGATTCAGCCACAGCAGATGAGGCAAATATACTGTATGAAGTAGCTTTTTAAAATTAAAATAAAGAACATGAAAAGGCAGTTATCTCTGTCCAAACACTATTCACTTAGCCTAGTAGAGTCACAGCCTCTGTCAGTGGCATTACATTCAGTCTTAATTCAAGAGCTCTTGTACTGGGAGTGAAATTTAAAACCATATTTCAAAAGTATTCAGACTCAGGCTAGGCTTCAAAATGTGTCACACCCATAAAGTAAAGAGAGCTGTAAGCTGTAAAGCATGTTGGCTCGGTTATCTTCTAAACAACACTTAGGCATACCCTTATCATGCAGAACAGAGGATTTCATGGGTGTGCTGGCTGTATCAGTTACAGAGAACCTCACGAAGATGTCTGGGTGTTTCGGAAATTTACTGAATTATGTTCCTTTTCATGAAAAGTGAATGGCTTCTGCTTCAGGCAGTTATCACAAGATCTTTTCTCCTCAACAATTGCTGTAACCCTCCTCTTTATCACTTTATGGGAGAGTTTGGCTTCTCATACAACAGGGACGTATTTTGTTGCAGAGTTTGTGTAGGTCACGCCATTTCTCTTTACAAAACATACAGAGTGTGTACAGTGAAGTCTGGAAGTTCAGTCAGAACACCTAAATGCAGAAAAAACAGTTCGGTATGAACTTTAGACAGGGTACAGCTGTCGATGGAAACATCTGTTTGGTTGATCATTTCTTTGTTGGGAAAACAATTCATGGCAACGGATCTTATACGGTTTGAAAGTTTGTGTCACTTTAAATGGTGCCGCATTTAAAAAAAAAGAAAAAAAATTGCATTTCGGGAATGAGCAGAATGGCTGAATAAGTGGGTGGAAAACTTTTGCATCTCTGCAACGCCAAACGACTTATTCAGACTCATGTTTGGTTTTGGTTTAAATGGGACATAAATAGTCTTCCCAATGCTGTTTATTGGCAAGAGGCATTGCTACAACAAAGAAATAATCTATAAAACATACATTTCCTTTCTTTTGTGCTAAATTTAGAAACCACATTTAAAGAGTCCTTCTGTACTTAGTATAACCTTTTCCTGTTACTAACCGAGACTTTCTCTGGACCTTTCTAAGACCCCCCTTCTGAGTACAACAAGTCGCTCTGTTGTTGTATTTCAAGAGTTCGACGAAAACGTGTCTATTACAACTATTACAGTAATCCCATTGACAGAAAAGTTTACAATTGTATTGTAAATATGTTTATCTTGATCTCTGCCAAACAGCATTGTTCAAAATCAAATAAAAAAACAACAACAAACAAACAAAGAGATTTTTGGGCAGATGTGCATTTAGCTAACCTGTATCTGAATGTTCAGGGTCAAGAACCACAAAACACACAAGTTTGCCTACATCCTGCCAGAACTGTAAAGTTAGGTTTTACGTTTTGTCTATGGCATGATGCACTCAAAATCTGCCAGAAGCAACTGCTAGAAGAACAAAGGATTGTTAAAAATGTGCACTCAGTCATTAAACAGTGGAAACATGTTGAAATTTTCAAATCTGAAACCACTCAATCTTCTAAAAGACGTGTCAGAGGAAACACAAACCACATTAAACAGATTGCTAATAAATACCATTCTGTAGCAACAAAAAGCCCATGGAAAAAGTATTATGGTGGACATAAACTTATCATGCAATCAGAGATATTTAATATAAAGTTTGCCTCTGTGTTTGATTACTAGACTTCTATCTGCTTTTTTTCACCTTTGGTGACACTCAGGGTGAGTGCACAGGTGTGAACAAGAATTAAACACTCTAGAAACTTAGATTCCTCAATGAAGATGAAATTCACCTGGATGGGAAGCTAGAAGACTCGGAGGTACAGAGACAAAAAAAAAAAAAAATGAGTCCAAAGCTAAAATATGAGGTAATGCTTAGGATGACCGAAAGCTTAACTTTAAATACTAACGTGACGACTTGTCACTCTACTTAATTAAAAACCTACCGAGAGGCTGAGAGCTCCCACACAGATGGTAAAAAGGATAATTACTCCTCTGTCTTGTATGGTAATGAACTTTAGTTTTTTTTATCTAGAGCTGTTTTTTTTTCTCTTTTCGCTCACAGCCAAAGCAAAGTCATAGCAGAGGTAATAATTAATAACCTGCAGTTTGTGGTGCTGCACAGATGGTCTTAGTCTGAATAACAATCTTGCTGATTAGCATTTGGGAACAGCTGACAAGAAGCTACACAGTTAAGTCAAACACACAAACACTCTCTTTTTGAAGAGGACTGTAAGGTCGTCGGGGTGAAAATTGAGAAGTATCAACACTTTGATACCAATTTGTAATGCAGAGCTGTTTTTGGTTTGAGCACTCAAAAGAGAAAAGAAGATAAGCTATTGCCTGATGTCTGTAAATAGAGATAAAAGATAAAAGTGTACCTTTTGACAGAGGCCTTGAGGACTAAATTTTTTTGCTCAATCATTTAAAGTTCATCAAGACTTGGCAGAGATAAAACAGAGCGTTACACTTAAATAGGCAATTTTCTTTCAAAGCCATCTTCCTTTAGGACAAAATAGATCATTCTCCACCTCAAATTCTCTCACATACTCTCACACACACTCATATGCAGCAACAGACACATCAAATGCACCAGTTTGACTGAAGCTCTTTTGGTCACACAGTTAACAAATATCTGCAGAGCAGATTAAAAAAAGAAACAATCAAAGATCAGATGTCCTAACTCCACAGCCAGGACTGGTATAGAGCTGTGAATACAGATCATCAGCAGGTTTCTCAGTTTATCTCTTTCAATCAGACCTGAAGTTTGAACCAAGAAATACTCATACTTCAAAAAAGACATAAGAGAAAATCACATTACAACCTGAACAAGGCTTCATCTTAGATTCTGCTTTCAAGGGCAATACCAGAAGAAATGCTGGAACATTTTTCTCATTTTCAAAAAGGAAAAATAAGTTTTTTTCAGGGGCCTAACAAGGAATTTCTGTAGGACCAGAATGAGAAGGCAGGAGAGCACTTGTGAAACTCAAGAGCCAACTTACCAAATCCAATAAAAGGTGCTGCGTACTTTGGGGTGAAAGGGGTTGTTGTTGAGGAAACTACCCATCTGGACATCTGTAGAAACCAGAGCAAAAAGACAAAAAGAGTTCAGGTTTTTCAACTTGGGACTGACAATTTTGCAATCTGTAGTGGAGTGCACTGGTTTCATTTCAGTTTGAATTCTAGCAAAAATTGTTGCAAGACTTTGAGATCAAGAAAACAGATAGGTCATACAAGAAAAAACTCTTTATTTCCTCTCATATGACCAGCACAGAAGCTAAAAATTAGAGTTCATCTCTAAAAATTGCCTAAACTGAAAAGTAGCATAGAGTATGTGGAGCTTAAAATACTATGACGGATTCTTTAGATAAACATTTTCAGTTATTTTCAAAGTAATTCAGTATTTATCCTGTGATTGTCATTTTTAATTTTGGGGTGAATGGGAAATATGTAATTTTTAAAATGATCAAATAACATTAAAAACAGAAAGAAGAAAAGTTTGCATCAAACCATGAAATATGCCCATATTTGAATAGAGACTTTTTTGCTCTTAGTTCAGCTCTCTGGCTATGTGCATTCAAAATCCTGTAGGGGTAGAAAAAAATGTGTTTATTACAAACATATTTAGTTTACATGATGGGCACATGTTTCAAAGATTGACTTAGAATTATGCAAAACCCTCTCTTATGGCATCAGAGTAAAATTTATGAGGTTACCGACTTGTTTGTGCCCTTACATCCCAAATGAGAAAAATCCAGAATCTCACATTAAAAAAACACTTTGATTTGTGCTACAGCAAGCTTCATGATTAAAAAAACAGGGACTTTCTTGGCGAAAAAGTGGTTTTATGGTATTCAGATGAAAGTGTTTAGACTGCAGCAGCTTCTTTCAGGCTGCTCAAAGATATGACAGTCTATTGACCGAAAGGAGAAGTACCACAGAAGTTATGGACAGTAGTAGGTCCTGAAGCTTTATATTTATCCATTTAAACAAATTATACCAAAAACTCTAGCAGAATAATAGCCACCTGTGTGTCAAGTCAGACACTTGAAAAGGAGATAAATGAAGACATTCCTCTCCAAGCCAAAACATTTGGTCATGAGATTTAGTTTTGGCTGTTTTTGATCAGATAAACCTTGTGACTCAGCATCTTTTATTCAACAGCTTTTCAAGAGCACACAGAAATAAAGTCCAATCATCATCAAATCCCCATTACTAAATTCCTCAAAAAAACAAACAAACAAAAAAAAAACCCTATACATTGCTGAAAGCTTTCGCTTTATTGCCTTGTGACTCATTTCTGACACATGATGTGGTTACACTTGGGTTCCTAAGTGCAAGAATGAAGTGAAATCAGTGTGAAGGTTCAGACCAGACTGCATCTACATGTTTAGCTTTGTTTGTCACCAAGATAACCTTCTTTTTTTCAATCCAGACCACAAATGAGGTGAAATCAGAAACACATCATGCACACAATGCTGTTTAAAACACACCACTATAATCATACGAACACAATTATCCTCCAAGGACAAGGATCAGACCACTTGCACGTTTTAGTCTCATGTTACTTTTGTCTCACTTTGACATTTGACCTTTGTGTTGGTATGGTTTACAGTGAGTTATAGTAATGCACATTCTTATTTTGGTCCTGAGCAGAACTGGGAAATTTTATGGAGAGTGCTGCAAATAACAAGTATGATTCAATTCATTTACAAGTAAGATTTTTATGTCATAATTTGGGAAATGTTGCATCAACCCAAACTGAACAGTTTACACATAACTTAACAAATGTCAATATGCAACACTCTGACAATCTATCTTACAAAATGAGCAGATGGCTGGATCAGGTTGCCTTCAGGTGTCATGTTGCATGGCAATATCTCTCTGCCTGAACTTTAATTTCATTAGGAGATTCCACAGTCTGTTCGTACCCATATGTCACAAAAGGGAGAAGAATCATTGGAAAGAGACAGGGTGGTTTCTTAGCAAACCCATGGATTAAACACTCACTTCAGAGCCGTCCTATGCTTACTCTCTGTGTTTTCGTTCATCAGACCTTGAGCGTGATAAGATAAATTGGTGTAGCAGGTGTAGCTTTGGGGATGTCTAAGTTGGTTGATGAAAAGACACCAGCTCTTGTGTTTTGTTGTCACACTTCTGCCACAGTAAATGTGTCTTATATGACTTAACAGGAGAGAGGGTTTTAGGAAACAAATGTAAAGTTAGGAATCTGGGTTTCAATCAAGGATGCCTGTTATTATTGTGAGTTTGCACAAAGAAAATAGATAAATAAGGGTTTTGTCTAAAACTGCAGAATGATGATAACTATTCTCATTGGTAGCTTGTCCAATGTATTTTGTTGATTGGGGAGAAGAGGTTTAAGTCCAGAGTATTCCTGGCAGGAGGAGTTTTTGAGACTGTAGTTGAAAATAAGTTTCTCTGATCTTGGTATCCTTTGTATGAAAATTTGGGGTCATTAGAAATACCTTTAAGTCTGTCTCTGAAACTTTAAAGAAGTCCAAGAATATTGACTATTAGAGCTAAGGAAAATCCACTGGTCTCTCAAACTAAACAGTGACATTGGTGCTGGTATCAGCTTTGCAGACCTCCAGTGGACAACATGAGTAACACGAAGACAGAGAAATTTAGTCTGACTCAGGATTACTTCTTCCTGAGGGATTTCTAGAGAAGATGAGATTCTGAGCATCTTTAGTTTTGCTTTTACCTTTTCTTTATTTTAAAGATATCAAACATTTGCGTAAACCACTAATTCTGCACCTAAAATAAAACCTTTGATTGGAAAACAGACATGGTTTATCATGCACTGAGAATTGATTGAAACATCTCTTCTTAGATACTTTTTGTTCATTAATCTAGTACCACCAACAATAGTTTTTTCTAAGATTCAAAGCAGTCCCATGAATAGGCTCATTTCCCACTTGTCAGAACCGATCACAAGTTAATCGGGTCGGTATGTTTCACTATGCTGCCTCTGTGTGGTAAGTAATGGTAATACTCAATAAGTCTGCTTTAAAAATATTTACAAAGTCCTGATGCTGGCTTGCAACGTTTTATGTGTCTGGTAGACAATTAAAGCTTTAAGGCATCTCCTCTTCAATTCAAACAATGAGAAGAGTACTGGATATTTGTCTACATCTTCTTCTTCAACAGTGTAAGAGCAGCAAAACTACAACAACCAAATCTGTTTCTTCTGTAGGCCACAATTATAATCAGTCAGCTAAACTGTCACCCAGCATAACTGCTTTAATAAAAGTTTTATAGGCAACTGTTTTAAAGGGAGATTGGATTTTTTTTATTCAGAGACCATTTATGAAGCAATTTCCTGGCCTCAAATGAAAGTTAAATGAGAGAGCTGACTCATTCCTCAGGGGTAATGTGTTTTTCTTCAATCAATACTGTTTTGATAAACTCTGACTTGTGTCTTTATCATCAAAGGAAAGGTTAAAAGAGAGGTTCAGACGTGGGAAGATAGCAGCTTTTTAATTCATCCATTTTTTATATATTTTCTCCTCATTGTCTCGTCGATGTTTACAGTGTTACTGGTTCAATAAATGATTGTAAAAAGCTGAATGGCAGGGGCTGGTTCTTATGTTGGCCCAGGATTGCGTTCAGCTATTTTGTTTTGTTGGTTTGTTGTTTTGTGTTACTGGAGCATTTATAATACCTCTTTAGCAATAAGAGCCACTTTTACATGCTTTATAAAGCCTTCCTATTTCTATAGATGCTGGTGAGCAGTAAGGCTGCAATAAGACTGCCATTTTTAGCACAGATTGTTACCTGATAAACTTCTTGTAAAACTAATGGTTATATAAGTGTGCAGCTCCTCTTACAGCAGTCACTGGTTCAATTCCCAGCCTGGATTGTCTGACGGACATCTTCTCTTACCTGAGTAAGAGAAGAGTGCATTTTTAGTAAAATGTCTACGATGTAACTACTGACAGCAAAAATTTCTGCTTCCTTGAGATTTTAAAAGAATGAATCTTCTTTTTTTTTCAGCTGATTCCGGCTTATAAGATTATTTGTAGGAGCAGTTTACATGACCAAACTCTTAGCACAAGTTACTACTTTCTATGCCTGTTGGTTTCCGTTGCAATTTGAAAGTTTGCTGATATTGTTTTAGTGATTATGGACACATGAAATGTAGGTGAATTTCCTCACAGATGATTCATTACTAAGGGTTTATGTTCATGAAGCCTAACATAGTGCTGGAAGCCTTACAATTACATTGGAAATTATCGGTGGTCATATTTCATCATACCACAGATCACATGAAAATTTAAAGCATTCATGTGATACGCAATATGAATAGAATTGCTCTTTAAGCAAAAGTTGTTGCTCATGATGGACATACTGAAGGTTATCGCCGCTCAACTCTTTGGAATATTCTAACATCCTCTGGCTTACTGTCAGGGTTCATCAGACCTTTTGGGGGTTTTTTTGTTTTATAAACTCTCTGCTCGTATAATCTAAAAAAAATCTAGCTTCAACTATGTGAATAACTTCTTGCACTGTTCACAAGCGTCCAAACATCCCAAAACCCATTGATGCAGATTTAATTTAATTTTTGGTTGGTCGTTAACAAGTAAACAAAGATCAGCAGACGACAGGCTGCTCTGAGGAGTAATCCTGTGTTTATAACTAACTGAAAAGCTAATAAGTGAGTTGTGTTTCTCTCTGTTAAAACACTGAGCTGTGTTCATTTTGTTTGACTGATACCTGTGGACACTTAATATGTCCAAAGCTTGATTAACTGAAATAAACAGATGGAGAAAACTGAGGTGGGATCACATGTCTGTGCAGGCAATAGTTTTAGAAGAATGAGGAAATGTCTCTGATTTACTCTGACATCAAACTGGAGAACAGATTTGATCAAACAATAGTGTCTTGTGTTGTAGCACTGGTAGCTCTGACTGCATGGTGTTCAGATTCGATCTTTTGGTTGTTAAAATCTGTGATCTCACCTTGAAAACACTCTTTGTCATTGCCTGCCTAACCTCTGTTCTCCTCATGCAGCTGATGACTCTACTGTTTAAGCTGTAACTGCAGGAAAAGTCTGTGTCTCTATCAGCAGATGAGATCTTCAATAACAGTTTGGTTGAATTAATCTAAAACGTTAACCCACGGATACATAGAAAGAGTCATCAGTTTGATTTCAGAGTGTAGCTCACTCAGCATTACCTGTGTGCAAAAATGAAGTCATTTGGGGTCAACTGTGTTTAAAACTGAAGATCATTTCACTGACTAGTTGTCTGTATTTTGTCAACCATCATTGGTTGTATATGGCATTTGTGCATCTTATTCGGCATTGTATCTGTTTATTTTTACACTGGCTTGAGCCTTGAGGTAAATTAAAGCGTCAAAGACATGATCTTTTCAAGGCTCTCTAACTCAGGCATATTAACCTCAAAAGTTGCAGGAATCTTTTCATTCAGCTGTATTTTTAATGCAAACGTATAACACTACAGTGTATACTACAGTGCAGTGATTGCACTTATTTGTGTGTGTGTCTGCCCAGCTCGTCAGGTAACAGTGACAACAGTGTTGTGGTTCATTCTACCTGTGGACAGTTAATCCATTGCTTGTCACTTTACCCTGTGTGCTGTCTGCTGTAAGTGGTCCAGACGAGAGAGAAGATCAATATCAGCAGCAACAAGTCAAAAATCAGAGATGGCTCATTCATCACAATAAGGGACTATTGGTTCAGTTCCATTAACTCCTGGACCAAAGAACTGAATATCACTGTCAAAAGTGGATTTATAAAATTACACCTCCATTTAGAGTTGGACTGACTTATAAAAAACATAAATATCACTTAACTGCACATTACTTTTTTCTACATTTCTTTGCCACGACAATTATTGTATGATCAAAACCAGGCAGGGATGATATTACAAGAGACCTTAAAAAGTTTCAGACTTTGAAGAGCTGATGTCAGGGGATAAATTATCAGTGTGCCCTTCTTAACGGTTCATCCAAGTTACATCATGTCATTTGAGATTAACGATCAAATCTAGGGAAATAGTTTTGATGTCTTTATTTCATGATTTTCATTTTTATTTTTTAACAACAATTTCAAGCTTTTACACAAAAAGATTCGGACCACAACAGCCTGTGCTCTGCTTAATATCTTGGCTGTAGGAGGAGCACAACATCACATATCAGATCCAGCCAATGGATACATATCCAATTACAAGATTCAAAGACATCTGAGGAGTTCAACTGGAGATCATGACACTAAGTGGTGATAGCTGATTTCCTCCATGACCAGAGAGTCACATTTTCTTTGTAACAAGTCTTGTATTCCTTCCCCAAAGCACATTTAGTAGTTAGGCCACTAAAGAGAATTAAAATCATTTATCTTTGAAATAAAAACTGTGAGAAAACGGTGACACCTCAAAAGTGCTCAGCCAAACCCATCAAATGAAAGTACATAACATCGTAAATAATATTGTTAATAATAAGTGTTTAACTGACCCCCCCCCCCAAACAGAAAAATAAATTCCTTTGGTCAAGTAAAGAACAAAATGAAAATAACAGTGAACTCTTTCTTTAACCAGTCTCATGTCCTTCATGATTCTTTCTCCACAGTCACCCAGGTTCTTGAGGCTCTAAGGCTGCAAAGGAGGTGTCAAGGCAATATGGTTATGGTGCCCCTGGCGCTCCATGCTGCAGCATGCTGGGAGGAGGACTAGAGGAGGAGGAGAGGGGCAGAGGCATTGAGAGAGGACAGGTGTGTCCTCAGACAGCAGGTGAAGGTGCATCAGGGTCAGGCTCGTTGCTGAAGTTGTTGCTGTAGTGAATCCCACTGGGTGGGTGATTGGGAAGGATGTCCAGTTCATCCACCTGGGGGCCAGGGTGCATCACCACCAGCTGGTCCTGGGGGATATCTGCTGCTGCTGCAGCCAGATTAGTGATGGACTTTGACTTTACACACTGGAAGTCCACATGCCGGCTTTTACCCTCCTCCTTCTCCCAGGACATGCGGATGAAGGGCCTCTGGACATAGTTATAAATGACCTCTGGGCGACCACCCGGTCTTTTCTTGACTTTCTCTTTATATGTTGGATAGCCTGCAAAAGAAGGTGGATGTTATCATGAGCTGTGGTTTTGTTAAAAGAGTCTCTTAAGTCTTTAATTTTCTCAATTAGATATTTATTTCCCCCAGAACAGTGATGTTAAGGTAATTCATGAGACTTTGATACACAGATTAGTTGTCTCTTGCCATCATTTAGTGTAACATCATTCTGATAAGCTTTCTCTGCTCCTATTTATAAGATGCAGCACTTATCTCTTTGAAGCTAAAATCAGAGACTGAATAAATCACAGGGTTTCAAACCATCTTTCCTTACACACTTTTACTTTTCAGAAAAAAAAATCTCTCTGCTGATTTGTATTCTGCTTCAATTTTAAAAGTTCAGGGTGCCTGTTTAGCTCAGAGATTAAATTGCAATAAAAGACTGTACAGAGGTTACAGTCCTTGAAGTAGTGACAGTAGAAGCAGATTTATTCTCTGCCTCATGTCACTCTCTACTCTGGCAATGAGTATTAAATGCTCTTAAAAACGATCTTGAGAAAGGAAAAACACTTTGATGAGATCTTTTCATGAAACCATCAGCCAAATTTCTCTATCTGAAGAGACATTTCATTTGTCTGAAAGTTTTCTCTGCTGAAAAACAACTTCACGACTGATCATTAAAGAGCTGAACTTACCTTCAATGCCCAGTCTTATTTTCTTTAGCCCTCTCTCCTTTAAGACTGATTTGGCAACATCTCTATTCTCGATATACTTGAAAAATCTGTACAGTTTTGTGCTGTAGATGACTGTAAAAAAAAAAGAGTAAAGAAATCAAACATCTGTCTTTATACTCAGCTTTTTGTGTCTTCATTCTTTACGATTCTGTACTTACTCTGTGAGTACTCTTCTCCCATTTGTGGAGGATACTCTTCATCCCAGTCCACCACATCATCGTCAGTGAGGACAACAATGTGGCACTCCCTCTCTCCGCTTTGGGCACTGGCCACCATCAAAGGTAGGACCATTTCCTCCAGGTAAAACTCAAACTGTCGCCGAGCTCCATCGTTGGACAGCTCATGCATCAGGGCACCTGATCACAAGAGGAAACAGCATTATGACTTTTTATGTTTTCCTGTTTTCTGTTCTTTAAAATTCTTTGCTGCTTATGAAGTTTTTGTCATGTGAAATGTGTCCAGAAATGTGAAACAAAACAATTTTGTGTCTGGAGGAAATACTCACTGAGGTCTCTGCATTTAATGGTGCTGTAGTCAAAGGAGATGCATAGATAGTCACATGCCTCCCGCAGCTCAGGGATGGAGATTCCATCAGGACAGCGGATTATCCCAGATTTATAATAATCCTGCAGTTAGAAGAATACAATATCAAGCCCTGCCTTTATCCATTAACTCATAAAATCTACAAAAAGGCATACTTGGAAAAGCAGTCAAAGATTTCACAATGAGAACGAGTTAGTCACAGTGTCTGAGTTTGCAGTTTGATGGATTAGACATTACTGGTTGTAGGACTGATTCATCTCTTAAGATTGTTAAACTTTTACAACAAGGGTTGTAAGTAACACACAAAATGGTACACTCAGCTTTTATAAGACGATGATGTGTTGCATGAATGTACACACATGAGACTGAAATTAAAATAAATAAAAATGACACAGATATCTGTTCGAAATACCTGAGCTGTTTTGAGATACACAGTTTATTCTTCATATATCTGAGAATTCTGGTAAGATTTATGAAATCGTCTCATGTTAACCACTCAAAGAAGTTACTGTAGGAAACTGGTCAGCTATTAGTTACAACTCTGAATTACTTGTTATTGTGTGACGGTTCACTAATGTCTCTCTTTGTTGCATCGTGGCCCTAAAATCTCTGTGAACAATCACCAGTTAGATGGATGTAATTAATTAACTATCAGAATGGTTAAACACATCAGCTGCTTTTCAGATCATGCTTTCACTGAGGGATGTTTTTGTTAACGATCACTCAGATAGGTGCTTAAGCTTTAACCATTTTTGAGACTGTTGTCTATGGAGCGTACAGTTTGAATCATACCTACTTTGATCAGCATTTGTTGATAAAGATACAGAGGATAAAAGACTGACCAGAATTGCACGGAAAACTGTGGAGCTAATGCCCTCTGCCACTTCGTATTCCCCCTTCTCATTGGGCCGTGTGAAATTATGCTCCCTTCCAGATCCAAACATTCTGAAATGAAAAAGTTGAAGATGAAGTTAAGCTTTGGAAACTTGACAATTCAAAAGAACTTTCATGTTTATGCACATGAACTTAACTTAACTTAAAACACTACAAGTGTCAGTGAATTAAAACAAATGAGAAGAGAGCAACAATTTTGTTCAAAGTATACTTTACCTGCCCAACATAGTATTGGGTTGTGCAGTGAAGATGGAAGGATCTACTACGAAGCGTGTGTTGTCAACAATCAGAGTGACTCTTTCTGAGGTCCTAATGTTTCTGCTTCCTACGGTAGCACCAGCTCCTCCCTCCTTTGGATTCTCGTAGACAAAAACCATTTCTCCGACTCCCAAACTCTTGAAGGTACCGTCAGTGCTAGACAGGCTGCTGTTGCGACTGCTCACCACCCCACTACTGCTGGAGCCACTGGGAGAGACTCTCTGAGGCCGTGGACTACTGGGCCTAGATGATGAGCCACCATCTCGTTCACGGTCTTCAGGCAGAAGGAAAAACACCTCATCACAAACCAGAACAATATAGTTTACATATTCCAATACAATCTATGTTTTCAGAGCTTCATTTAGAGGTTTTTGTTTGTATGGGATACACTGAGGTGACATCTAAAGTGTCTTTTCATGTAATAGTCAGTTGCTAGAAGTACTGATCAAAATAAAAAAAAAATAATGAAAACAGCATGTGATCTCAACTTAAAGTTTGGACAAATGGTTTTTAGGAGTGCTTACTTTATCTGTTCACAGGAAAAATAAGCACTAGTGATATAAAGCATGCCTGAGCTAAAAGTTCATAAAAGCAGTCAGCTGTTCTCCGCAGCTGCTGCCAAGAGCTGTGGACCTGTAATACAACTTCCATATAAGCCCTCTATTCTCTCCGTGCACACTCACCACTGTTGTGTTGGCGGGTGGGTGAGGTGACGTTGCGAATACAGGGGGTGAGCTGGCCCTCTCTCTCATGTGAGGAGTCCCTGGAGCGATCGCTGGAGCGGCGGCGGTCACGTGAACGGTCGCAGCCTCCACTGGCACCATGCAGGCTCATCTTCCTCTCTTCTGCCTCCACTCGAGATGCTCGGGCCTGACTGCTGCTTTCAAAACAAAAGCATTCTTAGCATTCCTCCTTGTTTCTCAAGACCATACAATATCTTTTGTCAAAGTTTCGGGATTGCTGTGGCAGACACACAGATTAACTGTTTCCTGTTGGGTAGGCTTGAGTGCATCACAGAAGTTCAGCAAACTAGGTGTGTAACAAAAGATGAAACATTAAAATCATCTAGAAGACCATGAGACAAACCACCCTTAGATTTAACAGTGGTTTTGTTTATCCTGTGAGCGTTTCACAGCTCTAACAACCAGACCTACTGCATTCTGTCTGTTATGAAATGATGACACACATACTTAAGAGTGCAGCCAAGTCTTGTTGAGGTCTCCTTTGATGTCTAACCTGACATAAAATCAAAACAGAGACGCCTG
Source organism: Thalassoma bifasciatum (assembly GCA_008086565.1). Classification (NCBI taxonomy): domain Eukaryota; kingdom Metazoa; phylum Chordata; class Actinopteri; order Labriformes; family Labridae; genus Thalassoma; species Thalassoma bifasciatum. The sequence goes on from RPOG01000004.1 coordinate 1,546,860, forward strand.
AGCATTGACGTACTTTTAGCTTTTAGAGTGATATAACAAAACGATTTAGGAAAAGTTGAAAATGCACAACAAGAGCAAAAAAAAACAAACAAACAAACTGTCAGGTCAAGCTAAATAAAAGACTGGCAACAAAGAGCCATGAGGTTGTAATAGGGAGTTCCTTTTTTAATATTTATTTCATTAAGGTCAAACTTGATAAACCTCATTCAAGGAAAAAAGGGAGGAGATGGTGACTACAGGGTAAGGTGTTATCAGTACACACCCACCAAATACACCACAGAAAAACATCACAGACTTAACTTGCTTGACCTGAAGCTGAACACAGTCTCAGCTAAATCTCCCCTACTCTGTTCGAAACCTCTTTTCTGTCACTATATAAAAACATGAAAGGGAATTCAGAGATGGATATGGGAACCAATTTGGCTAACTACACTTGCATTAGCTGATAACAGCAGTGTAGAAGAATCATTAGATAACCAAAAGCAAGTTTGGCTGTCTGAAGTTAGTTTTAACCATAGACTGTAGATAGAATGGACAGCATGGCTCTGCTTTATAACGTTCCACAGTCGTCACTGTGCAGCCACAGTCTGCGCAGTAGAGACTTTGGGTGGAACCAGGTAACAAAAAAAGCAATTAACATATGTACTATAGATATTTTACTTTCAAAGGTCTAATCACTTTTGGCTCTCTTTCCCAAAGTTTCTTATTTCCCTGGTAAAAACTACTCACAAACAGCAGCTATCATTCATTATGAAACAAAACTTATCACCTGGATTTAAAGTCTAATAACTGATGACAAAACAACTCCTTAGAGAAAAAGAGCACAGGAACACAATACAGCCAAATAACATCTTCATACCACAACAGCGTAAGGACGCTTTTTAAGCTTTACCATCTCTCATCTAGAATGCATGAAGAGGTCGAGATTTTTACCTATGATGCAGCCAGTCAGGGGGGTTGCGGTTTTTGTGAAGACCTCAGTTAGAGCCAACTGTCATGGCATCCACTGATTATACAGTCTATGGTTTTAACTTTCTGTCATACTTAAAATTTAGGATTCCTCATTGTTTTGATTCACAAACATTTCCTTCTTTAGATACTATCATGATTACCTTGCATCACAATAATTGTGGGGGAGAATTACAATATTGTGACAGCCAAACTATAAATGAAAACTTGACCAAAAGTGAACTTGGTCAACATCTGCAATGCCAAGGAGCTTAGTTAGATAATATAATTTACATAATGTCAGATTTTGAGAATATACCGTAAGACTTGGACTTATTTACCCATTATTTCTCTAAATCGAACAAGTAGTATAAAAAAATTCTGTTAACTTGTCATTGACTGGTTAATAAATTGCCTCACTAATATTACAATCTCCATAACTGAGTATTACTAATACCTATTACCTAATGCCAGACATAAGTATAGAAGAGTATCAATATACTCAGATATAGGTATAAATAATTTGATACATGGTAAACGATATAGTGTGTTTGTGTTGAAACAAAGCTATAACAACAGCCTTTTGGGTCTCATGGAGCAACTACATGCCAAATGTGTAACTGAATGACAGTCAGTGAGTGGTGTAGTCTCAGCAGGTCTGACAGATTTTCAGAGGCTCACCTCGAATGTTTGCAGAGTTTGCGAGGTCGGCTTGTTGCTTTTCGATCCCAGTTTTCGGTGTCACTGGAGTTACTGTCATATGACTGCAGACGTTCTGCCATCACCCGAACAGGGGGGAGTCCGGTCTGGATCTTTCACCGTTCATAATCTGGCTAATGGCGAAATCAACAAGTCAGTTCAATCCCCTAAAACAGCCTGTGGCTAACCCCGGGCTAGCTTTTGTCGGCTATCAAAATCTTATTCCAGCTATTCCACGTGAGCTATCAGCTCCAACATACTGCTGCTGTTTCTAACGTAAACAGCTTTGCTAGAAAACCACATCTCAGGAAAAATTCTCGTCAACGTTGCAGCTTCACTGAGTCAGACTTAGCTGAGGTTTAGCTCCCTGGTTTTAGCTACTATTAGCTGACAATGCTAACGGAGATCCAACACCAGAAACCTCACTCTTCGAGTAAATTGTGTGGGTGATTCGGTTTTTCTAACACTACACACTTAAATGTTGGCATGTTCAAGACGTATTCGTAATTATACATGAAATAGCTACCCAGTTAGCAACGTTTTCCACCGTGGTGTAATCCCAGTCGCTCACGGTCTAAACAGCCATCTCCTTTCAAAACACTCACTGAGCTGACGCACGACGTGGTGACCGTTAATGGTTGACGCAATGACGCAGTGACGCAAATACTCGAAAATTTGAACGAAAGGATTAAAATTAAAGATTAAACCTTAAACATTAATCGATCCACAAAAGAGGAGAATATGCCATAATTAGTATGCCACAATATTTTCACGAATAAAATAATATGGTTGGAGTTTTTCCTCAATACCAAGAAGCTCTTACTGTCGTTCAACTTCATTGTATTTTTTTCTCACTTTTTAAATTATTAGTGCCTTGTATTTTATACTACTCCATGTATATCAACTTATTTATGCTTAGGAACGTATTTACTGCAATTAGTGATTCAAAATATTTTATTAACATTTATTTGTTAATCTTTCTTTTTCTCTAAACATTGTACTATCTGCTTAACTGGAAAAATTCTCCCGACAAGTGCAAAATTCTACCCCTCAAATTTTTTTTTGAATTTTATTTATCATGTACATTTTTTAATTCTGCCCCACATAATGAAAGAAGAATATTGATGGCTGCTGTATTGTGCGGAACAAATTTACTTTGCCGAAAGGAGCCATTAGGGTATGAGACTCCCCTTGAATTCTTAAGGTTATTTATTATAAGTGTTTTGTAATTTCCTCATCGGTTTATATCCAAATTTATATATTGCTGTTTGACCGGGGTGACAACAGAAGAGAGACACCGACAGGAGGATAGAGTGTAGAGGGAGTGTGTGTGTACATTGGCCCTTTCTTTCTCACCCTGGTTCACTGGGTGATTTAGGGGCTCTCTTGGAGCTGTCACTGTTCAAAACAACTGTAACAATATTACTATGTTAACCTTTCTATAACTGTTAAAAACAAACAAGCAAACATAGATTTAAGATTAAAAGGACCTTGAAGAGAAGATAAATTACAGTTATGATGTTTTTTCCTCCTTTTAAAATCTAACAAAATTATCACACTAAAATAGCCCTTGGAGATATAATTTAGCATTGAAACATGGTTGAAGCTCCATACAAAGACAATTTCGATGGACAGCTATTCAAACTATTTTTTACAATTTTTTAAGACCCTCTAATAAAAGGTTACACCCGGTCCCCACCTACTGTAGCATCCCTGTGGGAAAGAAAATTTAAATAAATATTTGTAGCATATTATGCAAATCTCTCCACTTGGGTAGGCTACCTTTCATGTTTTCTTCATGGCCTGTCCATACAGTGTCTTGAGTTTGGTACTTACTGTAATTTTATTGCTTACTTCTTGTTATTGTACCCTTTGCAAATTTATTTTGGTACTTTATTTCATCTTTTCATTTTAGTACTTCTTATCTCATTTCTTAATCTATTGAATTTAATTCCATTGTACATTTTATTGCCCTCTCTATTTTATCCCTGACTATTTTTTTCAACCCCTTTACTATTTGATGAGCATCTGGCAACACTCGATTTCCCCAACAGGATTAATGAAGTATTTCTGATTCTGGTTCTGATTAAGTTCATAGCAGGTACAATCTCAAAAACAGTAGCCCATATGACAAAATAACAATCAAAAAGTGCTGATGTTTTCAAACTGTGTTCATGCTCTAGTCTCATTGGAAAGATCCTAATCAGAATGATATAAAGTGCCATTCAAAAAATGTATTCCTTTCAGCTCTGATCCCAAGAGCACCCTAACAAAAACAACCTTAACTCTATCCTCTGATGAATCTATTTTAGTTGTGTTGCTGTAAGTCATTCCCATACTGCTTCAATGTCAACAGTCTGAGGCCACAAAAATGGAGCAAAACAGCGGACCTTTGGCTTTGTGGCTTGATATTTGTCTAAGAGAGTTGTCAAAGAAAGATGCAACACAATACAAAATTTCCATAGAATTATAAAGTCATTTTAATGTGCTGCAAGAAACCATGAAAAGAAATCACTTTTATGGTCAAGTAACGGCAGAGAACTTTTCACAGGTGTCATCTTTATTAGCACAAAAAAAAGTGTTAATCTGTTGAAAATGAAAAGATGATCACCTTTTAACTGATGTGACACATCTATAAGACCAGCACAGAGAGAGTGATGTGTTGTTTAAAACAAGGATTATTTTAAACAAGTTTTGTACAAGAGTCAGGACCAGGGAAAGACAGTTTGACTTGCACACAATGACAAACGCTAACTACAACCAGAATACAAAAAATAACTAAATTTAAAAAATCATTACTATTCTTTAAAAGATAGTTAAAAGAAAACTTAGAATATTGGACTAGATCATTGGTCCTTATTATCAACATATTAAGTAAACAACATTAATTTAAAGCAGAGAGTTTTAATTCCTGTTGTCAGAACAAGGTAGAAAGTATTAATATGAATTTAATGTAGGTCTATTCACCCTTCACACTGTGGTTGTATATATTGTCTCTTATACTGTATTATATCGACCAGTACGGTAACAAATAAATAAAGAACAAATAAAATAAATAATGTAATTCATATAAATTTTAAACCCTTAGGAAAAAATAAATTAAGGAATAATGTTAAAAATAAATTATAAAAACAGAAATAAATTAAAAAAGAAAAATATAAGAATAAAAAAAAACAAAAAGTTGGCAACAAGTACAAATGACGCCTCTGTTCTGGTGAAATAAAGGCAAATTTGAGTATGGAACATCTTTTCTTCTGATCCAGGACAATCATTTTGGAACCAAATTCTTAATATTTCCTGAATGTCCTTGTTGTGGTTTGACACTTGCAACAATGATGTCCTTCAGCTTTTCCTGCAGCCAGTCCTGTCTGTCTCCCACTTGTTTGTGTTCCCGAACGTTGTGCATGAGCTGAACCTCGCTGATGGTTCTTTTTCTGTCAAATTATAAAATATTGTTTGCTCAAGGAATTTCATATCTTAGTCTAATTATCATAAAGTATTTACCTTATCATCTAGATATGACATTTTACATCATCAAATAATAACATTATTTACCTGATTGGTTTAGCTTCAGTGTATAGGTTGGCAAGGAAAAGTAACATTATCAGGAAAAATGTTTCCATATGCCTCACTGAAGACATGTTTGATACCTGGGAAAAAAAGTATAACATAAGTGATTTAACTTTTGGTCAAATCATCATTAGAATTCTGAAATCATATCTAGTTGTACAACATAAATTAAAATTCTGACCCATGACCATGCCTTTCTTACCAGAATATTGTATCCTTAAATCCAAAAAAGTATAGAATTGGCTGAGGATGTATTATGACAGCGTGGTCCAAAAGAAGTCAAACTTGTTGATCAGTCTTTGGTGTGAGGAAGGTCCTCTTCTTTATATACGGCGAAGCCCTCCCCTGGTCATCAATGAGCCGTTTTCACAGTTGATCCTGATGTCACTTTTCCAATGCATCGATGGGCCCAGGCATCTGCATGACACCACCTCCACCACCACTCACTGCTAACTCTTCTGTCAACACCTCTGCAACATGTCCTGCTCATCAAACTGTTTATGAACTTTCCACACTTTGTGTTGAATTATAAGACATTTATTAAGATGTATACAAGCATCATGTGTGAAAGAAGAGTCTTTATTAGTCTGATGTCTCTAATTAGACATGTCTCATGCAGATGGACTGCAGTGAAAACATATACTCTCTAAAAAGGCAATGACTGTCAAGTTTAATTTATTAGCAACGCAATTTATTTTATGGTTCACCTCATGCAAGCATCCAAAGGTCGTGAAGAGGTGCAACTTGGCCAGCTTGAAGGGAATGAAGCGAAGAGGCCAGTCCAGAGCTAAATGATAGTCATTCTGTTGCAGAGGGGACCTCAGTAAGATAGACACTCATATTAAGAGCTGAGTTTTTATATTCTCATCATTATCTTGACATAATTCCTACATGTCAATGTGTAGAGTTTTCTTTAACATTTTACACAATTCACATAAAAGTGTCATATTCTCATATGAGAGCCTGCCGCTGATTGTATCTTGCGTCAGCTGTCTCTCACTGGTCTCCTGATGTAATTCATAAGTAAAAAGGAATTTAACTTGATTTACTTGATTAAAAGACTTTTGAAAGCTGTTGATGATGCTTATTTTAATCTTTGTTTTTTATCTTTTGTGGAGAATCCACTGTATAATGCCTACCCTTTGACTGTGTATAAGCGTTCAGTATGGGCAGCCATTCCTTTCCTCCTTGGCTTATTGGAATGATTAAGAAACCCCCATGCTTTGACAAACAGTGAACTTTGAGTGTGTAGAACTGCAGTTGTGTATTACAAGGGTTGCCTATAACCTTGTCAGGGTGTCACAAGGTGCATTAGGTAACCCTGAGAGACATTTTCTAAAAGTGTCAAAGGCATGGCTATGCTGTGACTGAAGGAATAGGTGCCACAGAAGGACCTATATCTCACTGTCATGTATGTTCACTGAAAAAAATTCTCTTTATGTTAAGTGTTCTCCAAATTTTGTGCATTTTTCTTGTTGCATTATTTACTTTTTAGGGTATTCATCATTACAATCTTTAATTGAGAAAGTCATTCTTATGCAGGATCCCCATCTATGCATATATATCTGTCATATAACCTATTTGGATGGCTTTATTAAATGACAAAAATGATTATCCTGGCATAAAAAAACAACAATTGTTCTACAATAAAAAAAAGGATATTACTCTCCCATGGTCTTTAAACCATACAAGGGTCTAAAGTTGCTGCAACAGATAAGTACACCTGCCTCAGGCTGGCCCCCATCAGGGAGAAAAGGCAAGAGAACATGCAAGTCTCCATGCTGACCTGTGTCTTTATCAGCTCCATCCATCATGCATGTAAACAGCACTCAGCAACACCCGAGGTTTCAACTAGGCTAGATTTTTGGTGCATGTGTGGTGTACTCATCTGAGTCGCCCTCATTACCTCATCCGCTCACGATGTGAACCATTTCAGCTATGGTATGTAGCTGGTGTGCAAGACAACTTGACAGGGATTGATGGGAAGAATTACACGCACATCATTAACTTGGGTCACCCCCATGCCACAAAGAAAGTTACGCATATAAAAATGACTCGTTCCTTTGAACTAAATATAAGTGTTTGAGCTGTAAATAGGCTGCCTTGGGACATATTAGGGTCTTGTGTGTACCTTTTTAAAAATTTCAAACAGTTATATCCACCACCCTCTCTGTTTCATTAATGTTTTTACTTTCTGCACTGTTCTATTCTGTCCTGTGAATGACAATAAAATTGATTAGTCAGTGCCTCAAATTCAGTTTATCCAAGTCATTGCAGATTTTGTATTATATTATATTATATTATTTTATTTTATTTTATTTTATTTATTTTATATTTTGACCAATTGCATGCATTTCTTTGACCAAAATGAAACTGATTTATATATCCAGCTTTGGTTTTGTATGCTGAAACTACTGGACATTAGAGACACACTTTCCCAGCAATCTATAAATGGAGTTACTTATTTGTAATGAAATGAGGTCACCTCACTCAAAGATATCACGTAACAAAACGAGATATATTTAGACTGGCGACATCATCCCTTCTTTGCCTGAGAAACCAAACAAACACATACAATACATATCTAAATCATGAAGTTTGAAAAACAACTTCTTGCTTATGAAGGAGACAGGGTCCAGAACACCAATAAATCATTTAGATGTTTTCACATCCATGTTGTCTTGGAGCTAGTCAGCACTTTGTTTGCCAAACCAAATGTTTTTATGCTTCCATGTTACCAGCTGCAGGGATGTGCCTGTTGCTTGGTGTCATTTATCAGGATGCCCACAGTCACATCATCAATCTATCACATCATGTATTGAAATGTCCCTGTGACTAACCAGCACAGGTGCTGCTGTCAAGTTAATAGTTGGTATCTCTTTACAGTTGCACTGTGACCATGAGTCCACAGACAAAGAACAAGCTCAACAGAGTCAGGGCCAGACTGACAGTTTGTTTCATTTCTATTCATCACCATCAACCTCACCTTTAAAGTGCCATGAAAACCTAATTATTGTATTGATTAACCACTATTTATCAGCTGTTTGTATTACTGATTTCAGATTTACTTCAAATATGTACCATTTACCAAGCCTAAGTGTGAACCATTTTCTCAAGTGATGTCAGTCAAATCAGAAGTTAACAATCGAGTCTGGAGAAGTAGAAAAAAGACAAGTTAGGGTGTGTGACTACTAGAGTTTAACTTAACTTTGCCGCTCTTACCTGATCTCTACTACATTAGTCTTTATGAACATATCAGCAATTTAAATTAGTAACTTGAGTAGAGTCACACAGCAGGCATAAGGCAGCAGACGTTATGAAACATTCCCAGAACAAGAAATGATACATCAGATTCTGTTACAACTAATTTAATTTCTTTTTAAAAATTACCATCGTGAGAATGGCAATGTTGTGGGAAAAATATGGTAAATGGGTGTAATAGGTTTACATAGCTTTAAATTCAGAGAAAAAAATCTTTGACATTCGCAACCAAGTCTAGGTTCTTGCATTAATTGCTTAAGTTTTGGATGTCCTAATTAATCTTTTATTTTTACAGTAGCTGTGTTATGTTTCAGATTACTTGTTTCTGCTCTGTACATGTTTTTTGCATCAGTTTATAGAATGTAAGTCAGCTATGCCAGACTTTGACACACTGTGAAGGTGTTTTTATTCCCCCCAAAGTACTCTGCTACCTCTGGTCTCTTGTCATGTTAAAATTTCCAATTTTCTCCACCAGAGGTCGCTGTGATTCAAGGTTTATTTGAGCAGCCATTATCAGTATAAAAACTTTGTAGATCAATATGTCTGGAACAAAACTTTATACTCCGCACTGTGAAAGGAGATTAAAAAGAGTTGAAGCAGAACAGCATGAAAAAAACCCTAGCAAGGGCTGATAGAATAATGACAGCAGGAGGCTTTGGTCTGAAAGAATAACAACAATAAAACCAGGGGCAGAAGAACAGAAGGACAATCTAGACTGTCAACTATCATTAAATCTAGAAATGCTGGTCACTTTATTCATAGGGGAATCTCTCTCATTCTTTGGGCTCTGAGTTCAAGTCTTAATTTGCCATTCACTGAAACTGTGCACACATACAGTTGTATATCTGCAGTGGTGCCTTTCATTACAACCTTAAATCAAGACAGCTCTTTGCACTTTCACAAACACCACCCATCCATATTAGTTTATTTCGTAAGAAGACACTCAAGGTACTTAAGGTGCTTCATCTGTGTCAGAAATTCTCTAAGCAAGTATATATAAGCAGCAGAAAATGAGAGGAAGAGAAAAGAAGACAACTAAATGGGGGCGTAAAGAGTCACTTTGATTTTATGAAAGTTGATGTCGGACATGAGGTGCATATAAAATAACAGCAGCTTTGTCTTTAGTTTGGACTATGGGGACAGTGAGCGGACCCTCTGAGAGGTCTGGCAGAAGATCAGAGATCTAAATAGCAGTAAAGACATTCTTTAAGTCAGTTTTTTAATCTTTATATACATTATTTCAAATATGTCAGTATGCATATACTTTTGGTTGACATTACATTTTTTTTAATTAATCCAAGTTGGCTCTGTAAATATTACTTCTTGAACCAAACAACAAATTGTAAGGTATGGTGTGGCATTGTAAAGGGTGACCCAACAAAATTCAGGATGAAGCATTTAGTGATTTATTACATAATGAATTTAATTTTAGATGTAAATTTTCTTAACTCAGGTATGAATTAGATTAGTAAACATACAGGTACATTTCATTCCACAAAGAAGCATTTGTTAAAGTACATCAGTACTTCTTTTGTTACCTAAAAGGATTTCTGATTGTAAGAAATATCTGAAGCATCAAAAGTTAATCTTGAGAAGTAGCAACATATTTCAACTGGCAATCTCTACAAGTGTCTTCTGGATGGCAGACACTGAACTTTCTTTGTAGTATAACTTCTTATGAAAAGAGCTAACCAAGCTTCAGACAACATCAAATGTCAATTTTTTATCAGAGAAATTAACAAAACTACATTGAACATGTCAGAATCAATGTGTAATAATACAAGTAAGGGGGTATGAACCTATGAGGCTCATGGGTAAAACAGCAGCATTGTCAAGGCAGAGATTGTCAGTGGAGAAAACACAATACTGTAGCACTGGCATCCATTTTTAGATCAAGTGTATAACACCTCCTGCTGGGCTTCAGCAGATCTACACCCCGTTAACACTTAGGTCCCATGTGTGATGTTGAGAATGAAACATAAAGACTGTGAGAAGGTTTTAGAGGTTTCCATTTGAAGAACTGCATCCAAAAAGACACAAATTCATGAGACCACAGATCATTGAGATATCTGCTGAATTATTTACAGAGCAACGATATTTTTCTGCTCACATCTTTGGTAAAATCCACTTTCTATTCTACAGTTACTCTGGGTTTTTTTCTTCATGGTATCTTGAGCCTGTCTGGCACTATTCAGCTACCATTGATATCTTTAGAGTCTCAGGAGATGATTTGCTCTGTAGCATGTTAGTTGGCACACTGGAAATCATTTGTGGGCAGGGAATTTATTCAGGGATTTTTTTCATCCCTCGGGTAATGCATTTGTATTGGATAAATATGTAAAAACTAAAGAAATAGAAAGCAGAAAACATCATTGTATGTGCCACCAAGAACAAAAGGGTTTCCTTGGAAAGAGTAAATGAATAAATAGGCTGATGAAGCACCAGTTTGTGGCAATCATCTAATAACTGCTTTCTATATCCTCTACTTTTCTAGACGTGAAAAGCTCATTATGATTATGAAAATCAACCCTAACAAGCAGGGGTGTTCAAGTTTACGCATTAATAATAACTCTCTATTTCTCATAAAACCATAATAAAGTATCATGACGTAAAGTTGTGATTTATGTCTGCTAAAAATCAAACCCCTGATATTACAGGCATCCAGACATTAGCTGCTGCTGTGGGGAAATTATCTTCCTCCTCCTCCATCAAAGCTGCCAAGGTATCTCGTTCATAAATTTGTAACAAGTCCCAATCTGTTGAAAGCTGTGTTAAAATAGACAAAAATATAAGTCGGTCAGATTACCACACAAGGTGCCACAGTGATTTATTGGGATGTTTATAAAGTCAGGTCAGAAAAATGACTATGAAATGAATATGGGAAAAGCTGACTAAAAGTCCATCATGATATGTTTAAATATCATTTCCAGAAAATAAAGTCCATACTTTGGCTTGAAACTTGAAAATCTTAAAAAAAGATAGACATTTCTTTAACTGATGTTATAAATTACAGAAAAGGCTCACAATCTGAACATAATATCATCAAAACTACTGATTACAAAGATTTTTCAAAGCAAATATTTAAAATGGAAAAAAGACAGCCTATTTATCTCCATCCCATGTTAACAAGGGTATTAAAAGCTTTAAAAATTTCCATTTAATTTGCATTTACAAGAGATACAAATTGTGAGATTAATTTGCTCTTAACCCAGTTAACTATTGGCAACTATGCAACTTATCACCCTTTTAAAAAGAAAACCTTTGACAGCTTTTAACAAACAAGCAAACATTTTTTTTTATTCCTGGGTGAGTGTTTTGTTTTGTTAACATGCCCAAGAATATCTCATTTTGTTGCTGCTGCTCTCCCAAAATCCTTCAGTAACAAATCTTATTGGGCACCCTGTCATGTTGCAAAAGCTCTGAAAGCATGTGATACTAATAAATCAATTTTTTTCCCCTGTAGGAACAGAAGTAAGATGTATCTTATTGAATCGGTCCAAATCTTATTACTTTTTTATGAATTTCATGTATGAGGAAACTTAAAACATTGTTGACAACCCTACTATTGTAAACTGCTATTTCATAAAGAAAGTAGTTTCCCCTTAATGTACACAACAGACACACCACTCAAAGTTGGTCTGACAGCTGCCATTTATCCAAAGAGGCTTCTCAAATAGTGTTTGGATCTGCGCCACCCGACCACTACCTGTATAATGCTAACGTATACTGACACAAACTGAGCCACTGCAGTGTGAGCAAAAAATCAGAGTCAGCTCACTAACCTACTACCCTCCACCCTGTGAGATGCTGCCTGTCGACCTCACTCACCGGTCTGTTGGAGAAACTCTGTGAGGGGGAGGAGGTAGCTGACTACACGGTGAGTCAATGCATCATATGCAGGGATGAAACACTGACTGAGTCAACTACGCTGGTGTTCCAGGATATTCATTTTTGGGTATGTTGTAGCCTGTAATACTGCTATTTTACATGGCACATCTAAACACACTGAGTGGGTCATGGACTGAAATAGTTACCAGAGGATGGCATGGTGAAGAAAAAAGTCAAGCATGGATGAGAAAATTGATATAAGTTGTTGGCTCTTTTCCAAATTTCTCAAACCTCCGACAAACACTGACTCATCCCCTGCTTTAAAATTGACACACAACAGTTGCTCATCTGCAAAGCAACAGTATTGATTTGGAGTTATTCAGCTTGCTGAATAAAAGTCCATAGTTAACTATTGTTTTATCTCTGTCTTTTAACTTTCTAAGCTCAGAAGAGACTATCTTGCATTTATAATGCTCCCAACATACATTATTCACTACAAAGTCTCTTGCTGTTTTGTCAGTGATAAGCAGGTGGAATACCTCAGCTTTTCAGTGTTTTTACTGACAACAGACACTTTCCAAAACCAAAAGCAGTCACAGAGAGCCATGAGAGCAGCCCAATGCACTGAGAGTAACACAAAACAGCCTGGTTGAACCTTTCAGAAAAGGCTGGTTAACAGCTATAGTCACAGTCAAGAAAGCCCTTTTTTTTGTCAGAAAACAGGAAACAAACAGCATCCTTCCTTCCTACTCTTTTCTCCGTGGACTTCTTGGTTCAGATGTTTCTACTGTAAACACACTTTCTCTACCTTTGCTCTTGAAAAACAAGAGAGAAAGAATGAAAATGAAGACTTTAGGGCCTCAAAAAACAAACTCAAATCACTGTCTTTAGAAGGAAATCACTGAAATGCTTATGTTCTTTTTTACTAAGGAAGAAAGTAGGACAGAATGCTATAGCAGCAACTTAGTTAAGTGATGCATTTAGGCTTGAAATGAGAAAAACTTTTTTCTGTTTAAAAGTAATAAAATATGTAAACAAGTACCATATTTACTTGACACTATATTTAGTTTTACCAAAAAATGTGGCTAAAGGTATTGCTGAAAAAAGTCCAAGTACTCTGACAAAAATGACAACGATAACCTTCTTAAAATCAACAATATATGTGATGAGGTGTGCCCATCTGCAGCAGCTATATATATTGTATTTGGCCTGTTTCTCTCAACGGCTCCTAAATAAATTAACCAAACTTTCCAAGACCCCTAGATGCTAACACATGGCTCTCCCGTTGACAGGTGTCTCATACAACCCTGCTTTAAAGAAAAAGAAAAATCCTATAAGTATATATCACACACACATACACACACACACACACACACACACACACACACACACACACACACACACACACACACACACACACACACACACACACACACACACACACACACACACACACACACACACACACACACACACACACACACACACACACACACACACACACACACACACACACACACTAAGCCTTCATTAGCATTGCAGTATCATGACCTAATAACAATAAAAATAACAACAAAAGCAGAGCAGAAACTTATTTTTGTATTAGAAACCCTCAGGACACTAACTGCTGTAGTTCTGCAACACTTATTGATTTTCTCTGAAATATATTTACAAAGATTGGAGCATGGTCTGAGCCTGAAATGAAATTCATTTGAAATTACTCTTTCATGCAATAATTATTTGTGACCAATTTAGACTGTGATTGATTTTCTATCCTCTCATGCTCTGTAACTTTCCTCATACCTTTTTTTTTAAACCCCCCATTAAATCACGACACACTCAAAGGCTCTAGCACCTCTGCTCAGTCTACCATCAATAATACAGCTCACATCAGTCTTGTACACAAATTTAAATTCAGATCATTTAATTTATGAACATGTGAAAATATTTTATTTGAGGTTTATATTTGGAACAGTTGTTTTGCGATGTTTGTTTGGTGTTTTCCTCTGTGTACTGAACAAAACTGAGATGGAGGCAGCAGTGTGTGATTCATCATTTGAAGCCTTCAGCTTTGGATCATTTGAACGTTAATGAATTTTAAAGTGCACACTTTTGATACTCTCATTGCGTTTACAGCTTAAATAAACAAATCTCCCCACAAATGGCTTGCGAGGCTCACCAGACACATTTTATGTGTAATGTCTCCAAAAGCAAAACAGGTTGGGTAATTTTCTAGGGGGGAAAAAATCCTAATCTAAAGTCCTGACACAGTCCTTTCAGTTGTGAAGGAAACTTCTCTGCAAGCAATTGATATTTATTCCAGAGCTTTAATAAAATAGTATGCAGGGCAGTCAAAGGCATGTTGGACCGAGTGTGTCTTTGGGGATGTTCTGTGTCTTCTGTGAGAGAAAAAATCCAGCTTGTGAATACTAAAAAGGACAATAACAATGCAGGGAGAGAGCAGAAGAGGAGACTCATCTGCATACTTATGTGTGAAGTTTTAAACACAATCTGTTTCAATTAATGCTTTTTCAGTGACCTCTACATGGATTCTGCAACCACTGTGTCCAAATGTTGAGATTTTATTAGAGTCATAATATAAGTCCAACAATTTCTTTCACTTAACTCTACTGTCCAATCAAAAGACACAGAATATCTTGATTCAAGTTTCTGCACCATATGCCTGGAAAATAGTTTAGCTACATACTGCATCAAATATTTTCAAGGTCCAGGTCATGTTTGCACGCGAGGAGAGGACTGGTGACGTTGATCTCATTTCAACCCTACGATTTCAAACTGATGCACAAAAGAAGGAGGCAAAAGTTTGGTGAGCAGCATCAATCACTAGCTTTGCAACTTAAGACTCACACGCAATACAAAGCTCCAGTTTGTTCAGATAATCTGAAGGAGCAATCCAACACAAAAGACTAAAATACTATTAACTGAGTGCCAGACCTTGTGCTGCTTTTAAGGCTTTTCATCCAAACAACACTACCAGGTTGTGTGAGAAACCTGAAAAAAACATTGACTTTGAAGTTGTAGCACTGAGTGAAAATTATCAAGAGATTTTCCACTTTGAATAATAGGATGTTACAGAGGGCAAACAGAAAAAAAACATAATTAAGATTTTTTTTGTTGTTTTTCTCATTGTTCAGCTTCATTGTTGCTTTATGTAACCTGTACCTAAGAAAACATTACCAGAAGAAGAGAATTGCTGAGCAGAAAGCAGCTTTGAGTGACAATAATGCAGATAACACATTATGAGGGCCTACAAGAAAAGAAATCATGGCTCTGCCGCCTCGCTCTGACTCCCAGGGACTGAGTGTCACTCCTTACCCTAAGGGATGGCAATATCATATAACTATTATTGAAGGGAGAAGCATATTGGATATATACTCCCAAGTCCTTGGAGCCACAAGTGTTTACTGAGGCAATAAACTCCAGTGTGTTGTTGTAGACTTGTGTATGTCTATGCTTCAGTGTTTCTATAAGGGCAAAGTTTAGCAGTGGAATTCCTTTTTAGCACAACTCTGTTAACCCCTTTTCTTTTATGAAACATAGACAAGAAATACTGAACCTTTAACAATATTTTCCTGCTGCAACTTCAGTGAGATTCTAGATATGTATTATATATTTCATTTGAAATGTAGATTGTTTCTGTTTTGTCTTTGTACTTTAGCTCTCTACAATTTGAGGAGTCAAACATGGGTATACACATCATTTTTAGGAGTGTGTACGGTATAACTTGAGTGGAATTTCACATTATCAGAATCTGCTGTCATTTCAAAGAGTACAGCAGTATAACTCTGGTTTGGGAGCTGCCTGTCTTTCTACCTTTCCTGAGGGGACAGTCACACTGTGCTGTACTCAAGCACGATGGCCCCCCCTTGGTACCCTTACCCTTCTGGCTCGTAAGGTTCACGATTACACTACTCCAATGTGAACCAGATTTAAGCACTATTGCTGACATACACACATACACACATACACACACACACACACACACACACACACACACACACACACACACACACACACACACACACACACACATCCCACCTATGTCAACATGAAACGTTTGTTTACAAGACCCAGTCTCATCGGAGTCAGCACGATGGATAATACAGATACTATGGCAACAAATTTAGTTACTTATTGGCTTCTGATAAATCGTCTTGGACTGACGTAACCCTCTAAAACCCCTGCCACTGATCAAAATAATTATCAAGAGGAGCGGTTGCTGCAATCATACACATTTCTTTGCAGCAAATGCGTTGAAATGCTGAACCTTCTTCTGGGTGTTAAGCAATAGAACTAACCACTGCATCACTGCTCTCACTGTACTGGTTTACCAATCCAGCTGGATTATGCATTAAACTTCTTTAGAACACATTGTTAAGTCTGCTGAGAGCCTAAACTTATTACCTTAAAGATATTTAACAGTGGAATACAATTGAAATTATGGACATTTTGTGAATATTTCAAAGTTAAACCATAGCCTGTAAGTGGGAGTATGCAGAGACCATAGAACCTCAAAGTTGACACAGTTTGAGGCAGAACTAGAGAAATCTTCTGATCATTTCAATGGAAAAAGTGTTAAACATTTTAATAAATTAAAAAGTATCATTGTTGGAAAAGTAAAAAATTCAAGCACACTTCCTCTGAAAAAGCTGAGGATGCTGCAACAACATAATCAAAATTGAATGACAATCAAACAAGCTATATATACACAGAGACTGTAATGTACCAACAAACAAGCATTTTAGTAAAACACAGATTTTACTGTTTGCCAATTAGGATGCATAGATGTCATCAGCTGTACTGTCAGCTGGTGTTGAGAAGAGCTTGTATTGTGTGTGGCTTTTCAGTAAAAAGGGTTATTTATTATTTTTTTTTATTAAGAAAAAGAATCATACACAAGTAAAAAAAAAATCTGAAACAGAACAAAACAGCTCAGACATTTCAAGAAACAAATAAGTAAGAGTGTAAGACATAAGGAAAACAAAAAAATTCAGTGACATATAGCACACATAAGGTATGAAATCCCCATCAGTCCAGCATCAGCACCATTAAGATAAAATCAAAAGCTACAGAAAAGCAGATATTACCCTTAAGAGAGGCTGATCTCAAACCTCTTTGGGGAACTATGAGGTGGATGAAAGTATCAAATAAGGGCCCAGCCTTATAGAACTGGTGTATTGGGGTGTGAAACATATACGCAATATATTCATTGGGAACACATTATCATCTATCCTGTCTCTGATAACAGGTGTTACACAAACACCATGTGCATGTTTAAACTGAGCAAATCTGGTTTGATTACAGGAAGAAATCTCTGTAACCTTGATCTATTACTCCTGGTAGTCTCTATCGTCATCCAACGCATGCTGTGCAGCCTGTGGGGACCCTAATGTGTTTCTTAGACACCTTTAGAGACTTTTTCTCAGAACCCTTTCTACATGAGAGATACCATTATTGGTTATTGGTGTAGTGTCTTTGGTGACAAAGTGCCTCGTTTGTGAATGACTGGAGAATTCCCTTCTCTGCAGGCTAAATCGCTGCTGTGGTTGCTAAAATGACAGAAAGTCTGGCCGGTAAACAGGTCCCACAGCTTAGTTATATTGATGTCTTCTTTAAGCGCATTTGAATTTAGGGAGATGTGAACCAGTTTTGTTGTCAGCTAATTGCTCCGGAGTATGAAAAGATGATGCAATTAGATATTCGAGCAAATCAGCCTCACCAACGCATTTCTCTTTGCCTCTGACTTTTTAAGCTGAACATGGGAATACTATTTAAATCTTGGATTTAATTTCATCCCCTTATGTTCTTTGACAACCTGTGTGTTGTTCTGCTGACTTTTCATTTTGCCTTGTGTCTTTTCTTAATAGTTTTGGAGCTACTGTGTTGTTGAAAGGTGCTGTAGAAACAATCTGGCCTTGCCTAGTGGTCCTTCACTAAAAAGTGTGAGACTGAGATTTTCCACTTCTCAACAGCTCCCCTATGTCTAAAAGTGCAAAACCTAAAAGTACAAAACATTCTTCCTGTAGCCCTTTTAAAAGGTGAGTCAAAGTTACACTTACTTTGCAAAGTCAAGCTCTTTCACAGAGTAATGAGAAGACAAAATACCCTGCAAAGCATGAAACACAAGCCAATTAAAGCAAGAGCCAAGCAATTGATTACAGTCTGAATAAAAATGTAAGACTACAACAGGAGGTGAGAGGGAGAGAGAGCAATTTAGGATCAGTGATAAGAGATTGAACACACAAAGCTCTGAAAACAGTGAAATAAAACAGGACACTATACAAATTGTACATTCGACTCTAAAAGTAAAACGCAGCCAGGGAGAAGAGGGTAGAATTCATGTCTCATTTATTTTAGAGTTATCTCCGAGCTCTGCAGCGGCTGCTTTGGCCGAGCAGAGGGAGTGAGGATAGTAGACGAGATGAGATGCATGGATGGATAACCTTCTCAAGGTCTTAGTAGGATAAACATGAGCCCATTTCAGAGACGTTAACCCAGGCCCTGTAAGCAGCAGACCATTCAGAAATGTGGTCTCTTAAAATGATTTGGGATGACATGATTAAATTTCACTCAAGAAAACAACATCTGAATTATTCTTGAGGCTCTAAACACTGAGCTACATTTAGTCTGTGTCTTGTTTCCCATCTAGAAACATCTTGTTTCATTCCTGATTAATTATTAACACACAAAGCCAGTCACAGCTACATGCTTTAGTTTGAAAAAAAAAATGTAGTGACTTCCAAGTTCATCCAGACTGCCTGCAAAAACACAACACTTTACAAAACAAGTTGAGGAAAATTAACTATCAACCTTTACCATTATGCTAATTTATGTAATATATGCTTGTTCACAAAGTTTTTATCTTCCACATGACTGACTGAAAAGATAAATGTATGCTCTTGTAGTTCTTGCATTTGTAATTATCTCGAGTTTATCAGTTATTAACAATAGATATGTCAGGCGGTTGTTGATGAAGTACAGGCCAAAACAGTTCAAATTTGGTGATCAGTTTGTGCCATGTACTCTCCCAAAAGATCATTTTTAAAACTGTTAGATAGCCTGAGTTTGTAATGGCTGGAATTGCTGTAGCAGTCTATCATTCCTCATGTTTAGCTTCTAAGCTCTGTCCACAACGCCTCTTTAATATTTGTTTTACATGAAGAACTTTGAGGAGTGATGGGATAATACTTTGAACCCTCTGCAGGGAGTCTGCAGGTGGTTGCTGAGGTTAAAAGTTTGAGCACAGCAGCGGTGCAGGGCAGAGCTGGCAATGACAGAGCAGTGGAAGAAATTCTGCAGCTTAAATAGACCGAATCAGGGAGGATACATTTGTCAGGTGGCAGAGGAGAATGATGCATGTCAAGTGTTTAAACAGTGCAGCTCAAGCTGCCTTCTTGAAGTAGCCCACAGCCTCTGTGGTCAGAAAAAAGACTGAAATGAATACTGCTGTCTAAACATAGCTAACAAAAACATTAGAATGAGGGTGGGTTTATTTCTATCCAGTTTCTTTCACGCCTAAAACCACTGCTGTCTGTAAGGTGTCAGGGGAAGTGATAAACAGCACGTTGCAGAAACTTTTTTTTGTCTGTTTGTTTGTTTTTTCCCTGGCAAAGAGTCACAATGAGTGAAACAGCTGACAATTAGGAGGTGAGAAGGGATTTAAAAATAAATAAATAAATACTACTGTTGCATGTACAGCGCAGGATTGACAAGATCTTTGACTACAGGGGGCAAAAGTTTATCGCTGCAGCTTTAATTAGAAAATTTTAAATGCACAAAAATGTATCTGCTGCCTAAATAATGATACAGGTTTGCCTGAAAAAAATACTGTTTGTCCTGTAACATGTTTGTAGCTATCATAAGAGTGCTGGCCATGGATCATAATGTTCTGTTCAAGAGATTGAAACACCTTTACAGAGTTTTATATTTAGTTTAAACCATCAATGTGTGCTGTCCTACAAAAGGACTACTCACCTAAAGACTATTTTTCTCTATGTGCAAGAAAATGGACAGCTTATCTGGTGCTCACTGGCCTCTGACTGTGCAGGTCAGTGCTGCTGCAGGGGTTTACGGCACGGTCCTTTTATAGGTGAAGCAAAAATGAAGAGTAATAGCAGGTTATTAACAGTTTATGTCTGAGAGCCATGCAGGGGGAAAGCAGGCTATGCTATAACAAGTAGTGATTCTCAACCTGCAGATTGGAGCAGGTGATGGAGATGAGGGCCGAGGCTGAAAGAAATTGCAGAGCTGTCAACTAGAATAAAGCACAGAGCTTACCGGCAAACTGTCCCCAGCAGTTTGAGTACAGAGGCTGCTCTGTGCAGAGGACTCGTATCAGCATGGATGAAAATATGAAATGTCTCTCCTGCAGCTCTTGCCAGATAATGCCACTCTGGCTGACACAAAAATAACTTTCAGCAATATGAGTTGGTTTTGTTTTCCCCAGAAACAGAGACTGAGAACTTTGTGGTGTCTAGGAATTCCAATATTAGCTCCATACTGCATAAATCCCAGCAGTTTAGATATATTTCATGTCAGCATCTTCTTTTTACAAAGCAGCGCAATATTCAAAGTTGAACAGCTTTCAAAGAAATTAAATGACAGCCACTCACATTCCTAGATTTTGTAATCCAACTTGATACTGCAGCCAAATGGCAGCTTGAAGTCTGAAAGTAATCCACTTCTCTGTGAGACCATGAATACAAATTGTTAGCATGAAATTATTTGGATGGTTTACAGTCAAAACTAAGTGTTGGAAGAGGTAAACAATAGCCAGAGGATTACACAGGAAAAGAAAATGATAGAGTATTACCCTGGAGGATCCCAGTTTAGGCAGACAATTTTATTTTATCTCTTGTACTGATAAGATCATTTTACAGCCTGAAGAGCAAAAAGAGAAACAACATGGCTTCTGTCAGGATTTAAGTTTTCTGCAAGATTCCCGCACACTGTCACCTGAGATACTCCAGGAAGTTTACACAGAAATATGTATGATCAAACTCTGCCCTCCAACGTATGTTAAAATAATAGTCATGGATATATCAGAACCAGGCATGGTGAAAGATAAACATTAACAGAGATCAAAAAAGTAAAAACCCCTCAGTTTGCACATCCATTGGGCAACAGCACTCTGTGAATATCAACTGGTGTTTTATTTACATGCAGAACTAATGCAATGTAAAAATAATGCAAAAGCCATCTTGAATTTAAACATTAAAACTTTGGGTCAAAGCTCAAAGGCCACGAGTGAACTGCAGGGTTCAGGTAAACATTGGCATGAAGATACAAGCAGAGCAGAGGTGTCTTCAGGAATTTTGGGCCCCAAAACAAAATATTACAACTGGCCTGGTGAGAAATCTCTCTGATTTGGACTCCTTATATTTTCCTGAACATTGAGGCTGAAACAGTCAGCTGCTGTGTGGGCGAGAAGTCTACATAATCCTACTTGCTCTGTTCTGCACCTGCAGCTGAATGGATCCAGTGGGGTGAGGAAAGTAGATTCTGCAGTCTCTCAGCTGAGTGAACCTCTTCTGTCTGATCCTGGACACAACAGTTTTTGGACCAGTTGCTTTCCAGAGCACCAGGGTGGAAAGTGTTTAGGACCCCCAAGAGAGCTGTCTAAGGTGATTAAACCATGAGCTGGCCTTTCACACCAAAATATTAGCATGTGGACAAGGTCTCAGTTTCTCTGTTTAGTGAAAAGTGTTAGATTCTCTATTCTATGGACTAGCAGCTGCCATAAGTTAAGATCTGATCACTGATTCTGTGTGGCTTTCCCCAAAAATTCAGGACTGCTTCTTTCTTGTATTGCCGACATTCAAAAGAGATTTTGTATTTGAGCTTGTAACTCCAGGTATGCGAGGCATATCTATGCAAAAAGAGAGTAAAATTTAGAGGAGAATCATTTTGAAAATCACAAAATCAAGGCATATGGAGACATAGTTATGTTGCTAAACCAGAAAATATATTCTGGTCATGCATATTGCAGTATCAGCAGGACTTGTCCCCTTAAAAACTCCATAAACTGTCATTCACCCAGCTCTTTTAGAATTAGATACATTAAACTCTCTCTCACTCACAGCTCCAACCACAGAATTATCTGCAGAGACTCTCCAATTTGTTACAGCCTATGGTTTGACAACCACACGCTAAGACTATAAAATAAAACCCATTATGCATGTTTTTACAGGTTTTTAATCTTTAAAGGGTGTAAGTGAATATTTTTCTGAGGAAGGAGCCCTGGCTTTTGAGATTACGCTCCCTGCAGCACCAAAAGAATTTCAAATGTGAGACACTTGCATGCACCAAGCAACTGTAGCCTCCAACACACACACACTTGCTATCAGTGAACACCTTTGTTCTCACAGGTATCTGAGCTTATAGGGCCAGGACTTTGCTCAAGGCCTGGAGCTAGCGAAGACAGGAATTAAAGTTTTGTTCAAAGGTGATGTCTGCAAGAGGTTTTGCTTCAGAAAAAAAGTGAGAACTACACATTAAAACCGTGTGCTATAGAAGCATATACGTAGGTGGGAAGGGGTGGTAAGTGACAGAGACGACAGTCTTCTCATCATTTCATTTTGTCCGTGTTTTCAAAGATGGCAAACAGCAACAGTATTTTCGAAACCAGCACTGTTTTTTTGTTTACTGCTAGTGTTTTCAACAACTACACATTGCTGTCAAATATAAAACAAAGCATGAGCTGGGTAAAGCCTTTCTGTGACAGCCCAACCCCAGTTTATTGACTTGATACATTTTGTAATCCTTAGTTCATGCTGCATATTTTTGCCAAATCACAGTGAGACTATTAGTGAAATTGTCATGATAAGAAGTTGATTTTTTTTAGTTTAGTTTAGTTTTTTTATATATATAATCAAGAGTCATTTAACACCCAAAGTATATAGCAGAGAGTTCATTTTACTCATTAAACTTATATGTTGTAATTATGTGAAAATAATTTGACAAGGTATGACAAATGTTTTTCTCTGTGCTGGTTGTGTTTCCTTGTAATCTCTGTTACTCCCTGTCCCATTTCATCCATTATGTGTTCGTGACAATATGTTTTCTTCTATGTTTGTGTTGCTTTTAGCCTAAAATGTGCAATGAATAAAGACAATACAATATTGTTCACATTCAGATGATGGCTCTGAACTCTTTGGGGATGTTATTTTTTGTTTTCCATGCCAGGAGTCTGTTTTCAAATTTCAAGCCCTTCTGTCACAGTTCAGAAAAGACCCAAGTGCAGATTGACACCAAGACGGGAGTTAGGGAGAAACAGAACTTTAATAAACACTGCCAAAAAGAGCAAGAACACTCTATAGAAACCAAAAATCAGTCCAAAAGGCAGAAGTATAGATTAAAAAGACAAAATCCGAAACAGGGAATAGACAGAGTTCACAAACCAGGCTCGGATAGCACAGAAAGACTGGACCATAGCAGGCAAGAGCACAACAACAAAAGAAACTGATTGGGTTAAATACGGGCAGGTGAATAGCAAACAGGGTACAGGTTTCAGAGTAGGCAGGTGGGTGGGACTAGGACAAGCAGACAGCTCCAACAGTATCCATGACACCCTCTCATAAAAATCATCTTTTCTACCTCAGAACAAAATTTATGCACAGGAACAACAGGTATTGATCTGACAATACTGGATGCTGCCATGCTGCATAAAAAAACAACCCTACAGGTGTATTAGAGCATGGCCATTAATCATGCTGACTTCAGTGTCTATCATAATGGAAGTTTGGCTTTGACTGCTGCATGTAATTACCATTAAGAAGCTCCACGTGAAGCATACCAAGTGTGAAAAAGAAGAGTTGATTTTAATTTGTGCTGGCATATATGAGATAAGTAATAAAAAACTTTCAGTGTCATTTATGGCAGACCTTCAGTCACAAATACATTACAGAGCTAGTCATGCATGCTAAAATGACACGGCACCATAATCTCCTATTTGAAACAATCCCTCATTATTATCCTTCTTAAAGCAGGAGGTATCTCATTAACAACCTGTACAAAATGTGTTGCATTGTAACCATGTGTCAGCTCCTTTTTTAAAAACCCCTACCAACTTTGTTTGCTCTGGCTGCACCTATTTTGTACCCTAAACCACTGCAGTTCAGTATTTTCAGCTGTCAGTGTCTAAAGAGCAGAAGTGCCCAGGCATGGAAACTGTTTGTGTACCTGCAGCTGTGAGTGTGCCCACAATGAAATTTAGTTTGGGGCTTATCATTGTCACCTTTCTCTCACTAGCCAATCAAATTCAAGAATGGAAGAGCCTCTGGATATCAACAACTATGGCTAAATTTGCATAAATCAAAGGTGACTGATCATGTTGTAGATGTCTCCATCCAAGATTCACCTGATGCACTTACTTCTCCAGTCAGAATCAAAAGGGGATAAATCTTGTGTTAATATTTTGCAGTAACTAGGCACTTTGATTTTGTTCGCATGGATGGTGATGAGCAGCTCAATAAATGTTCACTATGCAGAATTGGAGGATAAACATCAGTTGTCAGGCTAGAAAACAAGACGTTTGTGTGGCTCAGACTCTTTATTACCAAACTCACTGCCCATTCATCTTACACATATACAAAGAGTTTGTCCCATGTAATGCTCGTTTCCTGCAGTGTTACGCTTGGCAGACTGCCTGGAGCTCTTCATAAAACACGAGTACGCCCCTCTAGCTAGCCCTCATGGTATTATCAACCTGAATAAAAAAATAAAGCTGCTCTCAAAATCAAACATAATGTAAAAAAATTACCAGTTATTGAGCTTTTTTCAACAAGTCGCAGTTTGAGTAATGACTTTAATGTTTTTCACTTGAACCTTGGGCTGCTGAGCAAATCACAGCCACAGGCACAAACCCAAACATGCAGAAGCCAAACACACAAGCTTTCATCTTTCCATGTGCCCCCGCAGGCAGGACAACAGTGGTCAAAACCAAGGGCTTACAGGTTTTTATGTGTCCCCAGGCCTTCTGCTCTGGCTGGAAAAGAAGAGCCAGAAGTTTGAATCAAACAGACAACGGGACTGAAGGTCAGGGTGCACAGGCAGATGATTTTTCTCTGAAACTGAGAAATTCAAAATATAAAACCTGATACTGCCTGGTGTTTGTCTTAGTTGAGTCTTTGTCAAATCTCAGCCTATTGTTCAGAAATCTCTAACCTGCATTTTTTTTTAAACACAACACTCTGTGGTTAAAAACACTTTGCAGAGCAACATTACACAACATGAGTACGAACATGAGGATACAGCGTGTGCTTCACATTTAAGCAAACCATGTGTGAAAGGTGCCGTGGAAACGTATTGAATTTTTCCAAGGAGAGCTCTGTTTGATCAGTGCAAGTTCCCTCAAATGTGTGACAAGAATGTTTCTTGAGCTTCAGACCTTGAGTTCTCTTCTGTGGCATCACATCAAACTGCATTTAAAAATGTCCATCACAATTTATTCTCAACAGCAAAGAAAGGTCTGATCAATTTCTGACAATATTCAATGTAACCACATTCAGTTTCACTTCACTGCAGTCGGCTAGTTTAATAAAGACTTGGACTCTGGGCTGTGTGTAGAATGATGAATTGGAGGATTAATGTCTTTGATTTAATCTCTGAACAGGACCAGAATATGTTGGTCTACTGGTCGGTCATACAGTTGGTTTGTTGTTGCAGTACACGCAGCACAGTGATATTTGCACCCAAGCTGTAGCTAGATTTAGATCAAGATCTAATGAATGTACAGTTTTGATATAATTACATATGTTCTTATCAGTTGTTATGTAAACTACAGTGCACGCTGCGTCCATAAAATATGTTACAGACATTAATACGCCGTTGTGGTACGCAGTGAGGGACTTTTATTTTATATAATGGCAAAGTGTTATGATTGCAGATTAGGTATGTGTAATACAACTAAAAGTAATTTTCCTGCACTATTTTAACAGGAACATGAAAAATTGTATGACAACAGAGTTTTTTTTTTTTTTTCAACAATATATCTGATTGTTGGGTTATTTTTCCCATCTTCTCTGAGAATTTCTCTTTGTGAAGTTTCCTTTCTGTTGCCATTCTATTTGTAACACAGAGGACAGGTTATAAAAAGTCATAAATGTAGTTCAAGGATTGTAACCCCCAGCTCCACTTCAGCATGCTTGTTGAAGATTATTTGAAAACATCTGCTTGCAGTCAAAGAAAGGAAGCAAAATATGAGTGAGAACTTTTAGAAAAAGCTCACAAGTGAACCTTGAATTTAGACAGCTTCGGAAAAACACAACTTTGAAGCACATATGAGACCCTTTTTTAAAAAAGGGATCACATAAGCAGTGCATGCAAAAAAAAATGCTCTGGGGATGTTATTACCCCCTCCTTCTGGATACACTACAGCAGAATTTAGCTTAACCAGCATTTTAATACAAAGTCACAGTGGAGCAAGCAGTGTACTGTATCCATTAAAACCAAACAAAAACACTTTGTAAGGATCACTTTAAGGCATTTAACTGCAGAAAGTTCTGCACAGTGTTTCAGGGCAAGACAGATCTTTAATATCATGCTTACATCCTTTGCTAGGAAAGTTACAATTACATTTGCTCTGTAATGCGAGTCATACTGGTATGTGAGATTCAGCCTTGGGTTTCTCAAAGGCCTGACCTCTTTGAGTCACTTGTTCTTGAAATGAAAAGTCTTACATTTCAATGAATATTGTTCTAATCTAAAGAAGGAAAGGACTGTTGTGGTTTTACATGTACAGTATCCTACCAAATAAATATCATGGCAACATGAATTTACAAGGCCCAAGCAGAGCTCATCACAGACCTGACTGCATGGTTGCTGAGTTTCAGCCCCTCGTGTTCAACAGTGTGCCTCAGGATGTGAATGATAGAACAAAGATGCAATACAGATTATGAAATAAAAAAATCTGGTTTGAACACAGAAATTTGCTGATAAGCATAATCCCAGCAGAATAGTGTAATTGTGCTGTGTGGAGAGTGCCTCAGCAGAGATCTCATACAGATAAGTGATGCCTCAGGGTCGAGCTGCTGACTGCAAACAAGTTGTTCTCACTGGGGAGATGAACAAGACAGAATATGTTTGAGCCAAACTATTGAGATAAATGAAAGAGAGGATTCAGACAGTGGTTGATGTTCTTATTTACGGGAGGTAAAGCCCAGGGGAACTCATCAGGAACATCATCAGAGCAGCAAAAACAGAAAAGTAATTAGACCTTCCCCTGAGAGTGTTTCCATTGATTAGAATAAGTCAAGGATGTCACTGCAGTTAGAGGTCAGGGAGAGGGCGTAATAGAGACAGTGAAAAGAAATGTTTTCAATGTTAAACAAACACGAAAAAAATTAATCGAAATAGAAACACAGAATACAGCGTTTAACAAACTTTCAATGCATTCAAAGTTATTTTGAATCTTTTATTATTTTTTCAGTTAATTTGCTGAAAAGGTGTAAGTTGGTGAACCTCCTTTAAAGAGCATAATGAATGCAACATCAGCCAAACAACAGTAAAAATGTCTTGCTTTGTCCCATATCCCCAAGGATTCTAGGTTGGTCCCTCCTCCATAATTGCAGGCTACACTTGGACCCCAAAATGAATGGCCATTTAAGAGTTGTGTGCTATCATGATATTGATATTGATTGATTGTTGGACAGAAGCTGCTGTGTTTGTCCCAAAAAGTATTATGGTCCCATATTGTGATAACAACTTCTATGCTTTTGTAAAGAGTAGAGTAAAGCTGTAGCTCACGATTTGTCATTTTAACCCTGTGGTGCATAGTGGTCACTACAGTGGACACGTACTTAAAACTTATTAACTCCTAAATTCAATGGTTCATGTGGTGGAAATTCATATTAGCCTGTGTCAGGATATTTTTATTCTTCTTAGGGCCTGAAAAAATGTTTTCAATTTTATTTTCCAATATGTGTGTGTGTGTGTGTGTGTGTGTGTGTGTGTGTGTGTGTGTGTGAATATATATATTTGTATGTATGTGTGTGTATATATATATATATATATACCCTCCATTTGAGGGTGGAAAAAGCTTATACATTTTAAATTAATTGGTTATAAAATGGATGAAAGAGAGTTAAAAAGTTTTGCAAAACACTAAAAAAAATTACTCAGGAAATTACCAAAGAAAGAAAAAAAAAGAAAGAAATCAAAGAAAGAAAAAAAGGGTCATATTTGCATTAAGTTCACACTGTTTTATGTTAAATGCTCAGTTACAAATATTTGGGGGAAAATATTGGAAATTTTTTTTTCATGCCTTAAGACAAATAAAAACACAAAAGGGAAAAATCCTGACACTGACTTTCATAATTCATGTATCAGAGGGTTGAATGACTTAATGACTTAACTCAAGGACAAAGACTTTTTGGGCAACAGTGGAGGAGGCTTGTGGAAGAAATGGAAAGCTGGGTGGAAGAAATGGACATGCAATGGGTTAGGGTCTGTAAGTGACAATGCCCATCATACAGCTGTTTAGGAGATGCTGAAATAAGCATTTTTTTATCAGCTGTAGCCATGTAATGATGTGAAGAAAAAAATTCCAAACTCTAATACATTGACACATTTGAAAATATGATTTGGGCCTAAAACGGCTGTTTAAAAACAATAACACCTCATAAATTTCTACATGATTTCATCAATTTACACTCTTTTAAAATTTGTTTTGAAACTGTGGTGAAACTACCTCAAATAGTTATTAAAAAAAAACAAAAAAAAACCTTTTATGGTCCTTCCAGCTCAATGCTGTGAGTGCCACATCGTATGCACAGCTATTCAAGTCAGATCTGTGTTTTGAAATTCACTGAAGGCAGAGAGTGCTGCAGAGCCACAACCGAATTCATCTGATTCAAACACCAACACAGAGCCACTCATAACTTCTGTGTGCCCTGTGCAGTTTAAATGGCCTTATAGCTCATTTCAAGTCCCAGACTAGACCCTCCTCTCTTACATCAAACGGACAGTATAAAACCTAATCAGAGGCAGTCATTTATCCTGCCGAAGGAAGATGAAAGTCATTACTGAACCAAAAAGTGCTGTGTGTGCAGGTACAACACACTCGTAAATAATTCCCTTCAAACTACTCATTAATATTGTGAATCTAGTTTGGGCTTCCCTGACAGACTTTTTTAATGTGCAGCTGATGGGTTTTAGATGGTGACCCAAGCATTTATATAAATCTGTTTGCAAAGTTTTGGTCCTCTCATGCCTTACTTACCAATCATGTGATATCATAAAGGACAAATATAAAAATTGTATAGACCCTATGGAGGAAGCTTTTTATACATTACCCAACAGCTTAGGTTTTTTCTGCATAGTTTTCATGTTAAGAGAACAAGGATGTCATAACTTGCAAAAACTTTATTTGAATAAAAAAACACTTCAGTATTTTATGATGCAACCCTGAGCCGTGAAACTTTTCAGATTTAGAGCTCAATGCTCTGTCAGAAGTATCGGTGAATTTCTGAGAGGCTGCAAACCTAAAAGATGGCAGGCAATGACAAAAATAGTATAAATTTTAAATTGACTTCCCTGAATTCTGACACTCTCATGTCAATGGATGTGTTCCTTTGACACATGAAGACAGATGGAAACAGAAACCTGCAGAGGAAAGAAACTAAGTGGACTTTCTTTTCAGGAATGGCCATTGGCTGGGTTTATTTGTTGCTTTTGTTCTCCTGTTTCCTCAATGCATACTCACAACTCCTAGAGAGGATTTTGGTAGTGCAGTGCTTGTAGAAATAATGAAATTCCTTGCAACACGTTGGACAGCTTTACCACACAAGTATGAGAAATTGAAATCCTCATCCGAAGAGAGAAAGAGCTTTCTGGCCCCTGACAGAGCAGCATCAGACCAGCGTCAGAGTTACTGACAAAGACTGGTGAGCTTTCAAGTATGGAAAAGGAAAGTAAGCCTGTTTGTTCTTGAAGAAGTGGAACTTTTTTTTTTTCATTTCCATTGTCTTTTCTGTCCAAACTTAAAATGAAAGTTCAGAGATGTTATAGTTACGGGGACCACTGGATGAATGCTGAGGCTGTGACAGAGGGTTTTAGGGCACAAATGCAACACACTAGTTTTAGAAGAAAAAAATGACTCAATCAGTGTTCAAATTAAAAGCGCACAGTTCAGGAACTTGAGATATTCCACAAATAAAAACAACAATGACAAATAAATAATGAATAAAAGGGCAGGCCATGCCTAAAGCATGGTGAGAGGATGTTTGGGAGAAAATCATCTACAAGTAAAATGAGAGTAATTGCTTTACAGGTAGGGTGTGCAGGATTTTCCTAAAAAAAATAAAACTTTTACAGGAGTGAACCTGCCAAATCATTGTCTATGGGCCTAAATACTTGTTTGTCAGTGTCTGTTTCTGCTTCAGCCTCCTCCTCTGCCTGTATGTAGATGTTTTGGTTGATTCAGGACTTTTCTAGGTGTAGGCGTGAGCATAGGTGTCATTTACCTGCAGGAAGTCAGGTGTACAGCTCCCAAGTCTCTTTCATATAAAAACTTGATGCTGCAGGTGCTCGCTGGGCTGGAGAGTGTGTACATCGAGCAACAGTTGGAGGCAGTTGTAGAGATCCTGAGTTTGTGTTTGTGGGTTTTTGCATTTGTTTCGGGGTTTTGCCTTTTGTGTATGTCTTGGGTTTGTCAGTGTTCCTTCTGTGTTGAATTTATTCCCTTGGGTTCTGGTTTCCTGTGTTTAGTTGTTCTTGGGTTTTCCTTTTGTTTCATCTTGTACCTGATCCTTGTGTTTCACTTCCTGGTCCTGGGTTTCCCTCCTCTGTGATTGCCCTCATGTGCTTCACCTGTGTCTTGTGCCACACCTGGGTTTGATGAGTTTCTGTGTATTTAATCCCTGTCTTGAGTTCAGTCTGGGTCCATTCATTGGAGTGTCTTGTAGTGTCATGTTGAGTTATGTGTGAGTTCTTGAGTTCTGTTTGTCCTGCATCTTACCCTGGGTTTTTTGAGGTTTGTGCTTTTTAGTTTTCCTTGTGGGTTTTTGAGTTTTGTGCCTTTTGGGGTTTAGAATAAGATTTCTGAGTTAATCCGCATTGGAGTGCGTCCCGCCTGTTTTCCTGGGTCTCAGCCGTGACAGCAGTGGGTGTGTGCTGATGCTGGCACTGAGCCCAGGAGGAGCCCAGTCTGGATGTCGTGTATACAAACAGTAACAAACATTTCTGCAGACCCTACCTTTAAGTGAACAGTCGGTGCTCTAGAGAAGTGGTTAGAAAACAAGAAGGAGGTGTGCTAGTGAGAAGGGCTGCCAGAGTTCTGGGTGAACAGATGAGTGGGTGGACAGATGGAGAATTTGCAGAAGGGCAAGAGAGTCTGTGTGGACAGCTTTGAAGCAGGAAAAGGATACTTGATGACTGCCAGATTCATAGTGGGGTCAAAGCCACTGAAAGACAATCCAAACTTCACAGGGAAGTCCAAATCCCAGCTTTTACAATTTACCAAAGAAACCTCCCGAGGGTAAATTGTCTAGAGCCTCTGGGCAGAGACAATGAGTGAGGGGTTCACAATTCCTGGAAAGCGTTTAGGAAACGATAGAAAGTGAAAGAAGCTGTAACATTCACTGTCAGAAAACTGATGTAGGGAGATGAACTGTCAGAACAGCTAAATATACAACCTTGAGAAAAAAAACTGAATATATAGAATGGAAAGATGATAATAAGGGGTACTTATAATCAGCATTGAGAATAACAGCTGTAAGACTGATGGTGTTAAAAATAACGGCGTTACTGACACTGCTAATGTTTTCCATTTACGGGCAATCTAATGAACTACTTTTTCAAATGTTACAACACCCTAATCTTTCTTTGGAGTTTGCAAGATAAATTAACCAAACATTATAGTTTTATACTCAAAGTTTATCCATGAAACATATTGCTTTTTACCTTTATTCTAATCTGGGTCTGATATAAAAATGATTGTGATGTATTTGCCAAATACAAGATAATATATATGTATATAAAAAAAAGAAACGATAGAGGTTGGTAAAGGTGACACTTTAGCCAGAATAGATCTTCAATGCCTCACTAATTGTCTGAAATGCAGCAGGTGTCTTTAAAGGAGGAAAGACAAACAGACAGCTGAGCTCACACTACCACCCTGTGCAGATCCAACACAGCCTTATGCAAGCAGCATATACACACATACACACACACACATACACACACACACACACACAGCAGACAGGCAGGCAGTGAGTGTAATGATGCAGCCACAGACTGTCTTTCCAGCAGTCTGCAGTTGTGTTGAAGCCGTGTGTGTATGTCAGGGATAAGGTTGGTTATATGACAGGGAAAATAGATTGCCTTTGAGTTTAGGGTTTGAAGATTTTTCAGTTCTGAGGAATTAGCTGGAGGAGGTTGGCTCCAGATTTATAGGGCTTGGCAGGAAAATGCTCAGCGCCTCTTTATTTTTCTTCTTGATTTCTTTGGACAGCAAGAAAAATGAGACCCCCTCCGGACATGAGGGGAAGGAGAGGTCAAATAAATAGGCTGCTAAGCACTTGCAATGATTTACGCATTACTTAGGGTGCTTAAAGTGAAATCCAACTTGATTTGGATTAAAGGTGCTTACTGCAAGTACAAATAATACATCCTGAGCCTCATGAACTGTCTATACTGTATCATTATTCACAGATACAGAATCATTGCAGCATCCCTGACAGATGAACCAGTGTGGTTTTAAATCCAGCGGGGATGGGGAAAGTCCATTATTTAACCACACTTAAGTGTTTTTTCTTCACTTTTAGTATCTTTTCACTAATCTTTCACTCTTATCTGAGTAAATGTAATTGGGATTTGTTCTGGAAAGGTTTGGAGGGTGTAAAATCATGTGATGAAACTACTAAATGTTATCTATAGATCATTAATATTGTAGCCTCCTCATCATTTGACTTCCTAATGGCACCATGGAGCCACTCTTTGCCATCAACCTAGAGGCTCCTCTTTCTAGCATCAAGGAACTGCACGTCCTACCTGGTTCTCAGTCTGCAGCATGGATGACATCTCTTTTTGGGTTCCTATTCTAGCCTGTGGCCAACACCTGTTCCCAGCTACTTATATGTTATTCAAGCCAACACTGTCTGAGACTCTAACTAACCCCACCCCATTCACCATCTCTGACAACAAACACCACTGTGTATTCGTCCAACTATACCTTAAAAGATCATACGTCAGGAATTTGATGCTTGCTGCTGGTGGTGATGGCAGGGGTACAGTCTGGTTTTTAAGGCATTATGCCATCTCTTATCTGTAAACCACATTCACCCTTGCTTTGCTTTTCAGATCCTGCGACACCAATTCCTGCAGCATTACTGCTGTTTAATTTGTCACCAAAGCTTTTAACCATCGCCCCAAATGCCACTCTGTCAACTTTTACCATAGACTGATACCATACCCATCAGGATCTGTTGTTTCTGCATGACTTTATCAGTGTTACTGAGTGATAGGCTTAAGTCAGGCAATGCATTACCTGTTTTTTGTCACCCATCTGCACTCTCATCCTTTAAGCTTTTAACACTTTAAAAGATCCCTGAAGTGCAGCAGCTCATGGGGACGACATTAATTTGAGTGTTTGCTCCATGTCCAGAGGCTGCAGTCGTCATTAAAGCGTTCACTGGTTTGACTCCTCATCAGGACCATTCCCTGCCTTTCTTCATTTGTCACAAATGACAAAGGCTAAATGCCCTTGAAATACTGTTAAAGAATTTAAAGCATCAAGGCTTGCTTTTATATTTCATTTCATGCATGTTGGACAATATTACAACATTGCTTTGTGTGAACAAACCCAAAAAACCCAAAACAAGGGCTTTATAGATTCTTAAATATCTCTCATAGCAAAGCTAGGTAAGCGAAAAGAGGACAAAACTTTGACCATTAAAGAAAAATGGTCAAAAATAAAATGTGAGTGCATTGAATTGTGATCTTCAGTCTCATACTCAACAATCCTGGCCTTTCAAGTGTACAAGTTGTCATTTCCCACATGCATGTCATTGCTTGGTATGAATTTAGTTTTGAGTAGACATTCAATGTAAGCCATGCTAGAGTATGATAGTATGAGTTTTCAGAAAATCTCAGTGTTTACCAGGACTGCATGTACCAACATGCTTGGGAATGTTGCAGTTGTTCATCATTTTATCATCTGGGGAGTGAGGAACATCCATCAGTGAGGTTGTTACTGTTCTTACTTGTCTGAACATTACTCTTGTGTTGTCGTGCACAGCAAGTTTTCCACATCTTGACTGTACCATTTGTACTGCTGTTCTGAGTTTTTCCTGTGACCTTTGTTTTAAATCTGTACAAATTGGGAAGTATCAAGTTTGAATCAAAACATTGAACTTTCCTCTAAAAGTGAAATACCACTTTGTAAACTATTTACAGTGCATTACTAGTTGTGATAGAGATGAAAAAACAAAAACACTATAGAAAGAGCTTCACTGTAAGAGCTGTGGTACAGAAATCTGCAACTAAATAGAAAAGATGAAGAGTTATATGAAAATGTGTTGCTCAGGGTTATTTAATGGTAAAGTATCACTGTTGTTAGAAAATGTTAAAAATTCATATGCAGGACTACTCCACTGGATTGCATTGATTGAAGAGAGCTACTTCTCCTAAGTAACCTGACCTCATTTGAGCCCCATAATAGCTCACAACATACTGAAATGAGCAAACAGCCACTGAGATATAAGAAATGCTAAAACAGTATACGAACAGGGACATAAATATCACATGCCAGAAATCTGACATAAAACAATATTAGGATTTATCTTAAAACAGGGGCTTGACTTCAAAAAACATTGTTGAAAGCCAAATAAAACATTATCCATTTCAAGCCCGAGAGTCTGCAGCACACAAAGAAACTTTTGATTGAAAACCTTAATTGTTCTCAGTGGGAGATCAAATAAAACAAGGGAGTGAAAAATATGCAAAATATGAACAGTAGCAAAATGGAAACTTGCAGAAAATATGAGTTTTTGATGAGATGAATCCATGGGTTTTACTGTATTCAGCCCAGTGGATTCAGGCAGCAAAGGATTATGAATACAGAAAAATGAGAGGATCTATATTGAGATGGATTCTGTAAATGCCCCTCTTTCTTGCACAGGAGTAGAAGATTTAACTGAGGCAAAAAAGAAGCTGATGCTGTAACAGCAAATCACAAATCTGCTGAAATTATACACAAATTTTTCATGAAAGGGAACAAGCAAATATACAGGACCATATCAGGGGAAGAAGACTGACAAGGTCTGGGTATTTCTGTGATGGTATCTTTCTGAAATGTGTTAAGCAGGCAGTTAAAGTGGGTCACATGGGAGATATGAGTTTGTCTGCAAGGAAAAACAAATAATGATCACAATGAATAAATATGAGCAGTACCAGTGAAAAAGGGAAAAATGTGACCAGAAAAAGATAGCTAGAAGAAAACTGCATGTGTAAGTAAATAGGCTTGTCACTGCCAGGTCATTTAAGCACTGTGGGGACTTTTTGTTAATACACTCTGATGTCTTCACACCGAGGCAGCGGCAAGATTTTACATTCACAAAGCTTTCTTTGCTCTGTGTCCCCTAAAGGCTGCATTGAAGTGAAAATGAGCTCATTCAGTTACACTCGAGTATCAGATGGAGGAAATTCAGCAGCTAAATATGCAAAAGTGCATTTCATTGGGTAAAGATATTGAACTTGCACAGCTCTCCTTTATAGTTACATTAACCATCTGTATTCACACTTGGAATTAAGTTCCCACCTTCATTTACACACATTTACATGACTCTGGCGATATCAAGGCCTCATTTTCTCACACATTTCATGCATTTCATGTGAAATGCATAAGACTCCCAGAGTCTGAGCAGGTTAGCTTTGGCTTCAAACTGAGTCGTTGTCATGACACAGAAAAGCCTGGGCTAAGCCAAACTTTAGCTTGGTAACCCACTAATCCTGCATCGTGAGAAAGACCCTTAAAATCAAAATCTTAATGTCACATCTAATCCTGGAGAAAACTTGTCTGCTGCTCTTTTTTCTAACTAAGCTTCTTCATGTAGCTTCTTGCTGTGAAAACTTGAACTACTGAATGGAAAATGAGCTCTTTTCATCTTCCATGGCCTTCACTTACAGTCATGTGTGCTCTATGTAAATGTTTACAAACTGCGGGTGCAAATTAAAATTTAATAGCTTGTAGTTTATGTACACAAATATGCAAAACAAGATGCCTGTGGAAGAATTTAAATGGATTGAAAATGTGCCACAGGACAGATTCAGTGAGACACAAATATAAGTGCAATGAATAAACAACATCAGGCAGAGTTGCATTTGATTACAAGAGCATGAATGGTACAAAGAGATAAACCACTTCAGAAAATAGCTTTACTTTTTCAGAAACTTGCACCCCCACTGTTGTACCCCAAAGAAAACCCATTGTATACCTCTTTTCTTTTTACCCCTTAGTCAAAGTCAAGTTTATATGTAAGATTTAGGTGACAATCTGTGGGTCTGATTTATCATGATCTACCCCTGTGATAGGGAAACCACCTCCATGGTTGTCACAATAAACAATGGCTTCTGGTTGTTTTACCTCTCTGACCTCTACCTCAACTTCTCAGGCACACAAAGTCTTCTCTGTCTCTTTATCAGTTCACACAGACTCATACTCTGTCCTCATTACCATACCAGAATGCCTGGGACACGTGAGATACATCGGCTCTGCCACTAATCTCACTCTTTGCAGGTGTAGTAACATGATGCACATCAGATAAGCTCTGTGTTGGTATCATATGTGGTCTTATCTAACAGGTGAGCCATTCATAGAAACTTTGTCCAAGAGTATGAGAGGGAAATGTTTATGAAACCAGGGTCATTCTGGCACATGTGGTGAATACAAGTAAATGTTTAGCTCTTACCCATGAAAGTGACTGTAGGTCATTTAAGTGGCATAGCTGTTCAAGTAAATTATTTTTGTGTTTCACCCAAAGAAGAGATGAACAGAGCAAAAATTAAAGATAATTTGATTCCAAACTTAAACTTCAAAGATAGACAGTGTTTTCCCCTTCATCTCTACTGCTGGGATTTGCTGCTCTTTTGATTCTGGTTGTGCATCTGTGAGGGCTTGTGCTCAAAGCCCTTCTGCTCTTTCTTCTCCCTGAGCCCAGGATAAGACAGAACAGGACCTGCTGTCTAAAGCTGGCCCCCTTTTAGGCACTTTGGCTCCTTGCCTACATGCAGTGCTGACCTGGAAATGAAAAGCATTAAGTGAGGGCTCTGGAAAGATGACAGAGCTGTGTCCCTGTCTGCCTGACAGGGCTGATCTTTAATGCTGCTTTGCGTCTTCTTAGCTGTCAATCTGCTCTCCCTCAAAACGATAACTGGCTGTTCTCGCCTCCTTCTAATTATGTCGCTTAAGCTTAGGTTTGTCATAACATATTGGTGCATGGCGCTGTAGCAGTTATAAGCACGGACAGCTTCGACTCCTCTGACAGCTTGGTGTTCTTCGAGCTTATGCCTCAGGTGGCCTCTAGCGAAATTGAAGATTTTTTTTCTTTTGATCCTTGTCCATATTTGAGCAACATATTTAACTGTGAAAGGGGTGGGGGGAATGGTAAAACCTCCCCCAACATCATCCTGACATTTCAGCTTCGGTGCCATGTTTTGCACAGTATGGCTGTTCTTGCATTCAGGAATCAGTTTCCTCAGGAACACTTTCACGCTTGCAAGGGCTTATTATCAAATTAAGCTCAAATGGAGATGGATGTAGTTAGCATGCAGAAGCTGGAGCTTGCAATAACCTGCTTAGATACAAGATTAGATTTGTGTTCGTAGATACATAGATGTTTTGGCAGATAATTCAGTAGCAAGGTGTACCATATGGAAACCTCAGCAGTGTCAGTGGCTGATTTTTGCAGCTCATGAGCCCCTCAATTACTGTGAAAATGTTAATATCAAAACTGCCTTTCTCAGCTGCCAGAAATTATGAAGTCGGAGTAAACTAATTAATTGGGGCAGACAGAACCTGTCTCTCTGAATTGACATTACATTGCGCAGATTGCATGCAGATTACAGAGCATCTACCCGCTAATGACTTGCTGAAATATCAGAGTTGAGTATTCTGAAAACACACGGAGGAGTCTGAAGTATTTAATTTGGCAGCGTTGAAAGGGATTAAAGAAATTGCAAGTAACCCAGTAATTCCTTCTGCAGGAATAAGGACTGAGGTCTTTAAAAAGATAAACAGAATTATTGAGTTATTTGAACTCAGTAAAATCTGAAACATTGTTGTTTTCTTGAATTCACGTTTTAAAAAATGAATCAGTTCAGATGTGTTGCAATTGGGTTAACTAGTGTTTTATTGTGGGAGCCCTCTTTGGGGTCTGATTGGGCATCTCTGGTGCTGCAGCTCAGACAATGAAAAGAGGAACCAAACTTAAAACTAGCTCTGGAAATTTGGTGCAAAAACTGCTTAAAGCTTCTGTTTGTTCTTTCCGTGTGACTCTTAGAAATACATATTTTTTGAGTTCGTGGAAAGTTAAGCAAATAAAACTAAAAATGTGCCATTCCTTGATTCATATTTATACATATTTTTCTGTTTATCTCCTTTTCTATTGCTCTCTTTCCTTAAGAGAGTAACAAGTAAATAGATGAATTACTTAAATTACCAAATTGTCAAATAAGTTAACACAATGGCGCTGTCTGTATGCCCCACTGTAGGAGGCACTGTAGTATTGTGAAATATTCAATATCATGAAGAAAACAACAACACTCAAAAACTGGTGGATAACCATGGTGATTGTAATAAAAGAAACAGGAGAAAAAAGAAATGATTAATTTTCACTGTTAGAAAATGGGACAGAGGGTTGCTGGTGTGATACAACCAATCAACGTCCTCTTTACTGTATCATAATAGAAATGCCATGTGTCATATTCAAATGTGAAATCACTTATGCTGCCTTTAATAAAACTGCTCTGTTCCTCACGTTTCTAAGTCAAACACATACATCAGCAGTGCATTTCTCATAAACAGAGACAAAGAAATGATGGTTGATTTGATTTTTTGAACACCTTGTCCAAGACTTGAAGCACACGGAGCTGCATGTCTGATAACTGCTGCAGGAGTTTGAGGAGAATTTGTTTCCGCATCAGCAGGTTGACTCTATGCTGATGAATGACGCAGCCTCTCTGGATTCATCTCCTGACTGAACGTCTGATTAATCTGTTTGGTTTCCAATTGCTGGTGTCATTGTCCCGATTATTAACATGCCTTCACTGTGTAGCTGACTCACTCTAGCGCTGATAAGCTGGTTTTGGCGCCTTTGTCGATATCATAATGGAGGTTTCTTTCCTAACATTTCCTCCCACAATGCAAATAACCACAATTATCTATAAGAAGCTTGAGTTTCCGTGGAGATATTGGTAGTTGATTCTGTGTTAGTTCCAGTGAGTATTTTTTTTATGGAGCTGTACATTCTGCTATTGCTCTAATTGGTGCTGTTGCCCATACTTCAGTTCTATGTATTTACATGAGAGAAGCACAACTGTTTCTTCTATGTTCTCACTGTAAGAAATAAAAACATTCCTATTATTGAATACACACCTCTCAGGGATCACTGCTTCTGTTTTTGGACCATTCAGTGTGTTCTATGCTGCATGAACGTTATGTGTTGAGGCCTAAGTATCCTCACAATAATATATTTCAATGCCCTTGAGGCATGACGTACAGAAGTAGATACGGTATTGGTTTCTGCTGCGACAAGGATGACTCTCCACATCAAGCTTAATAGCACTAATCAATGTGACACTCTCCACAGCAGTACAGAAAAAGAAATATGATGCACTAAATAAGCCCATTGTGAAGGTTTAGATACAGTACTTAATTCAAAAAGGTATAAATAGACAGAAAGGATGCCAGCTCTGTAAATGACTCGAGCACTATCATTGTATTCTGTTGAGTTTATGTGCAAAAACATTATTAAAAACTTTGTTGACCACTTTTCCTTGTCCAAAGAACAAAATAGTTTGTTTATCCAAAGTTTCTTGTGGCTGTTATCTTGTTTCTTGACCTTTTTGTAACTACAAGTACTGCTGCCAGGCTAAAATGTTGAACTCCTAAAATACATGCTTCTTTTTGACACTCTTGCATGTAACTTTTTTCTGGCAAATAAATGAATAAAAAAACACACTGATGCTCCCAGAGAAAATAAAATTATTTTATCATCCTCTCCTCTGGCTCTCCCAAAGACTATAATTTACATTTTAGCTACAAAAGGTCAGAACAAGGAATGATAAGGGCTGTGACCTTGCAGGAATTTGTTAAACCAATTTTTGACAATCTGCATTATTTTACTTGCAGCAGACACATTGTTTTAGCTTTCTCGTGTTCTAAAAACCTGAGGCATCAAAAAGGGCACTTTGGCAAATACTTCAAACTTTTTTTTTCTTGTGGCTATTTATTATTCCTATCTGAATATCTGTATACCCACCAGTCAATCATTCTTTTTTTCACAAGTCAGTTGTTCATGTTTTGGCTCAGTCTAATATCACAGCCTATTTCTTATTCTCACAAAGGACTCAAATATTTCAGCTGAATTCAAAAGACTCTGCTGTGACTTCATTATGCTTCTATATCCGTGCAAACATAAGGAAACACTGTGAATCATAGAGCCAGAGTGAGATCGAACTCAGTGTGATCCACTTGCAGGCTTTGATAAAAACAGCTCGGTGTCAGTCACCCAACAAAGAGTCAAGGGAGGTGACTCCCTGGAGTGTTTACTGGACTATCCATGTGGATATCTTTTTCCAGCGTAGGCTGCTTGCCTCAGACAAAGAAGTAAACACCAACTCTTCCTGTGTGATGAACACAGCAGGTCAGAGGAGGTGGAATTGGTTTGAGTATGCTGTTGGAAATCTGAAGCCCAGGCAGGGAAATCTAAGTCTTTCTGTACTTTTTTAATCTTCGCAAGGAAGGCTCAAGCCAAGAACCAACAAACATTGTGTTCTGCTTTAGTGGCCAAAGCAGGTGATGATAGATAACCACGAATATTATGTAAGTTCCTGCAGCTTCTAAAACATTTTGGCTTGGTCCTGAAAACTCTTTGGTTTTGGCAACCCCTCTAAACTTTTATTCCAATGAGAAAAAATAACTAAATTCTGATCTTTTGGACACTTGAACTCAAAAAGCTGTTTGTGCAATATGCTTAACCCTTACTGCCTGAATTAATTTATAATTAAAAATCACGTTTTTGTGTGTTTTTGCCTTCTTACAGTTACTTAATTGTATGGAGATTGTTAATTTGAACATGGCATATACATGGACCGTATGTTGCAAATTCATGGAAAGAGTCATCCAAGGGTTAAAATGATGTGATGTTAAAACTACCAGGTCTCCACCAATCAGCTATGACTCCACAATCCATTTTCCTCTTGCTACTTAATACTCTTGAAGTAGTCGACAGTGGTTTGTAAAGACTTTTCTCTGATGAAAGCTGCTAGCTGTAGAGATAAAAAGGAGAGTGAACCAAAACAGCAGGTTTAAGTCCCATAACTGTCAACAGCAACAAATGGGGGAAACTTTTTTTCTGAGAGTATGAGACTCCTTTAAAAGTATAAGACGTAACTTTGCCTATTGTTTGATCAAGTTGACTAAAGTCCTCA
Organism: Thalassoma bifasciatum; assembly: GCA_008086565.1. Lineage (NCBI taxonomy): Eukaryota > Metazoa > Chordata > Actinopteri > Labriformes > Labridae > Thalassoma > Thalassoma bifasciatum. The sequence goes on from RPOG01000004.1 coordinate 1,588,833, forward strand.
ACCACCAGCAGATTGAGCTGCAGCTTAAAACAATTGAACTTTATAAACAAACCGTCTGGATCCATCAAACTGGACCAAAGTGGTGAACAGGCAGACCGATACTACCAGAGCCCAAGCCACCGCATTAATTAATATCTTCAGCTTTATTGCTAAAAATATTAATCAGTCCAGCTTTGAAGTTTAGATTGGTAATACAAGCACGTGTTCAACCATTGCTAATTGAAAGAATATTAAAAGAAACATCATTAAAGTCTCTGTAGAAGTTGTGTGCCCATCATATTAATCTGCTGTTTCAGAACTTTAAATCATCCCATGAGGAGATGAACTTCTGCTGCTTTGGAGACATTATCTCTCACTTTAGGAGAGCCAGCTGAAATTGAAAACAACAAGTTTTATCAGCATTTTATGGCAAGAAAATTGTGGAGGGAACCCTCAACCGAAGTGTTTTTCCAATTATGAGGATGCACAGAAAATGTAAAGACCCACTGCGACTCAAACTCCTGAACACACAGAGATATTTTTTTGTAACTGCATAACTTAAACCTTTCCAAAGTCTCATGTTTGAGTCAAATGTGTGTTTTCCAGATGACTGAAAATTCAGCCAATTCCCCCACTATTTCTTTCCAAGCTATTTGTTTCCCCAAATTAATTATCTTTACGAGGTAAACCGCCCTGCCTCACTCTCTGTGTGGGGCCTGCTGGGATCCCTGGGTGAATGGAAAATGGTTTTGGAAAGGGAGAAAAAGCTGGCAGATAAAAAGCGAACAATGGAATCCCTGAATGCAATTAAGCAAAAGAATTAGAAGTCTCTGCAGTGAGAAAGGAATGTCCTGCCTCAGTACTTCCTCTCGTTCATGCAGGGAAGGAGAACTTTGGTGTTGTGATAAGGTAAAGCCTTTCATTCCTCTGCGCTCAGAGCTCCTGCTGTCCAAAAACTGAGCAGAATTTCAGACTTCATTTTCATGCCAGAGTTATGAAGTCAGTGTGCAATGGTGTTAAGAACAGCTATTCCTATCAGCACTAGTATGTTTTCTTCTTAAGACTGTGACTTTCTGTGCAAAATTGGATTTTACAAGATGTTACACATGATCAGATACTCCCCTTTATGCCTTTCATATGTATTTTGTGGCTAGATTTGTTTACCTCCTCCATCTGCAGTTACTCAGTTTGATTGCAGAGCAGCCCATTTGAGTTAAAATCCCTTGATGTGAAATGAAACATTCCTGGATTGTTTAATCCTGGTGGAGTAATTAAGATTCAGACATGAAACAGTTGTCAATTTGGAATGTGGTTAATTGGTGAGAATTTACACATTTGTTGTTGCATTGAAACATTTCATCGCCCGGTACAGAATGTGCAGCAAAGACAGTGTTATTAGCAGACTGTCAGTGAAGAGTATCCAGATGAATTTCTTTTTCACAAATTACCCCCACTACAGACTGCAAGTAACGATTTCTGTCTAAGACGGGAATTAAACAAGCAAATTCATCTTTGCAAAATACTTGAATGGATGATATCTTTTACACATGCTAGTCACGCAAGGTGCAAATGTAATGTGTCCTCATAAAAAAGAAGAATACCAAAAAAAATTGCACCACTATATACCATACCCCTTCTCCTAACTCTGAAATTCTTGTAGCTACATGATTTAAATGCCTCGTATTTTGTTATTGACCAGGCATAAACCTCAAAGTACGGGACACTGCACTTAAACGTGTGTGTAGAAAAGACTGTATCACAAATGCAGTTATACTCACTTTGGCTCCCAGTTCAGTGGAATATTCCTCACAAAATTCGCCTTTAAGTGTTTAAAGCCGTGCATGATCTTGATCTTGACTTACATCACAGAACTTCTTACCCACTTACAGTACAGCTCAGCCCCTCAGATCCTGGCATCAAGGCCTCTTAATGATCCCACTTCTGCAGCCAAACTTTTATGAGACAGGTCCTTCTCTTTTGCTGCTCCAAGACTCAGAAACAGTTTATATTAAAATATGAGGAGAGCTGTATCTCTTGGTGTCTACACCCTGTAATTATGACTGTGTACATCCATCATTTCCTTTTACATGCATTTGTCTTCCTATATCACTTTGTTGTCCCAGGTTGGCTACAAACCACTTTGGCACAAACATTTTGAGTATGAAAACAGTCTTTCAAATTGCCCTTGACCTTTGCATATTTGGACATTAAACTACATTGCACTGCAAATTTTAATGTACAACCTCTGGAAGAGTTTGGAAAGAGGACGCAAGAGCATCACTCAGCTTCTGTATTTCTATGTCCTGCATGTGTGTTTGATGGAAGTATATGATAAGCCTTATAAAGCTGGCGCTCTTCATCCCTATGTTACTTTGGATCATCAGAACAATTAAAAGTTTTCTGATCTGAGACTGAAGCTTAATGGCTACATGCATGCCTGTGATTAACTGTGCAGTTGTCTGGGCTGCAGAGTGCAAACAAGATATTTAGGGGGAGTTATTGTTAGGTTATTTGTCATTCAAATGCAGTGCAAGCATAGAGACATAGACATCTAGAAAAATGATAGTAAAGAACAAAGAGTGACACAGAAAAGTTTTTCTGCCATATTTGGAAGACACAGTAATCCTGCTGGCAGTCATAATTAGTGACAAAATATAAAAACTTTTATTAGTCAGTGATAACTCAGATGTGAGCTGTTTGTTGTTAAGGTTGACTCTTTATTTATAGAGAGCGATAAAAGTGATGCAGAAATATTCTTTGGTTGAGAGATGCTATGAATATTTACTCCGAAAGAAACAACCTTATCGTTATTGAGACATCAAGGCATAACTTTGAAATCCTCTTAACAAAGTTATGCGGGAACCACAACGATGAACCAGCCGTGTCAGACTTTTTATCTGCTGTCTCTGCTGCTCATCATCATTAATCTATCTTACTTTCTTCCTCACTTAGCACATGACACATCTCAAGCGGAGAAGCAGATGTACGAGCTGATTGATGTGATTTGTAGAACAGAGGCGTGCCATGCGTGGAACATTTTATCGCACAGTTTTGCTCAGTTAGACAGTCAGTGTAAAACAGATGTTGCAGGGAAACAGAGGATGACTTGACTTCCAAATTATCTCCTCCTGCCTCCCCTTACTTTTTGTAACTCGCAAATAATGTTGGCATCATTTGCAAAGTTTGATTTCCTCTGAGCATTAATGTATCTTTTCATGAATCTTGGAGAGTTTGATTCAGCTTTTACTTGTGTTTATTTTTTGGAGCACACACAGAAACACAGAGGGAGGGCTCTCCTGTGCTGAAAATTCTCTCCATCCATTAATGCTACCTTTGCAATGAACACACCTTCAGCTGGGGTAAAAATGTTGAGCATGAGAAAGATTGGAAAGAGTGGACCAATGCTTTGGATGTTTCTGAAAGGATCGAACATGGAATTTGGGATTAGACACCCCCAAGAAGACTGACAGAGATAGATGTAAGAGAGATGAAAAAGGAGCAGGGAAAACAGGGTTGCAGGGCAGGAAGGCATTCGCTGAATAAGAATATAGACCTGTCCATGAACTCCAGCTAATTCAGTTCCATTGTCAAAGATTTGAAACAGCAATGTGGGGGATTATGTGCAGCGAATGAACGGTTATGTAAATTACAAGTCAATCAGGGTGAGAAAAGACCCTGATGTGCCGTCCTGCTATCCTGCTCAGCCTGTCAGGTTTCTGAATTGCTTAACCACCTGTTCACTACAATCCCAAGACACAAAATTTTGACTTTGAGGTTCTTCAACCAATTTGAAAATTCGTCATTATTATTGTAATATATTCTTTATGTGATGTATTTACTTTAAACTGAGAATTTTGATTCACATCTAAGTCGACACATGAGTCTGCTTATTTGAGATTAACTACAAACCCACTGAATTAATGCTGCAGGAATCTTTCCCTGTTCAGGTCCTTTTGCACTGCTGCCCCCCTGCTGAGACCCCAAAGAAGTCCATTTCACAGAGGTCAGCCAGTGGAAACCAATGTCTACTGCTAACAGTTACTTTTATTTTTCCTTCAGATCCAGAGTTCTCAGTTTTCTGCAATGTCAAAACAACTCTTTGTTTACAAAGATGACGTAATGTCTTTGTGATCAACTGTTAAAATTGTTGATTAGTTACCTTTTATCAGTTACATTGACATTTTCATGAACATGGATAAGAAAATACTGGAGGATATTTCTTAAAGGAAAAACTGTGCTCCACATGGCCAGCATTTGTGTAAGTTTCACATTTTTGTATTTGGAAACATCATAACAACCCTCCCTCAAACAGATCCTATTGCATCAGAGCAATTCACTGACAATTTCATCCCCCCACAGGCAAGTCTTAAACATATTGCACAGCTTTATATTTTTATGGTTTTGTGTTTTTTATTTTAAATTATGTAAAATGGGACTTCTTGACCACTTTTGTATTTCTGGAAATGACATCAAGCACACAACCCTTTAGCACAAAGTTTAAAGGACATCCTTTGCCAAGGTGCTGAGCTTTAATACCCCACACTTAGGGGATTAGAGTGCGAGTGAGTCATGTTTCTGCGTGTGTGTGGGAGGGGGTACAGTCAGAGAAGTGAGACTATACGGGTCATAGGGGTCCACACCTGAACAAAACAGTGTTAGGTCAAACACAGGGTACTGGGTGGTGACAAGTTGCATGAACAGACCTGCAGGGTATCACCGCTCACAGAAGAGAGGGTAACACAAGAGCTGGTCTGATGTTTGATAAAGAGCACAGCTGCATCTAAAAGGCTCCTCTGTAGTGTGATCCAAACTTGAAGTCTAATGGACTGAAATTTAACCCTGTAAGATTTCAGATATTTTAATGTCCATAGAATGAAAACCACATGTATTTATTTTTCTGAAAAAGAACATATTTACATGGTCGGTGAGTCCTGTTGTCTAAGCGTGCAGTGCTATTAGATGGTAAATGTATGATAAAAATTTGGCTATCAGGCCACAAACTCACACAACTTGCAGACTTTTTTTCTAAATTTGGGTCTTTTATGGCAAAGGGATGTTTTTTTTTTTTTTTTGGACACTATTGTCAATTCTTGGTGTCCTTCAAACTAAAAAAAGACCTGTGTGGTTTTCATGATTAGAAAGAAAGTAAATCTGATATAAAAGACCAGACATCATCTGAAAAATCAATGTCAACAGACACCAGACGCAGCACCTATTTCCCCATTCCTTTTTGTTTATTGCTCTGATGCAAATTAAAGGAACGATTCTTTAAGAGTAGCATTTGCTTGACAAATCACAGTTTTCTCCTGTTATGATGAAAATCTCAACATTGACGCGATAATCGGCAAAGGTGGTCTGTCGGATTGGTTTCAATCAGAACAGACCTGTTAATAAATTGGGAATAAATATTCAGTCTAGTGATTGTCTGCGCAAGGAAATTTCCCTCCCCCTTAAAGTTCAGATCCTGATGGTTAATAGTATTGTCTGAGACTGATGAGATGGTGGAACTGATCAAGCTGTGAGGACGGTGAATGAGGTGAAAACTAAAGGTGTCGTTGAAGGTTGTAGAACATTATTGAATTAGTTTACATGAATGAACTGGAAGTAGAGAGAGAGAGAAAAGGCACAACAATAATGGGCTAACAATAAAATTGTGTTGAAGCTCTACTGGACTAATGTCACCAAGTGATGGAGCTGCTGATGACCACAGGAAAATACGAGTGATTGTGCAGAAAGGAGGGATTTAGCATGAGAGTACTGGGAGCATTACAACACAACTTAGCTGATGCTAGATAATGAAAATGCTGAACATCATTTGGTATAAAACAAAAAAAAATGACTTCTTTGTTATCAACTTTGCTTTGTATGTTTTCTTTCCATTCTTTTATATATCTGTTGTGAAAGGTTGAACTAGGTGTTCACTTGAAAAAATAGCTTTACTGAGGAGACATTTTATATAAACCAACTGTTGAAGAGACATTACAGAGCAGATAATGAGTAATGAAGATCACAAACACCAGGTGGTTTCTTTAAGATCAAAGTGATAACATGATGAAAGCTATTACAACAATACATGGGCTTGAAGTTGTGAAAATACACAGCATACAGTATGCAACTGGGGAAAATGAGTAAACATTATTAGACTGCAGTAGCCTGCTTTCATTTTTTATTTAATAAGTTGAAAAGTATTTGCTGCTGCAGAAAAAATATCTCTTGAGGTTTAGTTTTCATCACTTGCTCTTTTTATACTACATTTAAGGCACCAGTGTAAATCAATGTACAATCACCTCTCAGCAAATTAAGTTGCTGAAAGTGGCTGAAAATCTTTCTGCTTATCAGGCCTGTGAGTACTCCCATCCACAACAACATGGTGGTGTTTAGAATCAGCATTTATACATGAACATAATAGATTGTCTAATGTCCCCTACATCTGCTGCCTGTTGGTGAATGACAAGTTGATTTATGAGACTTGGGGGAACAGTGAGGATTAATGAGGATGATAAGATGCCGCCTCAAGGTCACTGTCCGCTGATTCTCATTCATCTGCTCTCTGACTGTAAATGCAATCTACCAAACTCCTGACAACTAACAACATCATCATATCATCATTTGTAAGCATTTATAAAAGCGATGACGTTTAGACCAATCAGAATCAAATATTTACATGATGCACATCCAAAGGTAATGCACATCTCTGAACATATTTACTTCCACATTCAACTTTCAAAAACTCTCCTTTAAAATGCGTATCCTTTTTACATTACATAAAAAGTAAAAAACCTGAAGTAGAGAGGACAGTCGATACAAAGGCCCAAATTGACAGATTAAAATGTCAGGTGAAGTTATGATGTCTTGATCACTGGGCTGTTTTGATCTAAGTTGGCACAAAGAATGTTTGAGGGGGCATGAAAGCTGCTTCATGCACAGCAGCAAGCGTTCCTAACTAAACATGACATGATGGATCGACGCTCCCTTAGCATGTCGAAATCACCTTATTTAATGCAAACCATTGCACACACAAGGACAGCTGTGGCTTTCAGCTGTTTCTTTCTGCTTCTTCTCCAGGAAGGAGTCTAACCTTGGTCACATATAAACATCTCTATGAATAGGAGTTATGAGATAATAATTGGATACCTGACAATAGTTCTGAGATACCAGTAAAGCCTGGCAGTGAGGTCACATGCCATTGGAGCAGGTGACTTGAATTCAAATCTGACCTGCAGCCTCTTCCCAACATTTGTACTTGTCACTATCACCCAGTTCCCTGTTCACACTTTCCTTTCCTTTCTGAAATAAGGAATGAGAAACCCTGAAAGATTACTTAATACATTAAAAATTGACTCTGGTGGCAGGGGATTCTTGCAGTGTTCTGGTTTCCCTTTCCAGTATGTTTGTAGTTCAAAAAGCCTTAACCATATGTATGGAAGGGACAGCTTTGCTCCACCTTTTACCATTGCACAGTTTTGAAGCCAGAAGAATACCATCACAGGCTCCACCATTGGCCGCCATTGGCCACCAATATGCAGCCAGAGTCTGCACAGTAGGGAATCAAAGAGGAACTGGGTAACCAAAAAAAAGCAAAAATATATGACTTTTTTTCTTTCAAAAGTCTGATCTCTTTTTGGCTCTCTGTCCTGAAGTTTCTTTCTATCCCTGAAAAAAATACACAAGAGCAGCAGCTGTCAATCATCTTGAAATGTAACTTAAAACCCCTTTTTTAACTTCTAATAACAAATGGAAAAACAAAATTCTCTGGTAAAAGAGGACTTTAATACAATGCAGCCAAATAATATCTTCATGTCATTGCAGCATGAGTATGTAAGAAGCATTTGTAGGCAATGTAATCATTTTTTTAAGTTTTACCACCTCTAATCTGAACGACAAGATGACATTTTTGACCTATATAGCAGCCAGTCACCAGGGGGAGCAAGTCTGTGAAGTACTTGCATCACTCACGTCAACATTTGTTCATGTCACTAACAGTCCTATTACCTTGCTTTCAGGGGTCACAGGGTCCACTGTAAATTTTTGTCTGTTCACAACCAGTTAATCCCCCTCCCACCACCACTTCTCTCTTAAATGATCAGTGTTTGTAGAAGGCTCTTCATTGTGTGAGGTTGTGAACTGAGTTCAAAGTGACTCCTCCATGGCATGCAATCTGGTCCTCCTCTCCATCTGCCTGTCCAGAATTAGCCCTTCAATTGGTGAATCCACTTAGCAAACCTGTTACTTCTCCCATTTTATGCTCCAGGGAAACAAGATTTTATTTAAACCCAAAATGAATCCGTACCCCAGGGTCACCGCTGATTCCTTCAGTTTAACGGAGACACCAGCATTGTGCTGATATCATTGATCGGTCACAGGAAACGCAGAAGATCCACTAGGCTCAGCAAAAAGCCTCAGACTCGTTCCTGCAGAGGCCATTAGCTCTCTGATCAGAGGGAGTTAAGACGGACGGTCTTTATCGAGGCTGAGGCTGTTTAATAGCGCAGCCTGGGTTTCACTGATGATGCTGCTGAACGTGCTGCAGCTTTGTGAAACACCCATAGTGACCCAGCAGGGAGCTCAGCGTGGAAGCAAAGCAGGCTTCATTACAGCCCATTTTCAAACATAGACACTTAGATTAGATGCTGTTGTTTGAGGAAGCCAATTTAATTTTACTGCTCGGTATGCCTCAAGGATGATATCTGCTGGTTTCGAACCCCACATGAACTCCTTTGAGCTGCTCCTACGTCGCTGTCATTGTTATAGAAACAATGCCATGTGTAGTTTTTATTCCTTTATTGGATGTTTTTATCCATAATGAGCCAATGATGTCTGTAAAAATTGCTCCAAGGGTGAAAAGATCTATGATGCAATAATCATGAGATAAGCAATATGTAATGTTTGCGTCTGAGCAATTTCAGCTTTTTTTTGCTGTACATATAATTCAAAATAAGCCTGTCTATGATTTTGTTTCATAAAATGGATCTTTAATAATCCACTTTATTAAATTCTCTGTCAGTGATTGAATGTAGATTGGAAAACAGATAAATGCATGAATCATCACCAGGATTGGAATACTTTGTCTGAAGCAATTTGCGGAGCAGCTCAGAGGTATGAAGTAATGAAACACAGGGAATACATTTTCTTAAGCTCAGGCCTGAACCTTTCAAGTCATTTTATGATATTGCAGCTTCTGTATGAAATAAATTCTTTTACATGCATTACTCAATCCCCTGAAGCATTTATACCCTGACGTTAACTAATGTAATGTGTGGATTGTAAGTTACAATCATTGAAATGTAGATGATTTTGTAGTGATACAGAAATAATTTGTCATAAACAGGAATTACACTTTCATTAGCTTATATGATGACCAAGGAAACAAAACAAGACCATCAGTGATATGATTGATTATTTCTGTTCTCTGGTTGCTGACACTATTAGTTCTTCTTAGAAAATTTTACACAAAAAGATGTACAGCTGACAGTACTTTTGTTCTTTTTCCACTGACACAAAGACTGAGAATGTTAAGGTGGAATATCCATCATGAATAAGGATTGAAAATCTACTGAAATGGGGAGAGACAATCTTATTGAAGAGGTATGCCTTTTTGTTAAATCTCAACCTTGTCTTCTGCGATAGAATGAATTGCATACATCAAAAGAAAATAGTTGGTGACAAAAGTGTATTGTGACTGAACAAATACATCTGGCTTCCCCAAGATCCAACCGTACATACTGTACCTAACACACACTTTATCCTTGTCAATAGTTTAAACAGTAAATGATCATTGTTAAAAGGAAAATACAACATGTGCATATCACCACAACATTGGTTTATGAGTCAAACCCAGAGGAGATGGACTTTTGCTAAGTAAGTCTGTCAATGTAACCACAGACAGGTTCTCAGGTGATGTTTGCAGTTTACACGTCCATGCACACATTAGCAGCCAATATCACCTTGGTACTGGACCAGCAGGGTATTAACAGCAGGAAATGTGCCTTCTTTTGTGCTTTTTGATGTTTCCACCTGCACAACATAAAGCAGAGAAACACTGAGGCTTCAGACAGCTCTTGGAATGGGTTTCAGAAGGATGCAGGAGCCCATTGTCACATCTCTGTATGGGATCCACCAGATCATGGCGCTCTGTGAGAAGAAATATATCCTCAGTGAGGGATGAACTAAATAATTTTGTTTGCTTCCTTGGGTCTTATCCTGAAGTATGGTTTTTCAATGTCCTTCCTCTGTTGATGTAGCATACCTTCATATTTCACAATTCTTCTGCTAAATAAACCATGGAGTACGAACACCCAGGCAACAAACCTGACCTCATTAGGACTTGAGGTGCAGTATATGCAGAAGTTAATGAGCAGCTGCTTTGAGTAAACATAACCTTTTAACGTATTTTCTTTTTACTCACAAAAACGTGTAAATGACTGAACCTGTTGAAAATGTCACTGTTCATCAGCTTCCAACATAGTGAGATGTTTCATCAGTTTAAATCATCCTGAAGTTTGATGACTTCAGCTGTATGTAAGACAGTGATCAAAATGATGAATTATGGCTGGGTGTTGGGATAATCTTAATGGTTGATGGATGAGGGGAAAACAGGACTGACGAGGTCAGATGGACAAAGGGAAAAGATGGTGAACCAGTATCAGCGCGATTAAGTGACAACATGGTGAACAAGGTTCAGACTCTGGAGAGGATGGCCGTCTTAGCAAGTATTATCAACCTAAAATTAGCCCAACTTTGTCCAAGTTCAGAAAAGAGAGAAAGAAAAGAAAAAAAATGAACAAGGAGAAAGAAGAAAGTGTGTATAAATACAGATAGTCATTCTCCATTGACAGAACAAATGAACAGTATAAAAAAAGTGACATAATATATCAATCATTGTATGAAGAGGGAAAACAGCTCACATGAAAGTGGGATTGAATAGCTTAAAAACAGAACACAACTGTACTGATGGCTAAACTTTGTTGTTAGACTCAACTTTTTCTCTTATTAGCTCCATAATGAAGACAAATGAAGAGCAGGGCTTGTTATTCACGATCCCGTTGGCCCTGGGGATCAACATCTCTGACCATAAATACAAACCTGAAACCCAATTACAATTAATTGTGCTCTGCAAACACATTTGTGAGGTAGCCTCTTTGTTTTAAGCCACTTATATCTTTCTGTTTCTGTCCCCTTGTACTCTGAAGTGTTTAATACCAATTTGGTCTGTATATTTTCTCTCCAAACTAAACTCACTCCAAATGAGCAGTTCTGTCTTATCCATCTCATTTCTGCAGACTGAGCATAAGTGCCTGAATGTGTTCTGAAGACTCTTAAAACATATGGTTCCCTGTTATTCTCTGAGCATGAGTGCTTTACTGTATATCATGAGCTGGTGCTGAAAAAGCAAGTAAAAGAACAGTCATTGTCTGAGTGTAGAGCCTCGTTCAAGGCCTTTTTTAAGAGTCTGTGAGTGATGTTAGGAGTGGTGCTGTTTTCTGTGGGCTCTCATACTTGTTGGGAACTTTTTTAGCCAGCTACACGTGGAGTAAACGGATGTGTTAGCTTTAGATTACTTTTTCATTAGTGTGCCTATCTATGTATTGTTGGAAAAAGTACAAAACAACGTAGGATTAAATTATTCATGTGGATTTTACCCTGCAACCATGCAAAATAAGAATCTCCAGAGAGTGGTACATGGTGTGTGTGTGTGTGTGTGTGTGTGTGTGTGTGTGTGTGTGTGTGTGTGAATGTGTGTTGGATGTTTTTCATGATCCTTTTTATTTCAAAGTTAATTATGCCTACTATATTAAGCTATTAAAGGGGGATTGGAGCTATTTTAGGTGTGCTAAGCAGCACCTTCCCATCTCTGAGCGTACTTTTATTTGTGTTTTTATCGACTGCTCACAGTCCTGACTTCATAGCAGTGTCTAATAAAAGGAAGCAGTGCATTCTCAATTTGAAGCTCCTTAGCAGAAGGAAAGGATAGAGGCTTGTTTCCCCCTTGAGCGACAGAGGAAAGGAAATGGAGAAAATGGGCAGGAGGTGTGATTGGAAGCTGGAGATGAAGTTCTGATCAAAGCTTTGCCTGAATCTGTAACCATCTTTTACCAGCTGGGCGTGGAGAGCTCCTCCCTGCTCAACCTCGATGCCACAGACATGCTAACCTGCAGTGACCACAGGGAACAAAGATTCACACTTTAATTCATTTTTCTTTTATGTTCCCTGGCTTAATGAAAATCAAATCAAAATGGAGCCAGGGGCCGCTGTGTGTGTGACTCCCTCTCTCTCTTTCTCTCTGCCTCTTTCCTGCGCTCCATCTCTACTTCCCTGTGTCCCTCGCTGTGCTGCTTTGAAGTGTAAATCAGATTCTACTGATGTATGAAAGTAAAGTGCAGACTGCACACCAGAGACCGTTTTACAGCTCTGAGGGCATGCAGGGTGCAAGCAGATGTAAGTGTATCTGTACACCAAACATTTTATAGGTCAATAACGCTCTATACAGAAGATAGAGCGTGTATGTCCCTTTTGTATGCATTTACGCTTACCAAAGATCCCTGACATTAAAATTTGTGATGCTACATGATAGTGACATTTTCTATCTAGACCTGCCATTTTTCTCTTTCTTCTTAATGAAAAAATGAAATGACTGTTCATAAAGAAGTCAAGTGTTCTTTCTTTCTATGATGTTTTGGTTTGTGAGTTTGAAATGTTCTCAGTTTGCATTTTAAGCATCGGTACAAAAAGATTACACTGGTGAATAAAATGAAGCAGATTCTACTTTAGACACTGCTTTCTTTTGTGGGAACAAAAGATTTCTACTGATTTAATCCTTTCAGTACAGCCCATCACTTATCTTACACCCGTCTGACTTCTGCCTCCCTTCATTAAAAAGCTCTCCCGTGTGATCGATTTAATAAAGAAATCAGTGAGATAAGGGAGAATGACTTTCACCTGGGTTTATCTCATCAGTGTTCTTCATAAAAAGAAGAAGTTTTAATAGAGCCTCACAGACATTTGGGTATGCATGAAAGTACTTGGTATTATCATAACATCCAACTACTGTATGTATGTTTCTGTGCTTTTAGTGCTCTTTATTCTCATCAAGGACAAATCAAATGCAATCAAGAACAAATTACTTTTTTCATGCTTTTAGGTGCCAAGACTCTTTTTCTTAGATGATAAGTGATTGCTGAAAGGCATTCCTCTCAAACAAGCATGTTAACTGGTGGTTAAATTGTGTGAAGTCATATATTTGTAATGCAAAAAGATGCTTTGGTCATGAGAACACATCGCTTCTTTCTGAATTCAACAAGGCCACAGTAAAGCAAGCTGGTGAGCAACTACCATGCAAGAATTGCAAAATTGATCAATTCTATTGTTAAAGTGCAGAATTATAAACCTAATTTCTCTACAGCAAAAATATCACTTCAACAATGTTTGCATTGACTGGACAGCTATTGTCATTACAGAAAAACAAGCAGATGCATCCCAGCTCTTGAATTTGAAACTTTCAGTGTAAGTCAAATTCCAGCTGTTTTGTTAGATCGTGCGTTCCATTATATCAAAATTCAGCTTTCCTGTCTCATTTAAGTGTTTTCTGCCTGTTTGCCCTGCTCTCCCTGGTTTCACCTCTGTCTGATTAGCCTCACCTTCTCAGTGTATCCATTCATATCTATTCTTCTTTGCTACAAACTCAGCAATCAAGCTTTCAAGTGTCTTTTTGTTTTTAAATGAAGCTTAGCTCCCCTTGACCTCGCCTGCATTTGGACCCTTGATTTTCTGGCCATCACATTTGTTTGCCGACAGTACTACACAGATTTTCTGGTTCGACACTTGTCTGCCGTTTTCAACTTTATCCTTTTTTTTTGGAGAAATTTGGTTCATTTGATAGCACCGTGGCAGTCTGCCCCTGTGTCCTTCCTTTACAATTCCTCCTCCCCTCTTTGAACCATAAAGTATTTTCCTTTTCACACTGGAGCATGTTGGGCCTCTTCTGCGTCAGCTGTTCACCTCTTTTTTGCCATCACACTATGGTGCTGCAGTTCACAAAGGAGGTAGAAACCTTATCTTGAGATGGCCAATTAAATCTCCCATGAAGCAGGAAGGTCAGACCTCTATCACAGACACATTGACCCAAGCAGCTGCCTTCTACAATGTATGTTAACTTTCCTGTTTACATGTCTTTTGTCAGTGTGTCTCCACTTTACCCAAGCTTTTTGGAGAATCTGGCTAAGATGCATCAGTAACATCAGGTACAGGCAACTCATCAATTAGCATATGGTTTAGATAGCTTCACCACTGCCAACAGCTGGCTCTCCATTAAATACTTGTACCAACTTTTTTGCCTCTTGTTACCTACAGTTTAACCTTTGGACTGTGGTAGAGAGAATTCTGTGCCCAGATACAGAGAGACATGGACCTTTCAAAATGACTGACAAAAAAGAGACAAAAAACCCATATTCTCACATTTCTATACTTATTTTTCCTGAAATAACTTTCTTTTTTTCTATAAAAGAGGAAAACAAATATTTGGATAGATCAGATTGGAATCAAGTATTTTTACCTTCACTGTCTTGAAGCAGTCTCCCTCACTCTCTCTCTCTCTCTCTCCAAATTCAGGCTGTCGTTGGCATTCTAACCTCAGTAAGAAGGTTATTGGTTTAATTCCCTGGCTGTAAAGGTGCCTTTCTGTGTGGAGTTTGCGGTAGTTTTATTCTTTGCATGCATAGGTTTTCTCCATGTGCTCCAGCTTCCCCTAACTGTCCAGAAACATGCTCATCAGATTAATTGGTCACTTTAAATTGCCCACAGGCAGTCTTTGGTTAAGTACGTCAGAGCAATTCTTCAGTAAAAGTACGAGGGTCTTACCAAAAATGTCTTTGGTAGAAGTTCAAGTCAGCTTTTAGAATATTACTTGAGTAAAAGTATTGAATTACCAGATACTTCAAGAGTTATTTCCTGATGTAAAATGTACCTTAGTATAAGAAGTAGGGTACAGTTACAGTAAAAACATAATATCCAGGCAGAGGAGAAAGAAGCGTGAACTTTTTCAACAATGAAAATTAAACTTCTGCCATCATCACGGGTGAATAGCTCCCTTTCTCTCTAAACCTTCCCGTTTGTTAAATAAATAAATTGCATCTGTCCTTCAACTGTCATGACGGTATTAACTCAAACCGTGAAAGAGTCAGATCACCTTCAGGAGAAGTTGGTTTTCAAAGTTGCAAGAGTTCAGGAATTTTCTAAAAGGTGACTTTAACTTCTACCAAAGTAATTTTCTGGTTGAACNGAAAAACTCCACAGCAATGATCACCACAGTACCCCCCCCTCAACGGACGCCTCCTGGCGTCCTCCCAGGCTTGTCCGGATGAGCCAAATAAAAGTCCCTGAGCAAAGAATTGTCCAAAATAAGCTTACGTGAAATCCAAGACCTCTCTTCTGGACCATAGCCCTCCCAATCAACGAGGTACTGGAAACCCCTTCCCCGGGGCCTGACATCCAGAATCCTTGTGACGGTGAAGGCCGGGTGATCATCAATGATCCGGGGGGGTGGAGGGGGTACGGCCGGAGGGCTGAGGTCACTGGAGGAGACAGGCTTCAGTTCTCTGTGTACTTTCCACCCCACCTAGGCCTCTCTCAGTCCTTCGAACTCAAATTGTCTCCAACCCAACTACTAGAACTGATACCCCTTTCCAGGATACTTTGCACCAGTGAGCTTACGTGACTCTGTTTGGAGGGGGAGGTCCCGAGAGGAGAGCCACACCATCTGTCCCAGCTGGTACTCAGGAGCAGGGGAGCGACGTAGATCTGCCAGCCGCTTGTTCCTCTCAGCCGAACGAGTGAGGGCTGCCCTGACATTTCTCCAGACCTCCTTAACCCGTCTCAGGTGCTCCCTCACCGAGGGGACTGCCACCTGATGTTCTTGGTCAGGGAATAAAGGGGGTTGAAAACCAAAACAGGCCATGAAAGGGGACATACCTGTTGCAGAACTGGTGAGGGAGTTGTGGGCATACTCAATCCATGGGAGGAAAGAGCTCCATGAAGCAGGATGGTGGGCTACGACACANACTATGGGGAAAGGTCCTATGAAACGTGGTGTGAGCTTACGTGACTCTGTTTGGAGGGGGAGGTCCCGAGAGGAGAGCCACACCATCTGTCCCAGCTGGTACTCAGGAGCAGGGGAGCGACGTAGATCTGCCAGCCGCTTGTTCCTCTCAGCCGAACGAGTGAGGGCTGCCCTGACATTTCTCCAGACCTCCTTAACCCGTCTCAGGTGCTCCCAGTGGCTCCCCTGACGGTGGACTACAAGAACCAGTCCCTTATTTCCCCCAACTTTTGGTTTTGTCCGGTACTTTCCCCTGTATGGACAACGTCTTGACCACTCCCTCAACACCCGTATGAGTTAGGTACCCTCCTTTCTCGAGGTACTTCGTCCTACCACCCGATGCTGTGTGGCTTCTCGACTGAGGTCCAGGACTAAAGCCCGCTCTGTCTGGCCGTTGGTCTGAGGGTGGTATCCAGACGAGAGACTGGCTGCTGCGCCCACCGCCTTGCAAAACTCCTTCCACACTTGGGAGGTGAACTGGGGGCCTCTGTCAGAGACTATATCACTGGGAATACCATGGAGCTTAAACACGTGGAGCACGAGGAGGTTAGCAGTCTCTAGGGCAGAAGGCAGTTTAGGGAGGGGAACATAATGGACTGACTTGGAGAAACGGTCAATAATGGTTAGAATGACTGTTACCTTCAGAGGGGGGAAGGCCCGTGACGAAATCCACAGCGATGTGAGACCAAGGACGGCTTGGGATAGGTAAGGGGCGCAGCAGACCAGCAGGAGATTGATGAGAGGCCTTGCCTCTGGCGCAGACAGAGCAGGCTAGGACAAATTCCCGGGTGTCCTTAGCCATGTTAGGCCACCAGAAGTGCTGCTTGAGGAACAGGAGAGTCCGAGTCACTCCGGGGTGACAGGCCAACTTGGAGGAGTGTCCTCACTGGAGCACTTGGGAACGAGCGGAGTCCGGAACAAAAAGCCGGTTGGGGGGTCCACTCTTGGGGTCTGGCTGATCCTTTTGGGCCTCTCTCACTATCTGTTCAATCTCCCAAGTGGCTGCACCAATGATGCAGGTGGAGGGGATGATGGGATCAGGTTCCTCAGGGCTCGAGGGGGGTGAATAGAGGCGCGAGAGGGCGTCTGGCTTGATGTTCCGGGAACCAGGGCGGTAGGAGAGGGTGAAGTTGAAACGGCAGAGGAAAAGGGACCAACGAGCTTGACGGGGGTTTAGCCGCTTAGCGGAGCGTAGGTAGGCAAGGTTCTTGTGATCTGTCCATATGATGAAAAGGATGGCTGCTCCCTCCAGCCAGTGCCTCCACTCCTGCAGGGCCCACACGACTGCCAACAACTCTCTATTTCCCACGTCGTAGTTCCTCTCAGAAGGTGACAGACGGCGTGAAAAGAAGGCACACGGATGGAGCTTCTGAGTCTCCGGGTTTTGTTGGGAGAGGACTGCCCCCACTCCAGTATCCGAGGCATCCACCTCCACGACGAACTGGAGAGCAGGGTCTGGGTGTTTCAGGACAGGAGCACTAGTGAAGAGGGTCTTGAGACGGATGAAAGCTGCAGTAGCATCGGGTGTCCACTGGAAAGGGGAGGTGGTGGAGGTGAGGCGAGTAAGGGGACTAGCTACCTTACTGTAATCTCTGATGAATCGCCGGTAGAAGTTTGCAAACCCTAGGAAGCGCTGCAACTCCTTGCGGGTGGTTGGGATGGGCCAGTCGACGACAGCTTGATGGAACCTCCCTAGACCAACATCAACTGGAAATCGTTATTACATTGGGTCCTTCACATGACTCCATCGCACTTTGAGTGTAAAGAGACCAAACTGTTTGTCTGCTAAGAGGAGTAGACGTTGTAGTACCAGTCGGACGTGTTGTTGGTGCTCAGCAAGGGAACGGGAGAAGATTAGGATGTCGTCTAGATACACGAAGATGAACCGGTTAAGCATGTCTCGCAGGATGTCATTCATGAGTGTCTGGAACACGGCAGGGGCATTAGTCAGTCCAAACGGCATTACTAGGTACTCAAAATGGCCAAGGGGAGTGTTGAAGGCCGTTTTCCATTCATCCCCTTCTTTGATTCGGATGAGGTGGTATGCATTACGAAGATCCAGCTTTGTGAAGACCTGAGC